>JAPMOR010095040.1:18357-31952 GCA_026543865.1 Argiope aurantia | reverse complement strand
TGTACATTAGTGCTCTTTTTAAAATATATTCATTAAATGTTTTCTACGCTTTAATCGTAGTGACTGAAATACTATTTCATTTATTTAATATATTTTTAAGAATTTGTGTTTCTTCAAACCATTCTTGATGTATTTCTAAGCAAAAGTTTGTTTTACATTTCATTACAAAAGACGCAATTGTAATTCCTTACAAAATGAAAGATTCCCCAAGTATTTCTTCACTTTCAAATTCTATGAAATAGCAAAGCAATTTACAGAATCGCTCCACCCAAACATCAACACCGCTACCCACATTTTTCCTACGCCCACCATTTCCATACCATCATTTATCGGTGAATCATCACATTCATAAGAGATTTAGTTCCAGAATTATTCTGAATCTCGTACTAGGAGAATGGTTTCGTATTCTCGTGACCTTTCAACTTTTATCGAAAATATCGAAGGAAATATAATTAAAGGATTAAGATACTTCTGCCTTGTTCGACTGTATGTGAACTGAAACGTTTTCAAATGTTGCTTATAAACGAAATTTCCAATAAAATTTCATAAATATTTCATGATTTTATTAGTGAAAATTCTTAATTTTTTTCTGAGAAGCATTTATTTTATTAATTTATATATTGCTTAAATATTATCCAAATGTATTTGAGCATTGTTCGTGTGAATGATACATTATACTGCTTTCTTTTAACAGTATAGATCGAACAAAAATAAATTATAGAGCAGTATTTGCTTTGATAAAATAATTCGATTGAATATTTCATCAAGAAAAAATCCCTACAAATAAAGTTTCTCCTGTTAGGGAAATGTTGGAAATTCGGCAATAATTTTGACTGAAACTATTCTCACGAAATAGAGGAAAACTTATTTTAGCGATTTATAAACAGTGTGTCAAATAAATCTTAAAAATATGGAATGCAAACATTTTATATGATAGTAAATTTCCTACGAAGTATAAATATAGGCTTTTAGCACAGAATTTTAACAGTAAAAAAGGTCAAAATCAGGAGAAAAAACTCATTTTAGCAGTTGATGACCTAATATATTAACTAAGAGAATACAATGGTGTAAAGTGTGATACCTTTATCTCATACAAACTGATTAAATTTCTTCTGAAATGAAATACTACTATGATTACTATTATAAGAAAGAAATGAACTAGAGGTTTTTGATCAGTTGAAAAATGAAAGAGAAACATAACTTGTACTTTTCTATTACGGTTGATAGAACTTCTGTGAAATGTGTCCAAAAATTCCACGAAAGTTGTTATAAAAGACCCAGTAAACGGAATTTGATGAATTATAAAATTCATGAAATTCCGTACTTGAAAATTGATGAAATACTATATCTATATTTTCATTAAATCACATTTTGTGTTCTTTTGTTAAAATCTGAAGGTCCTGAGAAAGTTTCATATTTGTTTATCATAATTACCCAACATGGAAAATTGTATTTTCATCAAATTTTATTTCATATCAATAATTTTAATAAAACCGAATATTTGTCTCAGTTTAAGCTCGTGTGCTGCTCTCAACTGATTCTGGAATCTTTTAGGAAAAATATATTGATTGATATTTTACACCGTCACAAATTTCATATAGAAGATGAAAATATGATATTCAAGGATTCATGCAAATTTTATTGAGAAGTCGTACAATAATATTCAATAATACATTGTATAACAAATAATCAGCATTTAGAGGGATGGTGGGAAACAAACGGATATTTTTAGCATCTTCAATAGACTAGATACGCTAATAATAAGACATTGACCAGAATCTTTTAAATTTCACACACTTTTTATTTGAGAGATGGTAATAGGACACATTATAATTCATTCCATTATGGCTGCGAATTTGCGTAGAAATATATATATCACAAAAAATGAATATTTAGATACTATGGTAGACAAAATTATCACTCATATAACTAGAATTTTTCTGTGCATGGATAATTTATTAGATTACTCTTATCAGTGTAGAAATCTATAAGGCAATGTTTTATTAAACTTGCTTGGGATATCATATTTTTTATCTTAAATTGTCCTAATTTGCAATTTAAATTTGAATTAGCAAATTGGCAACATAAATTAAATTTCTTTCATAGTCGTGCAAAGACCTATGTGAATTGTTTAGTTCATTTTCCATCTTTACGTTATGGTTAAATTTTCTATATATTAAGATATTAAAAATAAAAAAATAACTATTTTACCTTTTTTCAAAACAAAAATATGTATTATTTTATATCTCCAAAAATGAAAGCATTAAATATTTTGTTTCCTTTGAATGTGACTTTTAGTTAAGAGTAATAGAAATTTACTAAATCCTTGAATGTGTCCCCTCACTTTACAAAAATACTCGCAAGGAACCATACTATCATACTATTTCGCGGAACCAAATGCACTTAATCGTAGTTTGATGAATTCAATATTTACTTATTTTTCAAAACATTGAGAAACAGATCTGTAATAAATTATATGACTGAATTCTTTATTCCATATTACCGGGTAATGGATCGATAGTGTAGATATGAATACTTTTAAATCATGTTTTTCTTTTAACTTTTGGTTTCTTACTTTCTCAAATACAACACATACTGCTTATATAAATGGATGCAACCTGTGTATAATTAAACTTTAATTCTTAACTAGAAACCGATAAGAGAATTCTTATTTATAAAAGGAACTTTAGATTCTAATAAATCTACGATAAAAGGCATAAATTCAACTTTAAAATAATTAAGCTTAGTAATTAACCATTCTAATCTAAATTCTAAAGTTTTCGAAAATTTAATTTTTTCACAACTTAACAGGATTAAAAAGGTTTGTATTGACAAAATTTCTTATATTGAAATAACAAATAATCTCATTAAAAACTTAACTACTAATGAATTTTCCCAGAAACTTTTGTAATATAGAAATTTTAATAAGAGAGGTTTTGTCTTTTTTCTAATCTTTCTGCGCAACTAAAAATACGCTTTCTGATACATGTTAACTAACTCAATAGATGGCGCTGAGGACTCCTAAGTAATAAATTCGTCATTCTAAGTAATAAATTATTGAATTTATTACTTAGAATGACGAACCCCAGATGCAGCTAGGGACGCTTGAAACATCAATTTAGCTTGGCGTGATGCCTTTTTTTAGAAGTTTTATCTGCTACTGGTATGTTCTTTCCTTTTTGTTTTAATGGTTTTTGTTGCGAGTGTTCATTTACAGTTTATATTGTGTGATTGTAATTTTCGCTTACATTAGAAGTTATAATTTATTGTTTTACTTCTGCAGAAACTTGTTTATCTCTAAGATCTTCATTTCAGGGGATTTTCGGGTCACAAGGGATCAGTATTGTTGGACAAAAGTCAGACTCCTCACAGAAAAAAATCCCTGGTTTTAATCCCTGCCTGAGGGTGAACTTTGAGAAAGTCTTCAGATCGGATTCATAATTTCTTCTTAGATTCTATTTTGTTTCTTTTTGCTTATATTAACTTTATATTCTTGCTAATTTGGTTATATATATATATAACAGCTTCACAAACTAATGAAGAGATTTCCCGGTTTTTCAACACTATTTACTTCAAGGAAAAGGTTTCAATTAACATCATTGAATTCATATGTAGTACTTAAGTTGTTCGATATAAAGCAATTTTTGGCACAACTTTCTAGACTACAAAATGCCAAAAACGATATCTCAAATTTTTCATAAACAAATAAATAGTACAACGATGAAAAGCAATACTATGCATATGTTTCTACATTTTTAAATGCTCTTTTTTCGAATTTTATATTTTCGAATTTAAAGTAATTCTCAATCTAGCAGTCATTAACAATGGATTTGATTCCATTGAAACATAATCAAATTAAGTAATTCCTCGAAAATTTGAAGAGAATATATATATTCCTGCTAATTCAAATGCCTTTTTACAATGAGTTTTTAATTAATAGTGGCAAATTCATTTTCACTTTCTATTGCATAAACGTATCATGATTTTTTTTGTCAATGATCATGCACAAGGAAATACATTTTAGTGTGTTCAGATCTGATTTCTTATCGTAAATAATTCTTATCGTAAATCTGATATTCTTATCATAAATCTGATATTTTTACCGTAAATTAATATTATTCATAAATAAATTCTTTAAAGCGATGGTAAGTATTGTTACATAAATTCTTTAAAGCGATGTTACATTCAGATTTTACCTGAATATAACAGTTCATAATAATATCATGTATATCAGTAATTAGATCTCTTCCATTTTTGTGGATTTATTATGTTTATTATAAAAAATATTATTATGCTTCATGCTTATTATTAGGCTTTAAGGATCCATGTTTAATATAAAATTACGAATAAAGCAATTTCTGTTATCATTTCACATTAAAATACACAATATTTTAAATCATGTGCTTAATACCTTTGAATTTGGAAACGATTTCCGAAATGCATGCATGTAAATTTGTGCTCTCAATGGTGCTGAAAGTATTCCCGCAAAATATATATTCACTCCTTTGAAATGGCTTAAATTTGCCTCAAGGAATATCATTCGAAATGCTTTCGAGGCGAATTTGATTTCTTTCTCTCCTTTTATACACACACCTGCGACTCCTTCAAAATAGAATTTCCTCAAAACGCGTGGCTAAAAAATGTCGAATATTAGAATGCAGACTAACATTCCAAGTTCCCATTCAATATCATTTCTAACCCTATGATAAAAATAAAGAAAGGTTGAACTTGTCTCAGCAAAGAATATGCATAGTTCTTTCATGGAATTTTGATCAACTTTTATCTTTTTTTTTCATGAATGAATACAGATAATTAATAGTCTAGAAAATGTGTAAGCCTTTAATAAAATTCACTATTCGCCATTTTTTTCATTTCTTAAATTGAATTCAAAATTCCTTTAAAAACTATTAGAAATATTTATGTCTTAATATTTATATAGGAAACTTACTTTTATTCATCCCTTTTAGTAAAGAAGTATAATCATTGCTATTTTAAAAGCTGTTTTTAACTGTTTTATTTTTTTTTTCAGAACAATGAAGTTACTTCGAAAAATGCTGTGACGTACTACAGATTTAATGAAATATTTCCTATTAGTGACTGCTTTTTCAGTTGTATACTGCATAAATAAGAATTAAAATGCGTAGCCTTTATATTGATACTAAAAGTATTCTAAATTTTACTTCAGAAATAAGCATCTATACATTATTATCCATATGTTAAGAAGTATAATTAAATGCAATTATGCAATCAAAAACAATGCATTATTTTATAAATTGATGATTCATCATGTAAATTGGTCCTAATGGTTTTGGATAACTGTTTTATTACAGAAAACTAATAAAATTATACAGTTGATTTTATACTATCATGACAAAAGATTTTTGTAGATAGTCCTTTCAATTTCATATTATAGTATATGCATTTTTAATATTGTTCCCCAAGCGTAACTACTCACAATAAAAAAAAGACAAAGTTTTATACCTTTTTCAAACTTAATCAGTCCTATATAATCATATCCCAAGTTACGAGTATGTCAGGGCCATAACCAAATCCTAAGTTTGATATATTTTAGAAAATCAATTATCCAATCGGCAATAATTTATCTTCAAATAGTAATTATGAAACGGGTTGGGTGAAAAATTAGAAATAAAGGATGTACAAAAAGATCATATTAAATTAGAAGCGATGCCATTTTTAGTATGCATAATGACCTAAAATGCAACAAAGGACTGAACTATAAAATCCTGAATTACGATTAAAGAGTTTATAGATCTTTTATCTTGATGGAATCGTGAAAGCTTCTAAATAGAAGAGAGAAGGTAATATGTCAATAATTTCTCTTCTTCAAATGAAACCACAATGATTCAGGAAGTCAGGTATCTAATGTGGCCAAGAATTTAACTTCATCCTTTATAAATAGTGCCTCTAGAAGTTCAGCTATACAGAATGGTCAATTATAAATTGAAAAATTAATTGAAATTAAAAACACTATTAAAATTTCCGTACAATACTCAGATTTCTAGAGGTATGTTAGATGCCTTGACTTGAAAAATCAAGCGATTGCTCTTACAAATTATACATCAAATCTTGAGATAACAGTTGCCAAATTTCACAAATGTATGAAAACAATAGTTCACAAGTTTGTGAAGGTATTCTTTATACAGGTCATGTTGCTGAAAATATCGGGAAATTATGATTGTCAAATTAGATTTTTACATCGGAAGCTATCAGTTCCTTCATTGCATGTGGCCAGATTTTGAACTATTTGAGAAGACAGACATAAATTAGTTTTGAATCGATCTCTCTCCTAGAACTTTAGTTACAGGGATTTATTTTAATTTCTTTCGCAGAAACTGGAATATATAAATCATTTTATTCTATAAAGACAATTTCAGTGTGTTGATTTTCTTTCAAAAACTCATGATTCTCTTTCATTTGTATCAAACTGTTAATTAATCTTACTTTTACTCACATTTTTTTTCTTTTCCATTTTCTTGGATGTCGCTATTCTCCTTAATTTACCATATGCATCCACATCCGTTGATAATACTTGTCGTTAAACATCCATATAAACAAACCGTTGACGCCACCGATGCTATATCTGGTGAATGAAGAAAAATTGTTTGTCTTCAAAGTGTGTGACGTCTATCAAGTTTCTTTCGCAGCGCTACGGAAATTTCGATTATTGCCTTATTTCAGACTTTACTCTAGATTTATATATTCACAATATACATTCAAAAATGTCTTGGTACGTAATGAACGTAATCCGAAAATTTGATAAAATTCAAATACCGATAAAATATTATTTCTTTAATGATAGAGTACTAAAGGCAATCCCTTAGAATTGATTCTAACAGAATGTAAGTAAATAATACGCATGGTTTAGAAAGATAGATATAGATATATAGATAAATATATAATATTGTAACATTTTTTGTGCACAGAAATATTTATTAACTGATACCATTTTATGTATATATATTTTTATTATTATCAAATTCCACAGGAGCTGAACTGTTTTCACTTTACTTAACAACATTTTGTAACTGAAATTATATATCTACGTGCAATATTTAGGTAAATAAAAGAAAACTTTTAGATAGTAACATAAAAAAAAATCTTTTTGTAAAACCCTATATATTTCTGACCACACACAGCATAGTTTTCCAGTTATCTATTCCTTTCCCGTGAAACAATAAATATTACCTTTTTGAATACATCATTAAGAATGACACAGAGCTCAGAAATAATATATATTAATCAGTTTGGATAAGATAAGGCTTATTATGTCCCTGTGAGTGAGAACAGAATGTTTCAACAGAAAGAAAATGTTTTCTAATTAATATAAGAATATAAATGACAAGGTTCTCCTGAATGGAGTCATACAGCGAGTGCGTTCTTTACAGAAACCAGTTTTTTCATTTATTTTACGATATATAGGAATGATAAACAAATGAATTCTTAAAAAAAAAAATTTTCCACGATGATCGCTAAAACTTTCTATGAACTTTCTATTTTAAATATTTTCAGAAACAATTTTCTCCAGTGATTTCATGGTGAAGAAATTTTTATTCTTTCGAACTTTTCCGCTTATTTTCGAATAAATGAATTCAAGTGGTGATAAAATGTATTGAAAGAATTAATATATTGAATTATAGGAAATTTCTTTGGAATTATCATGTTTTTTCAAAAGGTCTATAGACATATTAAACAATATGTGTTTAGGAGGCATTTTCCATCCTTTGTAAGCTTTTCAAGATCTCCGATCTGTATAATTCCCACTGATTATGATATGATATTCCGAGCTATTGGAGGAGCGTTATGTATACTCTTTCATTTAATAATTTTTCCATTGTGAATTCATTGTATTTCTTCTGTATAAAGTCTTCTAAAGTAATATATTTTCATAAGAAATGCAAAAATTCTTGATCTAAGTGAATTTTATAGTTCCACTGGATAATATAAAAGCAGTTTATTCTAAAATGTGATGATTTTACTATTAACTAAATTATAAAGAAGATCCGTTTGTTATGTCAAATGTTCTTTTTTTCCATTTTTATTCAAGTAGAGAACATATAACTTGAGAAAGGTATTATAACCAATCTTTAATTTGCTATTACAAATGGAATATACATAATCTGAGATGGAATATACATAATCTGAGATGGAATATACATAATCTGAGATGGAATATACATAATCTGATTTTGATGAATTTGAAAAAAATATTTTGATATAAAAATATCTGATAACTGCTTATCATTCGAAATAATAAATATTGTCTGATTATTTAAAATTTATTCTTCTTTCAAAATGTTACTTGTAAAAGGCTGTAGATTGATTTATATGTTTTTGCGCTTTCCAAAGATAAATATTTATATTTCATAAACTTAAACGTTATGAAATAAATGATTATGAAATTTCTAAGCACAAAAGAAGCAATGCTATTAATCAATATGGGGGGAATCATCAATCATAACGTCTACATGAAAAGAAGAGTCTTAAACAAATACCCAAAAAAAGTGGGTTCTTTTTTCAGATATTTCTGAAGTGATATCGTTGATACCAAGAGAAAAATCAATCAGCTCAGAAATCAATTACAAAATTTTAAATTTATTTGTAACAACAAGTGATAAATCAAGATTTAGACTTACCTTTAATAAAGAAAAAGTATATTTACATTTTTCCCAACACACGAGGTTCAACTGAAAGCAGTTTGTGGACCTTTATATGTAAATTATAACTCGGAGATAGAAAGAGTCGCACAAAAATAGGATTATTTATTATTGGAAATAAAAAGAAAATGTCCAAGGGCGGTTTCTTCCTTGAAAACAAATTTCAAATTTGTAATTATTGCACGGATCTCCTATAGTGAAAATAAACAAAAAAAGTGAGAAAAAAACGCAATAAAAATTATTTTAATCCTGTTATTTACCACAGAAATTCTGATTCTTTATTAGAATATATTTAAAAGAGTGATTTTTTTTATCAAAAACAAAAATCGCAATTCATTCATAAAAAGGACTGTGTAATAAAAGTACTAATAAAATAAAATTAATTCTTAGAAAATCTGCTATAGTAGGAAATTAAACAAAAGGATAAATGAGAAAAATGTAATAAAGAAAGAATTTTACATCTGATATTTACAGCAGAATTTCCATTTATTTAATCCAATAATTTTCAAAGATCTACAAATCATTCTTCCAAAAGTACCTCTGCGCTCTTAAAAGAAATTAAGACTGATATACAGCCATTGCAAATATACTTTTCTAACATATTCGTATAAAATGCCTTGACATTTCACTATGGAATATTGAACTTTCAGTCTTTTAGAAAAAGCTCTTTATAACTACAAATCCTCACAATAGAGGATGTATAAAAAGTTCTGAAAGAAAAATGTAATTACATTCTCCTGGAAAAATATGAATTGCCCTTATTATCCTGGAACTTACGGTGGAAATTTAGAATTAAGAAAAACAATTATCAGTTCAAATATTTAAAAAAAATAGTGTCCAATTTTCAACATTAATCAAACGTTAACGAAATTGTTCTAAGATTGTGCAAACACCTTTATTATTCTTTTTCTCAGTCATAAGAGAAAGATTCAATTCTTCATGTATTTTTTTTTTTTTCATTTTTCTGACTACATTAATTTTTTCCATATATTACATCATTGTAGGCAAAAATTATGAGCTATGTATTTGCTGGAAAATATTATTTCTATGCATAATTTAAGAACAAAAATTTGATTCTACCATACAAAATAGTTTAATTAAATGGGAAAAAAGGTAATTAATTAGATCAGGTATAATTTTTTAATAAAAACTTTGAATAGAAAATAATTTTAAACAATTCTGCATTATATTTTTATAAAATGTTTAAACTAATTAAATTGATAATTAACAAAGAAATGTTTTTTTTGTTGTTGAAACACTTTCTTTTATTTTAAAGTAAAAGAACATAAAATTATATTAAGTTAATAGATATCAGAGTATAAACCTATTGAATTCTAGCATAAAAATGCCATTTTAACAGTAAAATTGAAAACATATAATATTTATATATATTTTTAAATATTGGATAATTTAAAGTGATTTGCAAATATTTATGTATATTCCCGCTTTATTTCTTATCTGATGAAAAGATATCTCTGAATCTATGTTTTCTGTAAGTGAAAAATATATGAGTACGAAAGAAATTTTGTGAAAAATTAGACTCAAAATAAGCATTTTTTATTTTTATCTTATGCCATATATGATACATAATTTTCATTTTGTTATAACTTGCAACATCTAACCATGATCATCCATTGTAAAAATCTTACTATTCCAGTCTAACGTATGAGAAGCAGGCACTATTTTTATATAATTTTTATTGGCTGCTTTAAAGGGCTTTGCAACTATTTGCATTTACTTTATTGCATCTTAGTTGAGGAACAAATGTGCTGATATAATATTTTCAGTGTGGAAAAAATATATGAGAATAAAATATTATTTGTGAGAAATTATTTTGTTAAAAAAATCTATAATCTATAATTCCATAATTAATTATATAATAAATAAAAGCATACATTGCATTAATTATTCCATGTTCATCTTGAGGCATATATTATAGATAAATCATTTTAAATTATTCCAAACATCATTTTAAACTATTTAAATGTTTTATTTAGATTAATGCTTTTTTTACATTTTTCAAACCCATTCACAAGAGTAATGAGAGCTATCCTTTTATCAAATAATATCAAACATGAAGATAGGACACTTTTAGTATCTGATCGTGTACGTAAAATTATTTTTTTAATTAAACATTCATGAAAAAATATTTAAGACTTTGTAGTGTATAGGATATTGAAATTCCATCTCGTAAAATGTTTTTGCTTGCATAAAATCACAAAATATTTTGTAACCTTGTTGATGTTGAGCAATTTGGAATCAAATTAGCAATCAGATAATTCATTTAAAATTTTGTATACTACGGACGATTATAAAATTAAATTTTCTCAGTAAAATTGAACAAATACTTCAACTTATACATAAAATGTATCCTAATTTCTAAATATGTACAGAAATGCAGTAGAACATATACTAATAAAATTTCCTTGGTTGTTAAGAATATTACAAAAAAAAGCTTCTTTATTCAAACTTACGACCAACTCAAATCGTTTTAAAGGCAATCCTTCAGAGAAAATAAAAAATTCACCACAATCTATTGACACTGAATTTCGGAAATTAGCGAATAGTAACGGTAACTTAAAAAAAAAAAATTCTCCTGACCTCCAAATTATTCATCAATACATTCACAGCTCATCATAAAATTGATATACAAACTTTTTACTTAAATTCGTGAAAGAGAAAGCTTAATTACCCAATAATTCCCTTATAAACTTCTGTAAAGTTAAAATTCTCTAAAAGTCTCGAATTATACGTGATTATGAGAGATCTATAGAGATACAAAAAAGGCATTAAAAACCTTACACGTAATAAAGAAATAATAATTGTGACATTTGTAATTTTTATTCTATTAATTAAATATTGTCCATCTTCTTTATACTTTTTTTAATTTGCATACTTTTAATACTTATATTCCACTTTTAATACTTAGATTGAACTTTTCTGCTTTGCATAGTAGCCAGACAATTTATATTAAAAAGTAAAACTTATCCCTACCTATTAGTACAAAATAAATTTATAATTTCGGCGAAAATAAAGTTAATAGTTAATACGAAATGAGGGTAAACATATTAAATTCATAAGAAATTTAATAATTCATGTTACCATATATATATATAATTTCAACTTTAAAAAATTTAATTGAATTTCTGCTAAAAAACTTAATGTAATAAACTTAAATTAATGTAATAAAAAGAATGTCAATGGAACATACAAAGTTTAAGGAAAATCGAGTATAGCATATTTATAAGCAAAGAAGTTTGCAATATTTTGTTTTTGTTTGCCAAGTTTCTTTTACATTTCATTCTAATAATATCTTTTTTTACCATTCTGTAAAAATCATTAGAATCTAGCCTGCATTTTTTGGCCATCATATGTAACTTCTTATGAAGCTTATTTAATTTGATATTATTTATTACCAAGGTCGAAAATTCAATATAAAAATCTTGTTATTTTGTATCTTTTTTCCTAATCAATGATGAAATTATTTCCCATGATTTATGTTCCCCTTTAAGATTCTTTCTAAAATTAAATCATTTTTTTTAATCTTTCAAAAATGGGCTTGCATATAAACTTATTAAAGCAATATTAACAATAATTAAGTAGCATAATTTTAGAAATTTATTTAAATTTGAGTCTACTTATATACTTAATTTCTGCAACAGTCTTCATTTTATTTCTATATTTATAAGATTTTGATCCCCAAATCCTGGAATTAAGATTTGGAAATCAAGTGAATGTATTATCTCTTTCTATTCTTTTAAATAAACATTTACTACATTTTAAAAGGATGTAGCTATAAATTAATCACGATAATCAAGTCTATGTACTTAACTTTTATCCTAAATTTAAATCCATTATCTTTAAAGTTAACAATACATTTTTTGGCCACTGATTTAGAAGTCTAGACAGTATTAATTATCCATTAAATAAGCATTTACATATGGGGGATTGAAGATAAAATTAACAGATATTTCCAAGAATTACCAAACAACAAAATTAATGGATATTTCCAAGAATTATCAAGCAACAAAAATTAAAGTCCTTCTTAAATCTGTCTATAATATAAAACCGAATAAGAAATAATTGACTCTAAACAAAATTAAAAGCACCTTTGCCTTAATGGTATACCGCATTATTGGTTGCACAAATCGCAACTTATGTTTCAGCATCAAGCAATTCAGATAGTTTTTTTTCCAATGTCAAAATTGACGGATTCATTAACGTGCGTTAATGATGAAGACAAATTATTCATGGGATTGTGACCACCTCTTTTTATTTACATTTTTTAATACTGAATTGTAAAGTAGGTTAGTTACTTGAAGTATGAGTTTTTATTATTTTAAATTTTTGCTAATTCAGTATATTCTAATTTTACCGACGAAATGGATGTTATTGCTATTATTTTTAAAATAATTCATTTTCCATTTGTCTTTCGTATTTTCTGTTCGCTGACCACTATTAGTTTCAATCGGATTTACAGTATACAGCACTCATGGGGATGTGAGGTTTCCACAATAGTTGGATCTTTTGCATCGACCGCCATTCTGGTCAATACAAAAATGGTATGGGATCACCTACCTCCTACTGATGAATAAACGTGCTTCTGCAAGTGGGGTTTTAATGTGATTCTCCTCCTGCCAATTCCCAACAATGACACCAAAGTGGGATCATTTTATTAAATTTTTCCGTGTGATTCTAGAGTTGTCTGAGTAGCTATTCATTTATAAAACACTCATATATCATACGATACATTTATAAGACTATAGACGAACATTATGGATAGGGCAGATCCCACTGCAAGGAAGTTTTTAATGTTGCTATATAAGGGCAACTAAATTGTACTACGAATAATTGTTTTTTTTAAAAAATAATCTTAATTATTTTACCAATCTGCATGGGAATTTGAAATACAGTTATATA
>JAPMOR010095040.1:0-10061 GCA_026543865.1 Argiope aurantia | reverse complement strand
TTGTAAAAGCCTTCATCATATTCATATATTTGTGTTACAACAATTTTCATTCAAACCAATCATTATGATTACTTTTTATTGGAACAAGATTGATTTATATCAGAGTTTCACTGACAATAACACATATATATACTTTTCAAATAATAGTTGCATCATTTTAAACGAATACTATGTCAAATGACATACAGCTTTCAGGTGCAAAATCCTCTATTTAGTAGTATTAACAAAATTAAAATTTTTAAAAATAATTATTTTGAATATGCATTAGAAAATTGATCAAACGTACTTTTTTTGCAAGAATTTACATTTTCTGTTTTTTTAATGCAATTTTAAGAAATTGATATATATTCATATTATTTTTTAAAAGTCTGTGACATTTGTAACTATATTTCAGCCTAAGCGTCTCTGCGATAATATTTTTTTTTTAGTATTTCTACTTGCAGTTTATGGAGTACACTATTATGCTAGTAAAATTACTTTTTAAAAATTTAATACCAAATCTGACTCAAATAAAGTTAATGAGTAGTGAGAATTCAAAGAACAAGTAATTGGTATTTAAAGACAATGATGGGAAATTAATATGTTTGTGCATTAAAAGCAATGTACACTGATTTTTCATAATAATTTAAAGGTTATTAATACAAGAAACGCAAAATCCCTCATTTAATTAATTTAATTGCGACAACTTAAATTTTAATTATATTTTTTGTCTGAAACTCGAAATGTAAAGTCTGGCGGAGCAAATTTAATATAATTTCCTTCATGGTAATGCAAATGTCTGAAAGAAATACGCCACTTTCTTCCAGTTATCTCATCCATGTTTAAATTTCTTTTAAACAAAAAAAAGTGATAGAATAAACCAAATTACTTTTACCTTTCATCTCACTATGATATTAGTTGTTAGTTTTTAAAAAGAAAATATGTAAGCATTAAAAAAAAATTAATGTATATTTCAGAGAACAGCGATACAAATTCATCGACTGCTTCATTGTGTCTCATTTCAAGGTAAAAATTTCAAATCTATTCAAAATGAATTCATCTACCTCAAGATTTTTTTTTAATCTTAGCCTCTTTCGTATTAGCTTGATGAAACGTATTAGCTTGATAAGTATTTTCCAAACTTTGAGAAAAGAGATTTTAATAAATCCCCGTGACTGAATTGTCTGTGTCTTCTCTCAAAGTCTAATAAATATTACTTGTGGTATGTATCATCTATTTATTTACAAAGTTGGATTTCCCAGCTTATAGAAATTAGTGACAGATGTGAGTAATTATTTGGTGCTCTGTAATTTTAATATTAGAACTTTCATCTATGAAAGAGATGGTAAAATTATTTTGATGAGTTCGCGAACACGATGAGTATGAGCACACGAAGAAAGCTTACTTTTAGAAACTGATGTTTGTTTGACTAAATTGTAGCCTATTTTTTAACCTCCTCTAATTACCTAAAAAAATTATTTAAAAATTATCCAAATATACATTTTAGTTTTTTCAAAATCCATACAAAAAAAGTCATAAAAATCCAATTTTGTGAAGTATATTCTTGTTAATTCAAAATTTTCTTAAAATTTTAATGGCTGAGAAGATTTGTATATTCAAAACTTTCTTTTCTTATTAGAAATAAAAAGCAATACCACAGGCTCAGAGTTTTACTTATAATTAAAAGTATCTTTTCATTTATTAGTAAATATTTTGACTTCATAAAAATAATATTTGCCGAAGTACCATTAATTTAAAATCACCTATTCAATGTTTTAAGTTTAGTGTTTTGCTTATTTCTAGCTGTTTACTTATAGTAAACATTTTCATCATCAGAATTAAATAAAGAATTTTATGCAATTGTTTTATTTTAAAATTACATAACAATATGAAAATTGCTTAGACAAATTATTTTCACGAAGATCCCATTTTTAAATGTACATTCTTCCAAGCCTAAAAAAATATTGATCATCATTCCTATATAACATGTAAGAATAATAAATAATCATGTTGATATTGCGTCAATCCTTTGCAAATTCTAACTATATCTATTATCAATTTGTAAAATCTGACAACAATTTAATAACAAATTGCAAATATACTAAAATTTTATGAAATTCGCAAATTTTATAGAACATAACTTTTCTCAATTAAAAAAATATTTTAAAATGAATGATTTCCACGTTTAAAAAGTTTCTGTAGTTGAAGTAAATTTCCAGAAACGAAGGTTTCAAAAACAGAGATCTGAAACACATGAATAGCCTGTAATTTCGAGAACATGTTGCTCTCTACATATTCATAATGATGTATATTTTACGATAATATTTGAATTCTGAATATAAATTCATAATGACCTATAATCAAAAAATTGTTTATTGAAAAATTATATCACACCTGCAAATTTCTTTGAAATATTCTTCCTTCAAATTATAAATTTGATTAATTATTACTAAAGGAAATCATTCTTTTTAATCCAATTTAATTAGATGTTTAAATTGAATTAAAAAGAAATTTTTACTCAAATAATTTATTTTAATGAGAAATATTTGTTTTTACTGGTTTGTTAAAGAGTCTGATATAGTTTTAGAATACAAAGTAAAAAACAATCAAACACCAATCAATTCAATATCAATAAAAATCCAATAAACATTGTATAAAGTATTACTTTTATTTACATTCATATATTCTTATAATAAATTAAAGCTATTTTTATTGCAAATTTTGCGAATTTCATCTAATTAATTCTTGTGGGTAAACCAAAATCTCGACATTTTTATATAGAGTGCGAAATTATGAAAATAAATCCATAACAAAAATTATTCTAATTTTTTTCTTTATTGCAAGTATATCTTTTTAAAGATTAAGAAGTTTATTTTCTGTTTCTATATATTGTAAAATTCCATTATACTCTCGCCTTTAATATTTATATAAATACAAATTTTCATTTGCTGTTATTTTACTTTCTAATATTCATTATTTTAAATCGTGTTTTCTGAGTTCGGAAATAATTCTTGAAGTGTCTCTAAATTTGTGCTCTCAATGGTGCTGAAATTATTCCTGAAAAATATATATTCCTTCCTTTGAAATTGCTTAAATTTGCCTCAAGGAATATCATTCGAAAAGCTTTCAAGGGGAATTTGATTTCTTTCTCTCCTTTTATACACACACCTGCGACTCCATGGAAATAGAATTTTGTCAAAAAGCGTGACTGAAAAATGTTGAATATTAGAATGCAGGATAACCTCCAAAGTTTACATTCAATATCATTTCTATCATTTGAGTAAAAAATACAGAAACGATAAATTTGCTTCAAGAAGGATATATTGAGTTTCTTATTTTATTTTTGATGAGTGATTGCTGATAATTAAAAAATGATTCGGCTGTTTTAATAGCGTTTGTGATAATTAGCATTTCACATCTTGGATATGAGTAGTAAGTGCTATTCAAATAAATCTGTTGAAAACTCTTCTGTCTGTTGTTCTTTCTTATAATCAAGTTATATGTGAAGCATTATGAATGTAACTCATTATGAATGAAACTTAAAAAGGTGCTTGAAATAGGCGTTTTATTTTCCCTCACAAAATTGAAGTTATTTAAGAAAATTTATTTAGCTAGATATAATTCTTTATTTCTTTTAAGTATCTTCTTTCTCAGCTTAGAAAAGATAGGAATTGATATTTAGAATTTTAATACATCCAATCAAAATGCTCTTCTTTTCTCTCAAAAATTGAGTTTTCATTTTTTTCAGAAGATGCATGCAGTAGCCCTTGAAAAAGATGATATTTTTTAACTATTTTGCATACATAATGAATGATTATTAAATGCATTCAATGAGTAGTAAATTGAACCTAGCAATTAATTTAGACATATTTTAGAAACTCATTATTTAATTGAATCAACTAATTTATATAGGCGCATTAAACTACTCATTTAAAAATAGTCATAAATTATAGGTAAGCGCGCAAATGAAAAGCTATGGATAAAGAATAAATATTTTATTTGTTGGAATAGTATGTTGATTGGTTAGTATGTTGAATGGCTTAGTAAGTGTTTGGCTTTTAGTATGTTTAATGGTTTGAAGTGTCAACGAATTATGTTTTACAATTCAAAAATAATGCTGAAAGGAATATTAAAACAATACTATTAAAGAAACCATTCATTCATCCTAATGAGAGATTGAGTAATGATGATGGAGGAGAATATCTACTTTAGATTCTCCATTTTAAGAGCGACCACAATAACTCAGCAATAATAAGGTAAGAGATTTGATGAGTGCTTGAGTAATGATGACGGAGGAGGATATTTACTTTAGATTCTCTATTTTAAGAGCGACCACAATAACTCAGCAATAATAAGGTAAGAGATCTGATGAGTGCTTGAGTAATGATGATGGAGGAGAATATCTACTTTAGATTCTCTATTTTAAGAGCGACCACAATAACTCAGCAATAATAAGGTAAGAGATCTGATGAGTGCTTGAGTAATGATGATGGAGGAGGATATTTACTTTAGATTCTCTATTTTAAAAGAGACCACAACAATTCAGTAATAATGATGTAAGAGATTTAATGTCTTCAAAAAGGTTTTGGAGTTTTATTATACTTAAATCACGCCTGCAAAATATTGGCTTGTCAGGTTATTGAGATTCCCTAATTATTATTCTACGAAGTTCTTATATATGAAAAGAACCAATTTTTGTCCATCGAGTGAAACTGTTTAGTTAAAATGTCCACACAATCTCTCCCAATTGCTTCGCGAAGAAGAACATTATATTTAGATGCTAGAGCTTTCATTCTCTATTTGATGGATTTGAAAGTCACAGGACCATTATCCAAATCTTGAAAAAAATAAAGTATCTGCCATACTTCACAAATGGGTGAAGAAAATTAGGTTCATAATCTTGCAAAGGCGTTCTCCAAACATCCTGTAGCAGAACACATTGTGGAAAGAAAGTTGTAAAATAAGTTTGTCTATAAGACAATGTTATTTTCTTCTATGCTTTTTTTTAATTATGCTTTATAATAATGTCACAATTTGAAAGGTTGGACCATGTGGTTGCTACTCCGTCATAATTTCTTTCTGCAATTTCCTTCTAACTACTTTTTGTTAAAAAATGAGTATATAGATGCCGTTTAAATCCATTAATTTGTTTGGCTATATTTATCTTCTTTTTAAAGTATACGGTCTTCGTTCCTTTTTGACGATCGCTTTTTGTAAGCTTTACTTTTTGTGATTACTCTTGACAGATGTTCATATTTGTATATGATATGCATTAATGGCATTCGATAGTACTTGTGAAGAAACGACCATAATATAAGTCGTCGTATCTACTAGCACTCTCACCAGATAATTGCCAACAATTTGTTTTCTTTCGAAAAATGTGAGGTTCATCTGGGTCTAAGACGTACTCTTGGTCCTAGATGGCGCTACTGAAACAATAAACGCTAAAACTCGGCTTAAAGTCGATGACTTCATCAGCGATATGAAGTTTATAAGTTGTCTATGCCACTTGTCATCAGCAACAGCATAAATAAAAGATATAATTTTCTGCTTATATACTTTCGATGTTTGGTGAGATGATATTTATTGCATAAGTGCATTTCAAATCTCACTGTTTCTGATTAACTCAAACGGAAAGTGACTCAATTTCTAATTAATCTAAAAATGTGTGGCCTCATTGATGAATTAAGTAAATGAAACTAAAATAAATACATTTCACATTTCTTCATATAAAGGAACAACAATCTCCATTTGTGAAAGGCCTTGTACGGTGATAGTTTTCTTCTATTGAAACTTCAGTAACCGATATGAAAGATAAGGAAAACTGTTCCATAATCACCGCAGTGATTTTATTCCTTTCAATTTTATATTTACTCTATCTTTTAAAAAGTTCTGAATATATCCTTTCCGACGATTTCTTTCATATTCATTGTGAATAAAAGTTTTATGTTTTCGAAATATAAATACTGAAACAATTTTTATAGCCTATTTTAAAAATGAATACATATTAGGTTTAGAGAAAAAAAGCCATGGTAAAAAGTAATTCACTGAATTTTCAATGGGAAGGAAAATTGGGATTATTATGCTATTTAAAGAATTTTGTTGGCATCTCAAACAATGTACACTTTTGAAAGATTTTTTTCCAACTTTTATAGCTTCCAGAAACCTTGATATGTATACCAATCTCATTGATTGATGTTATGAATATATTATGTTGATGGAAGAAACGTGTAAGTATAATATAAAATTTTCTTTTCCATTGCTATTTTTTTTATTTCTTCAGCATGAGTTCCCCTAAAAAGAAGCAATTTCCCGAAAAATGCAAATTATATCGATTTTATGATTCCAACATGCATACTTCAAAATAGTTTTTTATTAAATTTATTGACCTAACAAGTGTCTAAACTGTAAAGGAGATAGATAGATAAGTTTTATTTATCTATTTAATTTTATATTCTGGTGATTTTCCCCCGATTAAAGTGCTTTCAATTTGTTAGAAAGTATTCGAATATTTATGTATTGTCATTCGCAGCATCCCACAACGTCTCTGTTAAGCTTGAAATATTAATGTATATAATTGTGAAATGTTATGACGCAATAAGAAGTTAACTGTTTAATTAAATGATTTTAAATTAGCTGTTTTCATTTTTGAAAATGATAAAAATTTATTTTAAACTTATTTTTAACTCAAATGACATTTTATTTTAATAAGTAGTGATAAAATAATATATTTATTCTCGATATTAATAAAAAAAATCAAAGTTTATGTATGATTATAGGATTCTAGCATATAAAACAATGCTCATAATAACATATGCATATAAAAGTTCTCTTTTATCATAGAAAAACTTTATAAATTTTTTTAAAAAATAGTATTGTTGATTTTGAGAAAAAGAGAAGCAAAGATTATTTTTTTTAATAATATAAGAAAATAATTGACTGAATAGTTGGTCCATAAAATTATTTTTAGTTACCACAATCTATGCAATTGTCAGCAATATAATTCAAAACACTTCATCTAAGTGCTCTTTATGTTGAAATCTGTACATAAATGCAGTGAAGTATCCATAAAACTGTCCTAACTTTTACGAATCGGATATAAATATATTCTTTATTCAGCTTTAATGGTCAATTCCTACCTATCTATTGTCATTTTCTCAGAGAAATAAAAAAAGCATCGATATTATATTAACCGAGAATTTCGGAAATCAACATCTCGCAACGGCAGTTGAAATTATTTAAAATATGCTTCCTAACTTCAAACTAGGAAGTATATTCTACAAATACAACCACATCCTATGATAAGAATTATTTGGGACTTTAAATGTTTTCTAAAAGTCTAGAGAAGGTGAAAAAATTAGTCTGTAGTTCAATACTGAAGCCTGCCTTCCTGCTTCCTTAATTCTGCTTTTTTGCCGCATGTGGCGGACGTGTTTTGTCCGCGCCTGCTTGTAAATAAATTGTTTCGCTGTGATGGATTAAAATGAATCTAAAAATGTAAAATGTTTCTTCAACGTCTTCCAATCTGCATTCTGCTTTAACCAAAATATTTTTACTATATATATATATATATATATATATAAATTTCTATTAAATTTTAGAGGTAGAGATCTCAAAATTAAAAAAAAACAGTTATTACTTCTTGTCATGAGAATGCATTCCACAGAGAAAAACAATTAAAATTGAATTCGAACGGCACAATTATCTCAAAACTGGCTTTAGATGGCAGATGATAAACCATGAACGCAACAAAAGAGACTGCCGTTCATATTTTGAACCTAATTTATTTTATCTCCCTCAGAATAAGAGGATGCAAAAGTATACTGATTTTGATCTATTAACAAGGCTTTTACTTACAAGGCTTTCAATATTTTAAAGTCATTGACGCTCCTGAAGTTAAAATCATTGATTTGAATTCTTGCATCTTGGTTTATTGTAATTTTCATGTAAAGAATATACTTTTCACAATAAAACAGTGAATGAAATGGTAATGTCTTATTATGTCTTATTAACTGAATGGACGAATTGCCACAGATGGATTAGGAAGCTACCATAAATATCATCGGATACGACTAAGATTTAGAGAAAGTTGTAAGGGAATAGCTCTTCAAATTTCACGAAACTAATTTCTCATATTGGTAGATCTTGTCTTCGATTATTTGCCTTTGCTATTATGCTGATTCTGGATAATGCATTAGAAGAAATAAGAAATTCGCCCGACAAACTACTTCACATGCGCTGGAATCATTGAATTATGTCAACAAAATTCTGTTCTCTATTTTTCATACTTTTTCCATACTAGTTACAGAATCTTCAGATGATGCAAGCGAATGATAACCAATTACATTTCGAATTTGCTAAAGAATTTCTCATCCTGAATAAGGCTGATAACAAATGTTCCTATACCAATTCGGTGGGTTGATGAGACACGTTTCTTCTTTACTGATAAGTTTAATATGAAGAACTGTGCACTCTGGACTGATTTAAATACCAATAAAATGGTGAAGGCTTCAATACATAGTAATTGTTTGTTGTGGGATTAATTGCAAACACAGCCAATCTTGGTCTTTATATTTTTGGAGAAATAACTGTTCAAAATGTACTGACATGTGCAAGAACGAGTGCCGGTTCTTAATCAGTGATGTTCAATTTTTTTCCTGCCAATTTGTAAGAACACACTTTTTGTCTGAAGTCTAATGGGTACAAATCTATTTGCTTCTAATGTAAAATCTTCATTTAATTGTTTCTTACCCGAAATGGGTTGGTAGAAGAATTACCCATTTCATAAACCTATGGCCGTCTAGGTCATTCGATTATACACTGATATCTTATAATAGAGAATCGATAGATACACATTTTCTTCGTAATTATTATATACACATTCTGAATTGTGTAAAATGGCAGTTATTTTTATATATCTAAAGCAGTTAAAATATATAACTAAACAATTTTCCTCCAAGACTATTTTCTTCTTCTGAAATACGATAAAATATGGATATTATTAAAAACATCTACTTCAGATTGAGTCAATGTAAACAATGGATTTTAATGATTATTCCCTCTTTTGATCTCTCTGATTCTAAAAATTTCTATGAATATGACAATCTTGTAAATCTAAGTTTAAATCCAAATAGCTGAATTTCTATGTAGTTATCAAATTTCGTATCTATATAGTGACATGTAACACTGGCTCGAAAAACAGGTCTCTACTAACCGGATCATATATCAAATCAAATATCTCTCATGGTCCCTAAGGAAAAGCCCAGTTGAGAAAAATACTTAGAGATGAGTCATATTACAAGAATAATATGCTATATGATAATAAATTAATTTAATAAACTTGACGAACGGTTGGGATATTTTACATCGACGAACGCTTTTACATAACTGAATACAGAGTTCTGCTGGAGGAGTCAGGCGGCTTTGTATTGGCTGTTGACTGATGACGCCAGCGCCGCAGGGATGACGCTCCGGACAATACATCTATTTTTAGATTTAAATTGAATGTTTGCAATTTGTAGACATCTATTTTAAAGAGATAAATGTCGAAAGGAAAAATGCATAATTTTGATCGCAATAATAATATTTCTAATGTTAATCGAGTATTTTGATAATTATCATCATTAAGTTTTAGTTTTTAAGAAAGATATATGCACTTGTGAAAAAGTTTAAAACTTAAGTACAGAGAAACTATGCTTTTCAATATCACCTATAATCAAGTCTCTATAAAATGTGGAAGATTTGTTTTAAATATTTTATTATTTAAATATTTTTGAAACCAATTTTTAAACAACTTTTCATAACAATTTTAGCAGCCGCCAACACGTCAACGTTCAAGATAGTGGGTTTGTGACATAAACAACCAAATTGATTTGGTTTGGATTTCCAAATTGGCAAACTTAGCATAAATTCCATACAAATGACACAATTATCCTTTCGTACCATGATGTGGGAACATGATACGAATACATAGAGTAATTTAAATGCTTAAATTAACCTGCAATTTATTATAAGTTATGACACTTACCTGGCAACTTTACACAAGGCGACATTTTCTTTTCTTAATATATTCAGACTAAAAG
>JAPMOR010095031.1:157-25354 GCA_026543865.1 Argiope aurantia | reverse complement strand
AAAAGAAAACATGAATAAGTAACAAGATTACAATAACAAGACTAATACTAAAAAGAAAACATGAATAAGTAACAAGATTACAATAACAAGACTAATAGTAACAAGATTACAGTAAGAAGACTACAGTAACAAGACAGCATGAACAATTTCAAGATGGGTATTTGAGTTACTGCATTTACATAAACTATAAAATTCAGAAAAGGAAATAGTTTAAGGATTAGGTTAACATTTTAACAACGATCTATATTTTAGAGGCTGAAATAATGTTCTAAATTTTATTCATCTGGTTCTCCATTTTTTTTACAAACAGAAGACATATTTGTAGAAACAGAAAAACAAACAACATTTCTCTGAATTTGACTTTGATCGAAATCTTCAGATTTAATATTTAAATCTCATATAGTTAATTGCAACATGTCGATCAAAATGTTTTTGTGCAATCAAGTTATTAGACAGACGAGCCATTGTAATTCCAAGAGATCTCAGGGACCGGTATAAAATTCGAGGTAAAATAATTTGTCATAATCTAATCTTGTAATAGCCAATCTCAATGCTGAAAAGATCGTCTAAATCTATTCTAGATAAAATGATATGATAAGTATTATAATAGAAAATATATTTATTGAAAATATTATCATGCAAATATTTTTAAAATCTAGATTATGTAAAACACTATTGTTAAAGACATTGAAAAAATTATTCGGCACTTTATTTTTCTTTAAGGAACAAAAATCTTCAAGCGTTTTAGTTTTGCATGTACAGAATACAGCCTTTTAAATTTCATATTGCATTGGTTCGAAACAATGCTAAAGAAAACAAAAATTTGACAGAGTTATTTGACGAATTTAAAAACGCTTATGAGTCGTTTTCTACTCTTACAAAACCTCTTAATAATCAACAAAGGGACTTTCTAAAATCTAAGAAGTTATAAACTCCAAAGTAGTCTGCCCAAAATATTTCTCGTATTCCTTCTAATAAAGTGCATCATCTTTCTGCAAAATAACTGTGGCCGTGCAGACTAGCAGTGTTCAGATTTTTATATTCAGAGTCCCACATAAAAGTGCTTTATACTTCGTAATATGGAGAGATGCAATTATCATTTAGTATATCATTTTCATTGACGAACTGAATTCAAATTTGACACAGAATTACATTATTCTTAAAAAGATAGTCAATATTCTCTTATATCAGCCTTTGCGTTTTTGAGTTATCTCATGTGCTCATACTAATGAAATCATCATTTATTAAATCACCATTCATTAATTCATCATTCATTAATCAATGATGAAATCATCATTCATTAACTCATTTTTCAATAATAATCATTAATTCCTCTTTCATTAATCACTGATGAAATTATCATTCATTAACTCATTTTTCAATAATCATCATTAAATCCTTTTTCTTTAATAACTGATGAAATCAAAGAGATAGTTAACTCGAAAAAAGATTAGTTTCAAAATTTGAAACGGATCTATAATTTAAATGCTAAAGCTGTGAATCAAATTTTATTTCATTAGTTCTTTATGCTTTATAAATAATGCGCTTGTTTACTTGTTTTCAGATATAAAGACAGACATTCTTCTTTTGAATAGATTTTGCTAAAAATTTGATTTGTTGTAAAGATATGTCTAAAATACGGTGCAAATATAATATGTGGAATTTCATCCGTCCATCTGAAATATATTTGAATTTTCCGGTTTCCAGATCGACAGACATAATTCCAATATTGTGTTTCCAGATTCTGGAGGTCCGAAAATTGGAAATTCATCAAAATCATTCATGAAATCACCATTTACTAAATCACCATTCATTTATTCATCATTCATTAATCTCTGATGAAATCTTAATTCATTAACTCCTTTTTCATTAATCATGATTTATTAAATCACCATTCATTAATTCATCATTCCTTAATCACTGATAAAATCATCATTCATAAACTCATTTTTCAATAATCATCATTTATTAAATCACTTTTTATTAATTCATCATACATTAATCACTCATGAAATCATTATTCATTAACTCATTTTTCGTTAATCATGATTTATTAAATCACCATTCATTAATTCATCATTCATGAATCACTGATGAAATCATCATTTATTAACTCATTTTTCATTAATCATCAATTATTAAATCACCATTCATTAATTCATCATACATTAATCACTCATGAAATCATCATTCATTAACTCATTTTTCATTTATCATTTATTAAATCAATTCAATAACATTTCTCGTCGATAACAATACTTTCGCTTTAGGTACTTTATATGTGCGGAAATAATATTTATTAGTGTTAAAGGAAAATACATTCTTGATTCATCTAGATAATTCACACAGAGTCATCTAGATAAATATATCAATCAAAACTGAAATATCAAATATACAAAACAACAGATTGGCTAAAACCAAAAATTTTTTATCCTGTAATTTTAAAATGAGTATTTATTACAGAATCTGGAGCTTCTCAAAATAAATAAAAGAATTATAAATTTGAAAGGAAATTGAAAACAAAAATAAAGGAAATATGTTTATTGTGAATTATTTCAAGAATGGATATTCCACAAAACTTCAAAGATGTTAATAACTCCCCCCCCCAATGAATTTTAACCGATTTTTGATTATTCCTCCATAGTTCAAAAGAGCCGAATTACGAAAAATTATAACTCTTTTCTGTCCTTCTTTATTTGAAATGTAGAATCGTTTGGTACCCCCCCCGGCAATTTATGTGATGGATTATGCTTTAAAATAATCATTAGAAGTGAAAGGAATCGAGTATTAGGTTTCAAGGAATCGTAATTTTTTTTCAAACAAAACCGATTATTATTTCAAATCTCAACTTTTAGTTTGGGGCTTCGAATAATTTTATAGATTCTGAGTTTGGACTAATTTGTCTCGTTATTATTCAATTCATCAGTTTTGGAGATTTTAATTCAAAATCCATTTCGCTAGTTTCGAAATTGTTATTATGGAAAGGAAAAAGTTGGATTTCCAGCCTGTTATTTAGATTTTATATAGGCTTTCTAGCTAGAAATTAATGATATTTATCTTCAGATTAGGAAATTATAATTATTTCTTTATTAATTTAAAGAAAAATGTATATTCCAGAAATGATAAAATGAGTATCAAACACATAAAAAATATAGAATCATTAATATGCATTAAATTATTACGAATTTAGTATGTTCAGACAGTTAATATAAAAAGAATAAGCAAATTAATGAGATTAAATCTGAAATTCAAAAGTGTTTTAAAAGACATAAGCGGTTTAGAAGTCTAACATCTTGACTAATATCTGAAACTTGAAAGCATTTTAGACTACATAAGAGATTTAAATTTAAAATCTGAACAGAAATCTGAAACTTGAAATCATTGTAAATTGTATAATAGATTTAAATTTAAATATTTAAATTGAAATCTGAAACTTAAAATTATATTTTAATTCATTGGAAATTTATAAACAAAATATATTCAAATTTAAAAGAATTATAAACATATTAAAACTAAAAAATTGAATTTTATTTATCTTAAAAACATTAACGAATCAGCAAATTTCCGAATGTAATACGAATAAGTCTTATTTAATTAAATTAAATTATAAATTTCTTCATGAAAATAATAAGTCATCATTATTTCCATTCTTCCTAAATTTGTTATCTTTATTCTAAGCTTCTTACATATCGATTTAAAAAAAAAAACTCCAAATGTTTTATTTAAAAAAAATCATGAAACAATTCTAAGTCAACAACTATAATAATATTATGAGCAATTTATTACCTGGATAACCTGATTGGTAGGGCGTTGGACTCGCATCTTTTGTGTTGCGAGTTCGAACGCAGCCGGCCGAAGACTCTCCGTGTGTGTGAGGTGGCTGGCACACGTATATATCTGTCATGGTCGCTAAGTCCTCCGTGTCGAGAGTAATACCACTGGGGGTACTGGATCAGGGGTGATCGTTCTCTGATTCAGGTCTCAATTACGATCTGTGGATGAGTGAATGAAATGCATGAATGAAGTCCACCCCGTAAGAAGGGTTGTGACTCGTGAGTAGCTAAAACGTACTCTTGGCCCTACTTGGCGCTACTATAAAACCAAGAGACGCTCACTCGGCTTAAATCGCTGATAGATAACTGTCAGCGAGCTTGTACAGTGTCATGAGTCACAACACACACACATGAAGATTTTAATAGTAAAAGAAGTTGCAAATACTATTATTGTTGGGATTTTAACCGAAGAAAACTTTTCATACATGTTTACACAAATCCTCCTAGAACACATTCCCGGTTTACATAATAATGAAATGTTTTGAAAATGAATAATTTCAGTCACGTTGTTAAAACTGATTGTTAAAACATTTACAGAGCTTAAAATCATAATCCGTAATCACTAACTGACTGCCACCGAAAACTTCCAGATATTTTTTAAAAGCAAAAAGGGATTTCAACGACACATCAGTAGAACAATTAGTGGTTACAATATTCTGTGACATTCTCCCAAATTCGTGTACTTTTTAGAACATTCGTTTTTTTTCTTCTAATAAAATTACAAAAATGTTGCAATTGCAGAAGGATAATATTATTTTCCCTCGTCGTAGATTTAATGGGTGCAGGATTCATTCCATAGGATTTTATTGGATGTTGTATTCATTTTAATTTATGCAACATTCCTTCCATACCTTTTTGATGGATGCCGTAATCATTTTAATGGATAAGCATTCATTCCATAGGATTTTAATGGATGCCGTATTCATTTTAATGGATGCAGCATTCATTCCATAGGATTTTATTGGATGTTGTATTCATTTTAATTTATGCAACATTCATTTCATACGTTTTCAATGGATGCCGTAATCATTTTAATGGATAAGCATTCATTCCGTAGGATTTTAATGGATGTCGTATTCATTTTAATAGATGCAGTATTCAATCCATAGGATTTTAATGAATGCGGCATTTATTCAACATCCATTAAAATATGTGTAAAACTATGCATGGAAGTAACTATGCATGGAAGCAATATTACAAATTTGGAACATTAGATAAAATGTTGATACATCCAAAAACCAGACTGTAAAAGTCTTAAGCTATTACATTTTTATAATCACTGTAATTTCAATTCTGCTGATTTTAAATTCTTACCAGATGTGTATATCTCTTTTGAAAATAAATCATTATCATTAGAAAATAATTATCATTTGAAAATAAATTAATTAAGAAACAATCTTCAGATGTGTATAGATAAAAGGATAACTATATCCTTTGAATTATAAATGGTACAGAGCATTATTATTATTATTATTATTATTCACATTTAAAAGAAACAAAGAAGGCAAGGCTTTTTATTTCAAGTGAAATTGATTTTTTTTAAAAATTGTTATTCATTCTACATGAACAAAACAATTTCAAAAGAAATAATAAATGGCACTATTAAATTAGTTAACCTTTCAATACGTTTAATACATTTATTTGATTCAATATTTTTATACAAAAAAAGTACCATATGAGCTAAAAACTGACATGAAAATCTTGTTATGAATTCTTGTTAAAGTTTAGAAATTAGAAAAAAACTACGCATAATTAATTAATGAAATTGAAAATTTAATATTTAACAAATCAATTTCATGTAAAGAAAATCAATTGAAATTACTTAAGAATTAGTTTTGATTTGGGTTTAAAATTAAAAATCAAACTACTAGTCTCAATTAAATTTGCAACCCACTCAGGAACGCTTTAGAAATACAACAATAAATTTATTTCTTTTTCCTTTTTGACGTATATTACAATATTTTTGGATAATTTAATGTCATACAGTTTGTTGATTATTGCAAGACAATTAAAAATAATTTTATGAAACTATATTTTATTTGCAGCGGACACAAAAATCTTAAACAAAGTTTTAAACCTCAATTATTTGTATATCAAACATATAACTGAAATCTCATTATTTCGAAAAATAAATAAAAGTGATATAAAAATTTTTAAAACATTATGTATTTATTTCAAATTAATATAATTGATACACAAAATTAGTTTTATAGTCAAAAACCATCAAAAATGAAATAGTATTTTAATCACAAAATATTCATGAAGCTTATTCATATATATGCAGTACAAAAATTTACAGTAACAGGAAAATTGCATTTCAAAAACATTATATTTTTCAGTTACTATCTTAATATTTTTCTTTGTGCTTTGAATATTTCTAATGAAATGAGAATGAAGAAAAATATCATACTTTAAACTTATTGTCTCATTATAAAAGTTAGATCAAGTGAAAATTTTTTTACTTAAAATTAATCATTTTAAGGGAAATATTTTTAAGGAGCTAAATATAAATAAGCTCTTCTATAGAAAGATTGAATTTTTTTATTTTAAATTTTTTCATTCTGAGATAAAGGATAAAATATTTCAAGATATTTAAAATTTAACTACATTTTCTGAATCGAATGTATACATGAAAACGCATTAATTAAAAGTAAACTTGAAAATAAATATTATCACAAATTCAAAATTTTTCTATTCAAAGAAATTTTAAGCTACGTTTATTTTGATTCATTATAATGTAAATATGTTGTCAACAAATATTTTCTGAAAAGCATGTTTCATTGAGAATCCTTTGAATTTACATCTGTTTGCCTCATAAAAATGTAAATAAATGATACCAAATACCTTTCGAAGAATATCTACTTCAATTTTACATTAAAATTAGTATAAATATTTACTGCAACTGTGTTCCTCTTTAATCGACATCTAAAGAAAATCATCTTTAAAATTAAAAATTAATATTCACATTTTCTATTCATTATCTTGGTTTAGAAGATATCTTGTTAATAACATGCAGTATTACAATTTAAATTTCTTTCAACTGATGGTTTTCGTTTGTGTATTTTACATAAATTTACCATGTCAAGAAGAAAAATGTAAAGGAAAATAGTCAAGTTGGGCAAAATAAGTAATATTTTACTCTACTAATATGGATACTTTCTTGCATTCAAAGTATATCCATTTTTGAATTATGTGCATCTTAGTATAATGAAGATAATTTTTACTATGTGTTATTAATAATGTGATGTGAGTGGCAAATAATGGAAAAAAAGAGCCTATTACCATAGAATTAACCGTAAATTTAATATGCATATTGGACGCTTTTTTTCCAACCTAATAAAACAAAAAAATTATACCTAACTACAATAAACCACCAGGGGGGCACCTCGAAATGAGGATGAGATGCCTCCGGTATGGTGGTTGGATCTCACCACCCTGGAGGGTGCACAAAAATTTGGGGGATTTGACTCCTTCCATCGATGACGGGACGTACTTCCTTAGGGAATGGTTGTACCGTGGCCGGTGATGGCCCTTAGGACTCAACCACAGTTCTCGCCAGTGTTGCTTTTGCGGAGGTACGGTCATTCGGTTTTCGTTATCCGTGTGCCCTCGGGCGGGTCGGAGAGTTAGTGATATGACTTAACTAACTACAATTGTAGGCAAAAGATTACATACCAAATTTCATTTATTGACATCCATACGTTTTTGAGTTATCTATTTTACATGCATATGAATGTATTAACTGGCAGACTGTCAATCTTTTGACATGATTTGATTCAAAATTTAATGGGAACGTACATTTTAGATGATAAAATTGTGTACCAGATTTCATTTACCCAAACTGTTGCACTTTTGAAGTTGTTATGTTCTTCCAAATGATTGAGTTTACATGCGAGCAAAGATACAGATTGAGAGCCGCTCAACCACTTGTTGGATTTCATTCAATATTTTGATGCAAATCGACATTTTTGATCTTAAAACTGTGTATTAAATTATATTCATCTTGTTCCTTTTTATTTTCATGTTATCATATTAATTTATATTCGTATATCCGGACGGACAAATGTACTTTAAACTTGTTCTGTTCTAAGTGTAATAGAAATCTACAAATTTCGTGTGAGATCCGTATACTAAATTTCATTCACTCTAAATGAAAGCCCTTTTGTGTTATTCTCTTCACAGAGAGATAAAATTCCAAAGAATATGTTTTTCGGGTTCAAACAGATATGAAACGAGGCATCTAGACTTTTGGCATTTTTTTTTATTAATTTGACAATAATTTCCTTTTTTATACTTTTTACGCGCGAAAAAAAAAATTTTTGAAAAGATTTTTTTTTTTTTTTTTTTTTTTTTGCTTTAAGAATTTGAAGAAATAGAAAGTAAGCATTTGAAGATTTTCCCTCGAGAATAAATAAACATAATAATAATAATAAAATTTATTCATTTATCCTTACATATTGAATCATTTTTTAAACGTTTATCCTTATACAGTGATTCGTTTAAGGTTTGATTCGTTTATTCTTACATATTGATTCTAATAAATTGGTTTCAATAATTTATCCTTAAATATAGATTCATTTTCAGTTTGATTCATGTATCCTTAAATATTGATTCTATTTGGGTTTCAATTGTTTATCCTTATATATAGATTCGATTTTGGTTTGAATCGTTTATCCTTATATAATGATTCTTTTTGGGTTTAATTCTTTTATTCTTACATATTGATTCTATTTTGATTTAAATCGTTTATCTTTATATAATAATTCGTTTTTGGTTTGGATCGTTTATCTTTATATACAGATTCATTTTTGGTTTGAATCGTTTATCCTTAGTAATGATTCATTTTAGTTTTGATTCGTTTATTCTTACATATTGATTCTATTTGGGTTTCAATAGTTTATATATAGATTCGGTTTTGGTTTGATTCGTGGATCTTTAAATATTGATTCGTTTTTGGTTTGATTTCTTTATTCTTAAATATTGATTCTATTTTGGTTTGATTCGCTTATCCCTAAATAATTCCTGCAGGTTACTTCCTAATTATATTGTAAAGAGAACTTGCCTGAGAAAAATGGATTTAATGACGTCACAATAGAGATGTATATCAATGGAGAATCGAGAACATTAAAAATCAGTTTTGTAAAATAAAATCCAAATTTCTAAAATTTATCAAAATTAAAGAAAACTATAAACAATATCCTCCCTGGATTTTCTTGTAACCTTGGATTATGCATATTGTATTTTTGGGTGTTCTGCAATTCATCGTATTGTTTACGGAGAAAAATAGAAATTTTTTAAAGTTCTCGGGAAAATTTTTAGATTTCTATTCTTTTGAATCAAACATACACGCCTTCTTTTAGTACACTGGTGCAGTAGGGTGCATTTTTCCAATCATAACTTAATAATAAAAAAAACAATCCGATCGTACAAATCAAACTGAACACAGATCTAGACTTTTTATTAGAAAAATTATTACAAATTTTCACTTTCTCGTAAACGACTTACACATAGAGAAAATATTGCAAACTACTAAATTTCGACACACGAGTCTCAAAGTTTAAAATCTCCCCGAGTCCGAAACATACATTATTATAATTATGTTCGACTGTTAACATGATAACTCTACAACACTTTGAGCTAAGTATATGAAATTTTGTATATGGAATTCACACTAAAATTGTAAATTTCTGTTCAATTTTGAAGGAAATCTATTTAAAGGAAATCTATATGTCCGACTGTCCGAATGCAAATGAAACAGTTATTACTATCTGTAAAGAGTTAAAAATACATATGGTACAGAATTTTAGTTTCTAAATATAAGAAATATCATTTGTTATAGAAACTTTGGACCTAGAATTTAGATCCATATCACATTTTGGGCAAAATTGGTCAAAAAGGGTGTCTCTGTTGGTCTGTAAATGTGCATACATTTAAATGGGATAAATCAATGAAAGAAGCTCAAAATTTTGTTTTCATTCGTTTAAAGAAAAGAAAAATCATCCTCAAACGCATATTAGATTTTATTTAATATTTTAGGAAGCACAAAACTCTCATGTCCGGTTTCTTAAATTTTATTCACAACCTTTTTTCTCGTCTTCATGTCCATAGGAATATAAAAATCAATTGATGGATATCAGTTTTGATAATTGAATGAACTTGCACCCAAACTAGTTAGAATGCCAAAATTGTTTCGAACAATTTTGCATGAACACTCATATGAAATTTCTGTGCAAAAATTGCATACAAAAGTTTATATGTCACATTTTTAACTGTCGTGTTCATAAACCTAAGAAGATACAAATATTCGGAAATCTTTTTCATAGAAATTTTACAAAATATTCTGAAAATTCATGCAAAAACTACACATTTAATTTATGCCGTTTCGCTTAGAGTTTTTTTTTTCAGATATAGAGCTCATCTCAATATAGCTGATAAAGTTCCAAAATACCAGAACTCAGAATGGCAAAAACTTGAAGGTTCTTCAAACTTTCGGGGACGATATTGTTTGACAAACGCAGTGTTCTCTATTTTCATATTAAAGCCTAAACAAAATGTTCTAAAAACTAAAAATTCAATGGGAACAAAAGTTCCAACATTTTAAAGCTTTTTCATTTTAAAACAGCCGTTTTATTGGGAAAGTATACTCCAACGCGTTTGAAAAAAAAATAAAAAAAACATCTATTATGCTGCAATTGTATTGAAAGGGCTACAGATAAAGTGCCTATATATAATAAGCGTCTAATAAATAGTTACATTATTTCATAAATAGTAAAGCATAGAAGACATTAATTGATCGGACTGCATCAATTTCTTCTTATCGCTTATTTATCGCTGTCTAGATGCCAGCAATCAGCTAGCTCTTTTCATTTTGCCTCCCAGTAATCAGAGAATGGATTTTCAGAAAGTGTAATATACTTCAGGTTATTTTTTAAAGTCAAAACTGGTTACTTCATATCATCTCAATATCTAGTTACAGGGTGACTTATATTTCATCAATTTTAAAGACTTATTTGATAAAGCGTGATATTATTCCAAGGGTTGTCTCATTATTACTAATAAGTAATAATGAGGCAACCCTTGCCTTAACCCTTGAACAATGATTGCCTTATTAGTAATAAGGCAATCATTGTTCAGCATCGTACAGCACGAGGCTTACAGAAGTAAGTAGAAGCAACTACATACATAGATAAAAACAACAGGATAAAAAATCAAAGCAAAAGACCAAACAAGATTAATTAAAAACTATAGCAGCAAAGTGAATAAATTCACAGAATGAGAAAAAAAGACATTTTGTGGTCGACCAAAACATGAAGCGGAGGTGGAAACTTAATATTTCAGGCATCGAGATCCACAATAAAATCCCTTCTCTCTTCAGTAAGTTTGGAGCAGTCAAAAAGCAAGTCCACCCCCGCTGCAAGAGCACAAATCAGTGTCCGATAATCCAAATTTCTTGAGATAGTAATTGAAATTACCGTGGCCAGTGAGAAATTTTGTTAAGTAAAAATCACTGAAGAAATGCTTGTTAATTAACCTTTGAGAATTTGTGTAGGAAAATAATTTAGTTAAATAGGCAGTTGATGAATTCTGGTATAGCTCATTCCATAAGATAATGGCCTTTTTATGATTTTTATTTTATTATTACTTAGTTACGCAATCAGTTTTGATACTTCTGATGCAAAATCTGTTGGTTTTAAGGAAATTGATGCGATAAATTAAAAAATGATATTGTTACGAAATTTTCTGCCGGGGTTCGTTTGGATAGTGGAAGTGATATGGTGTAAAGAACGCTCAATCAGCAGGCGGCAGTAGAAAAAGGAACAACGACGTTTATTTACACGAAGACACACAGAACAGCACAAAAACGACAACTATATACAGCACAGAAGACAATTATCTTCAGCCGAGACATGTAGCATACAACAGCATACAACAAGAATCTACTGCAGACAGTAGCGCACAGCTCAGTTCAGCACTAGCCTGACTCCGTCACTTCCGATTACTCTCTCTTCGACTTCTCCGACTCGGACTTCTGACCACGACCGGCTTCTGACTTGACTTCTCTTCGACTTCGATGGTAAGCTTATCGGGGCACCCGTCCTTGGAAAAGGATTATCCCCTTAATTATAGAACTGTATCAACTTGGCTTTTAGGTAGGATGACATGAACTGTGATGGTTCTTGATGAGACGGTGAAGGGAGAGAGAATGCCTTGGAACTTCTGCCGAAATTTGCTCTTTGCAGGTGAAGGAGAGTGGGAGAGATGTCTTGGCCAATAGGAATGCAAGCTGTCAGGGGAGTAGGAGAGGGTGATGCAGACGGTTTTCCGAGTTAGGTGAGGGACTTGACTTCTCTGGCAGCTGCGGACCCTTTTATAGGTCTCAGGAGGCGGGGCTAGAAGCCTCTCAACCAATCAGGAACGTTCGAGGTGTATCTCGGGTCCTACTGGACGGACCGGGAAAATTTTCGAAGTTTCGGGTATAATCTATTTTGGCGCCAAAGTCGCCAAATTCGTCGCCAAGTCGCCAAATGGTCGCCAAGCTTTGGTACTCCCGACGCGCCACCTGGACTCCGTCCCATTCAGATGACTGTAAAACTTTCTTTCTGCTGATGGAACAAACTATGCTGGGAAGCCGAATTGCAGGTTTGTAACAATATTATAATTCTGCTTTGAAATAGTTATTCTAACTTGAATTTAAAGAACTTTTAATTTAGAAGATTCAAACTAATTTTCATAATATATGATTGTTTTTAACGGAATTAAATGGCCGGTTTTTTCTTTTTAAATTCGGTGTCATTTTTCAAAAATTCTGATATTTTGTTATAAATTTATCTAATTTTTTGCTATTCAGAATGGTGAAAATACACTTTGCATCGCAGTAAAATTTTCAATAGCGGCATAATTGGGCTTTTAAAGAGAAACTTAACCCAAATTTCAATAAACTGATATGCCTAATCTCCATCTGTTGAGGTTTGAAGTTACATTTCTATATTTTGCACATTTCATCATTTTTGTGTTATTATTTATACTAATCTGACTAGTAAAAAAATCTTTTTAGAAGGTTTTGATGAATTTAATAAAAACTTTATTCATGTTTTATTTTTTTTTCATTAATGTGTTCTTTTTCTTAAGGGGTTTAATGCTCATTAATATTCTTATGTATATTTTAATTCTTATTTATATTCACTTGTTAATCTAACCTAATAATAATGGCAGTCACTGCCGCTTTTTATGTATGTATGTAAAGAACTGGGACTAATCGAACCACACATTGCATCTTCAGATTTAAGGCAGTAAGAACAAGTATGCTTACTTTTCAAAGTGTAAACTTTAAATAAGTACGAAATTGACAATACCAATAATAGATACCAACTGAAATCGACCAAAATGTTGCCATTTGTTGTGATAACTTCAAAATCAATTTTACCACAAAAAATATTTTATAGCAACGTAAAATATGTTCAACTAATAGGAAAGGATTAGGGATTGCAATATCGGACCAAAAGTTCAATACCGGTATATGGCATTTTTTAGATCTTAATATCGGGATACCGGTTTTAATACCGGTAGTAGAAATTTTAGAAAAAGAAAGAAAACACGGGTGTTTCTTTGTTTTATTTGCCTGTTTTATTAGAAAGCGTAAATATCACAAAAAATAATTTGTAACCTATAAATTATAACAGTATATAAAGAATCGCAAAAAAGTCAAGGAACATCTTATTTATTTAAATCACAAAAAAGTGTAAATATCACTATTCAGTCTGTGGTACTATTACAAATTATTGAAAAGTGATCTTAAAAAACATAATGCATCCATTGTACTGTCATTAAGCCTGAAAAGTAATTTTGTGCAAATATTATTAGATGTCGAATACGATCTTTCGGCATCTACGCTAGTTGGTGGTACTGTTAACAATGCGCTATATACTTTTTCCAAGTATTTACCTCTCAATCCGTTATCTTCAAATAAATCGATTTCTCGTCGGATGGTTTTGGATATAGCTGATTTCTGTATTGTATTTTGGTTTGTTGACATTTCTTTTTATTTATCGCTAATTCTAATTTTTGTTCAAGATCAAATTCCTTTTCACTATCGACATTAGTGTCATGATAATCTTCGATAACTGTACTGAATTCTTCTGAATGGGTATAGGTTTGTGGGTAAAAAATTTTAAGAAAATTTACTATGAATATATAAAATTTACTATTAGATTTGAATTGATTAGTCTCTTTTTTCGTTTTCATTTTCATTTTATAAATCATTATAATTATGTAAATACCGTAAGACATTCTGTATTACTAATTATCTGTAATGTTAACGCTTCATAAAACCGCGAGTCTTCATTGCTAAATGTTAATATCTCCTCCTTTCACCTTTCCTCTCGTCATCTGACCGCGGTTCAAAATTACGAGGTCTGTCCCAAAATAGCCCAAGTGTTGCTTCAAACGGGATGTTAATATAACTAAACCAAACCAAACCTTCACCTTTCCTCCCACCCCTATTTTGTCGAATTAAACTCATCCTAAAGCATGCTCAAAGGCGCGGAGGATTTTACAATCCGGTGTCAAACAGTATTTTATCACTCCTCTTGATACCACTTTGTATTCACAGTCTAATTAATTTCGCCCGTTAGTAAGACATAAAAACAGAAACGTATATTATTTTGCTATGTTGGCGATTTCTGAACATATAGTGAAGACAATTTTAAAAATTTCTAGTCAATACCGAAAAAACGGTATTTAAATTTATGAATACCGGTATTACAAAATTGAACAAATGGCTCAAAATACCGGTATTCGGTATACCGGTATTGCAATCCCTAGAAAGGATAAGATCTTATTTTTCTATTATATTCGAATTTTTTGTTTTTTATTTTTTTTAAATTATTTTTTGCAGTATTTTTAATGGTTTTGAAAGAGCTTTGAAATCAATTTTAATAAAAATTACTTCCATTTAAATCTCTTGTGATTTTTATCTGCGTTTTTTATGAAGTAATAAATTATACAAGTTTTAGTTGAGAAAAGCATGCAATTTTAGAGAATAAGAAATCCGAAATTACTGTGTAAAGATGGCAATAAAAAACTATCAGTGTATCGCTTAAGTTCATATGAAACAAAACTTCTTTCGAATGCAAGGAAATGGGCTTTTGAGCGGCAGCTTATATAATTAATACGCCCAGTTAAAAAATTTTAAAGCGAAGTAATTTCAAATCCATTATTGTTGAAATTTTCTTTTTTGTTACCTCTTATTAAATTTATTATCTCTTTTAGCCTGTTTTGAATTGATCTATTATGAATATTTTTAGCATTAAAGATATCAAATATTAATAAAACTAATAATCGAAATCGATTTCATTATATTAATTAATTTAATCCGAGGTAAATTCCAAAACGGCGTAATCGAAGAGCATCAACCATTATACCAAGGAGGCGGACATTGATAAGTTAAAATGACTAAAATGATTTGGTTTCTATGTTAAGAAGAAAGAAATCGGTTGCTCTAACCGTTAAAGGTTTTTTCTCAAAAATGTTAAGTATGATTTTTAATTATATTATAGTTTTCTCCATAGATAGTATGTAAATAATTATTGTTTTTTGTCTGCTTTTGCAATTGGCAACTTTTTTGTACAATATTTTTCAAATCATGCCTAAAATAAAATTAAAACGTAATCACCATCGAATTATGCTAACAATTTTTGTGGTTGCCTTCCTCTTAAGTTTTATCTATATTAACATATATTCGCTAAAATAATTTAGAACATAACTAAGTAACGGAAAGTGGCAACATTATTATATGAAAAAGAATAGCAAAGTGGTGAATGCCCAAATTCCACTTTATGATTATAATATTTCGAATTTGTAACATCGCTTCTCTTCCCTATTTCCTGATACCTAATATATTCTATAGATAATATGTAATAATAAAGTAGAGAGAGTTCATATATAATAATGTCCACTGAATGGAAACTGAATCAACAAAAATGATCAGTTGGCGACATTTAGTAACAGAAATGAAGGATCTCGATTATTAGACGCTTTTGTCTACAGCTGCACCAGGACATGAATCCTCCATTTGTTCTTGAGCACTTATGACAAGTCATAGGAAAAATAAAAAGCGGAGGCATATATATAGAAGTCATTCAGTTGTCGAGGCGTTGAGTCGAGAGATGTGAGTAATTGAGCGAAGCCTTTCTTTAGAGTATTGATCAATAAGGACCCTTTTTAAACACTGTGCGTATTCATAGGTGTTCATTATTGATTTTATCCTGCTCTGCGAATAATATTTCCTCTGCGCTTTGTTACCTTCGTATCAGGTTTCTCTGTAGAATAAAGCTTTGTTTTCCGGTGCTGAGACTCTTGCACTTTTCCTCGCATTTGAATTTTTAGATAACAGTGTTTTATAAAAGAAGAAATAAGATTAATTTTTAGTCAATTTTGCGAATTTTGCATTTTTTAGATTATTGATATTTTATTATACCATTTTCATTTCAAGTCGATTCAAGATTCAAATAAAATCCTCCATTTGAAAAAAATTCGTTTCAATTATTTTTAAAAACTAGTTTCAAAAGTTTACTTGATGATATATGATATATATTGAAGATAATTGTATCATAATCGTCTTTTTTTTTATTAATATGCGAGCTCTTTCATTAAAATTAGGAGTAATTTATTTTTTAGAACATCTTCCTTTTTAAATGAAATTATATATTTTAAGAGAAAAAAAATATATTTATCGCATATTCATAAAAATAACTGTCCTATAAAAGTTAGTATTTAATGCTATGATTAAAGCGAATATCAAATTAAGAAAATAAAATTAGCAGTGAAACTGTACTCTGAAATTCTAATTGAATTTATTTGGCGCAGTTTAAATGAGAGGGAGTTGAATAGGAATTATGAAGAAATGTATTGATTATTTGTAACGTTTAAGTATTGAAATCCCACAGCATTTTATTTTGACTCATAGACGTATGAAATTGAAATGAATATAAATTTTTGCAAAATAACAAATGACATTTGCTTTCATGTTACTATACAGGTAAATTTAAAAGAGTGAAGTTTTAAGAGTACAGATAAGAAAGATATAGTAAAGTTTTTAAGAGTACAGATTAATTCAAAAGAGTCCAACTTTTAATTTAAAAAAATGACTTTGTTATTAACTTCTAATTTATTTTCAAGATTATACAATATTAGAAAAAAATCAAATAAGATTTCAGTAAAAGTAATATTTTGTAGATTGACAAACAGGTATGTAAAAACTTTGACTACAACAAAAACTCCCTAAAACGAAAGTTAACTAATTTTTGTACAAGTACTTGATATTTCAGCACAATAATTGTTGATATAGACTGATGAAATGAACAAATTAATTCGTTTTCCTCTGTTCCTCTGACTCTGATCAAATAATATTTTGCCTCAAAAATGGCAGAAGGTAAATATGACAGCTTAATAAATACAAATTAAATTTATCTATTAGTATAGGTGAAATTTATCTTTCTCAAATACTTTGCACTGCATTATTATCTGGATGGGCACAAAAACAAGTTAATATAAAATATTTTTAGAGATACAGGTCTTTTATTTAAAAATTAAAGAACGCTTAAATATTTAATCACAATTTTTGTTTTTTCTTGAAATGAAAAATGCACAATAAATTATTTTATAATCATAGCGTATTTTAAAAACTCTAGCGAAAATTAAGCAGTATTAAAATTAAAACTATTCTAAACACTTTTGAACCAAAACCTATATAAATATTTAACATATTTTATTTCTTTTATTTAGACGTCAGAAGAGTCTCCATGCTTAAAAGCGAAAAATATTTATTAAATATTTGCTCATTATAGCTAAAGAGAATGTTTATAGTAAAAAAACATAAAGTTTTCAAAAGTTCTTTCAGACGATTTTTCTTCTTTTTTTAATTCTTTCATGTATTAATCCTGGCACAAATAAAAGTTTGAGGCAGATCTAACGCGTAAAGAAGAAAGAACAAATATTTATCGTTTGATGCTATTACTTTCCTTTCTGTCTAGGATTTGATACATAGGTTAGTATAAACTATTTCTAAATTAAATAGTAAAACTGTTTTTAGGATATTATTTTTAATAATTCATTAAAAAAAGAAAGTTTATTGATCCTTTAATTAATATACAATTTCCTTTACCTTAAAATTGTAGTTCATTAATGTTAATAATTTAGAATTTGATTATTTTTTACATGAACTTAACATTTGAAGATGGCAAGCGTTTGAATTCAAAATTAAAATGCTTTAATCGATTAACTGATAGTTCAGTTTAAAAATAATTAATATAATGTATTTTACATAATTTAAAGTAATTAACCCTTAACTGGGGAGGTGAAATTTTAGGACTTAAATGGGGAGGTGCTGTCTACGAAACCTCATTTCATTTACACTCAAATTAAATTTTCTTATGAATATATTAGTACGAAAAACTGTCAATATATTTTGCAGATATTTTTCTTGATATATAGATATGTTTTAGAAAATTTTCAAAAAAAGGTAAATGCGCTGGAACATACATTTTCTTCCGAAATGACATGTTACAACAAATAATATTCTTGAAAAAGTATATTACTTTTTTACTTTTAAAATCATATTTATTTTTACAGTATATGAAGGTGTATAGAAGACATTATAATGTAAAATTCAACAATTATATTAAAAAAAATGACAATAGGTAAAATTTACCCTTTTTTATCTGCTTGTGTGACTTTCATAGCACGGTTTTTCTAGGGCATTTTAAACATACAGGTTAAGAACTAGTATAAAAAATCAACCAATAAATTCTGTATATATATCTCTTTGTATATTAATATATTTTATAAATTTTTCAAAATGCATTATCATTATAAAAATTAATTATGTTTGAACATACATATCAGAATCAGTTGAATGCGAACTTTCATCGAAAAACTCTTCTGTAGAATTATCCTTATCACTAAAATCACTTTTTGCTTCATTTAAAAGTATTTGGAGCACTGCTTCATAATAGGATCAGTAAATTGGATGATATTTCGGGATTCAAATTTTAGCTCCATCTGCTAAGCCTTGTTTATCACTGGGACTCTAACAGGGAGGTGCGGTCTTAAAGACCGCGCTCAAAGAATTAACTGAATCAGTTGAAAAAGTGCAAGTGTACTGAAGGTCACAAAATAGGAAGCTACAGGGTCAATCCATTCAATTGAGCTAAAAATAGAATAGGGGTGACCAAAAATCCATCGCTAGCTGTGTCACAGACTGCACTTCCCCAGTTAAGGGTTAAATAACTGAATACATATTTAGAAAATTTTCTAATCCGTTCAAAACCAAGATTGATACAAAACCAGAATTATAGTAGCAGAAGAACCAAAATGTTATACATTTGACTCATTTGGAGTTTTGGAAATAGCTTGTGAAAATACGGAGCGACAGACCGTCAACCCCTTTCCGGATTTGATTTTTAATTAAATGCGAATCAACTCATTAAATTTTAAACCAGAGTATCGCTCATACCTATTTATTTGCCTTCATTTTAGAGTTATCAGTAGACAAATATTCAGAGACCCAGATTTCCATTGAGTCTATTTTTCTCAAAAGTTGATAGGAATCTACTAATTTGGAATATAGACCATATATCAAATTTCTTCTGTCTATTTTGAAATATCATGCACATAAAATGATAGACAGACATCATTCCAAAAATGTTTTTTTTTTCGACTCGGTGTGTCCGATTTTCGATATTCAATATTCATCGCAGTGGTTAATTTATTTGCTTTACTTCAACGAGTCAGCATGCAATCATTTATATGGATTCTTGTAAGGACAGACAACGAGACTAACATTGTTCTCAAAGCAATTTAGTACACAATTGTTTACTTGTTACAATATAAGAACTATGAATTTCTAGATGCTTAAAAGTAATCAATGCAAAGAAAATTGATCTTAATAAATACCAATAGTGCCTTTTCTAATATGTTCAATGCTTTTCAGATAGAACAATTTTCAATAAATATTGCTGTAAGATATCCTAGACTACTCGATCACTTTCAGCCTCCTACCTACGCAAATCATGTTTCAAGGTTGTTCAATCCCGAACCAAGTCCAACAAATGAATTGACGATTGCTCATTTCCCAAACGAGTCCAACAAAATAGCTGAGGGTTGCCCATTTCTCAATTATGACCAACAAACAAGTGTAGGGGGTAGAAACAAGAGACATCAGTCTGTGATAAATTATCCTAAATATATTCTGAAGGTTATTCTATCAACACTACAACAATTTCAGAATTTTTTACGGTTTCAAACGTGAATCTTACGACTTAACATATTAAAGTGTGGTGTCGATCTTCGTACAAATACGTGCTTTGAAATACATCACATTAAAAGGAAATGTTACTACATTTCAAGTGCTTAATCAATCATTTAATTATTGTGTTCATTTATTTATAAATGAAACATATTTCTAGATATTTACATAACATTTGAGTAAATTTTTATCCAAATTCTTTATAAACTTTTATCTTAAAAACGATATTTCCTTATTTGGAAGTTATCTTTTTTTAATTTACAAAAGATTTTTTCAATACTCTCTCATTAAATTTCAGTTCTTAAAATATTCATGTGGCTGTTTATTTATGAATAAGAATAATTTGAATTTCAAAATAAAAATTGCAAAATATTTCTTTTTCAAGTTCTTTTTTTGAATTAAATTTCATATTAGGGACCAAAATACCAAACTATTTTAGCGTTTCAGTAAGCCATAATGTGATAGTACAGAAACGATACAAGCTGAAATCAATTTATAAGTAATAAATCTCCAATGACTTCATAAAAAATATTCCGCTCAAAAATTCTGTCACTAGGACTAATTTCTCTTCTCTTCTGTTTTTTTTCCTCTTTACTTCTGTTAATTATTTTAATCACTGTAAGCGTTTAATATATCGTGTAGCTTCAAATTAATGGTAGTGCTAATGAATTGCGGAGAGTTCTGAAAAAGGGGAGAGTTCGAAACTTTCTAATTTGGTTGATTAACTTATTACCGTCAACTGTGATTAGCACCTAAGATAAAGAAGAAACACTCTTTCAATGTGTTAAATAAAATAAGAAAAAACCCAAACGCGTATATCGTTAAACCTAACAGAGAATCAGCAAAGGGATTAGAATATCATTTATCTATTTGTTAAATAGTGTATTTGTTTTATAATAAGCAATCCAATATATTTTATGAATTACATATCATAAAACAAATTATTTTACTGCATCAATTCTCTCTTTCTAATTAACAGAGAAATTTAAAATTTTTTATCAACAAGCTTAGAACAAATTCCGAATATGTTGATTATTTTGATAAATAATATTATTGCGAAATATGAATGCTTTTTTTTCCAGATATTATATAGTTCGAAAAGGAGTGTCATGAAGTGATTCCAAAACGGGAAAATATAAGTAGTAAGGAATTGAGCAAAAAATAAAAATAATAAGCAGTTGAAAAGATCTTAGAACGAAAAAGGAGTTAAAAATTTGCAGTTATTACAAGAAAGCTATTAAACTCCGTTTATTAGAATTGTATGCAAAAAATTGACATAATTTATTTAAATATTACAACCATCTAATAAAAGAAATCGGAATAATGCATGGCAAAATATCCATGACAGTAACATTTGTGATATCTTTCGGGAAAAGAGAACTGCATAGCCGAACGCATCTGAATTTTAATAAAGTAAAATAAGAGCAAATTTCTATATGGAGACTGTATAACTGAAAGAGTGGATGTTTCCTTTTCTAAACATTACACATTATTCCTTTTTTCGTTCAATTATCTTATATTCAAATATATAATTATACTAAAAGATAATTGTATTTCAATGCATCCTGAATAATTTTTTGTGGAAATTGAGTTAAGATAGAACTAAAAATTTTCTATTTAACTCCTAATCCTACTGCTATACTTAATTTACTCCTTTATTCCTCCGTTTCCTTCTACAATTACTTTATTCTTTCTTACTAAAATAAAAATAAACTTAAATTTATAAAACAATGATTATACTGATTTTATACTTTTACATCTTTTTCCGAACTTTATAATATTAAAGATAATTAAATTCTAATATATATTTAAAAAAAATAGAAGTACTAAAAAGTATTTTCAACTGAATATAAATTTTATTTTTCCCTTTCTTCGTGATTAGGATTGAGCTAACAATTTTCTATTGAGAAAGTATCAATAAAAACTTATCAGGGAGGATTTGGAAGATTAAAATATAAAGTAAAAGTAAATATATTTAGAGATAAAATCTTAAGTGGAATATTTTTCTTTCTATAAAAGCTTAGAAAAGACTCCTAAAGGGAAAAAAAGGCTGAGACACTTTTTGAATCTTTTAATGACAATTATTTGAGAAGAGATGAAATTTAATTCAACAACTCAACAAATTCTCTTTTTACTGAAAATAACATTTTTTTTTATTCTTTAATCTTCGCATTACATTAGATAACGTTCGCCAGACAGTTTTATAAAACAATTAATTTTCTTTTTTGCTTTTAGCTAAATATTTTATAATTTTTAATGCACTACAGGAATTTGTTAAGATAAATAAAATGTAACATTCTTCCGAATTTCAAAACACATTTGAATACTTCTTTTCTTCATAAAATTCAAAAACAGAAGGACTAAGATTAATTTTTAAAAAAAGTTGATTTCTTTATCTTCTAAAGTCATTTCATTAAGATTATTATTGAAATTTCTTTCTAAATAAAAAGAAATTTAAATTAATAGATACCTTCGTAATTTTTTTCAGCGAATAAAAGAAAAAACAATTATTACAACATAAATGTATCGAGCTATCTTTATGAAATATCGATACTCTTGAGTTTTTATGCTCGATAGAAATTCGACATTTTGATATGATTTTCTGCAGATTCAGTTCACTAATGATAGACAAGCTAAAAAAAGGTTTTATTAAATACTTAGTAAAAGTTACCTTAATAGTTAATATTTTTAATTAAAAATCTTTATAAAGTTATGATATTTGCTTAGCAAACGGAATTTAAAATAGAAAAAAATCATGAAAAATAGTGGCATTTATGAAAGATTTAGTTGAAATTATTGATAGCAAAACGCATTTTTTTTTAATTTAAAAAAATAATTTAAGGTTCCTAGATATAAGAAAAATGTTAAAAAAACTGCTTACTTGATCTTAGCGATAAAGATTATCTATGAATGAAGTTTTTATGTTGAAAATGGATACTTTCATAAATTATAAATATTATTTATGAAAGTATATAAATTGTAACAAATATTTAAATTGATTTTACACTATATTTAACTACATTGTGAATCATTCTTTAAAAATTAATAAATTATAATTAATGAAAAGTATTGATATTTTGTTATTTGGAAAAAGTATTTGGGCAATCTGTAATTTTTCAAGAAAATAGGATTTATTATAATCCTTTCACTGAACATGCTTCCTGCTTTTAATTGCAAATAACGATTCAAAAAGATATAATAATATTTTTCAAATAATAATATATTATAAAAGAAAAATATTTCCAATTACAAAAAAATCTTATACATTTGATATGCAATAACGTTTAATTTTTTATTTAAATATGTGTTACTTCATAAGAACATCATAGGTAAATGAAAGGTATTAAGGGAGTTCTTATAATCTTTCATTAATTAATTAATACTTAATTTATTAATCAAATTTGTTATGAGATTTTCTGATTATAATTTTTGTCTGAAGTAGTTTTGGATCATTTTTGTTGTTTCAATAGGGTGGTAAAAACTCATCGAAAACACAAATTCGAATTTTGGATACTACTCACTGCATGCCAGGGAATAATAGCAAAGGTTGACTCAGTATATTCATTCAAAATGCTAAATTCATGCCAAAGTTTAATATTTCGTAATTATCCTACGCCAATGCCATGGAAAACGTTGTCTGGAATAGAGCCTTTATTCTATTGCATGCGAGAAAATTTTTAAGAGATAACTTCCGCAAATTTTCTACTGTAGTTAAAGATATTTTTTATCCATTACAATAATTATAATAACTAGATCCAATAAAACATTGGCGTTAAACGAAAGAGATATGTCTAATCATAACAGCTGAATGCGTCCTATACAACTAACTCATGAGATTATGCAATAAAGATAAACATGAAGATATTTCTCGGTATTAGGTATACTTGAAAAAAATATTTTAGCAATTAATCGCAGGCTGAAATTTAAAAAAATAATTGTTCGAGTATGATATATCGAAATTCCCTAATATGTAAAATGAAGGCAAATTTTACTGTCAATGCATGGTCATTTAAGCTTTTCCCATGCTTATATGCCTGTGAGTATAAAATTATTATGCTAAAATTTTACTGCTTATATCTGTAAATTGCAATTACTTTTTTTTTTGAAAATTCTGTTCAAATCTATCATACCCATGTTATTCTAAAGAAATTGCTCTTAGAGTTTTAAAGTAGAGTATTAATGTTGATATTAATTTTTGCATTTGGAAACGATTATATTCTTAACAATATAAGCAACAATAATTACAAACTTCCATATAACTTTAGGAATAAAATTGGTTATGCAAAGTAAACTATTATTAATCTTTATAAAAATGCTCTCATGAAATGAAGATACACCCAATTTATCTTTATATAATAACGTAAATAAACTTTTCGAAATTAATATCAAAATTATTACAACTTTTTTAGGATGGAAAGTTTTTTTAAAATCTTTATTGAATTTAATAATATAAAATGTTAAACCTTAATGGTCTAAATATTGGAATTTTTTTTAAGTAATTGTGTTATGTACCTAGTATGTAAGGAAAATTATCATTAATAGATTATAATTTCATGTAGAGTATTAGCCGCTTTGATCAATTTTTTAAAAAAAATTTACTACAAATTTGGCATTTAAATGTAAAAATATTTCTACAGAAATTTATTTTTTACACTTTTATCTTTTCAATGTACTATTTAAACAGAAAATACCAATCAGAATTTTAAAAATATCTTTTCATAAAAAAAATGGCCTTGAGCATAAGCAGTCACCTTATCTGTTAATATGACAGTTAATTAAGTATGATAGCTTCCTCTGCAGATACGGACGTCATACATAAGTAAAAAAAAGTTCAACTAAATTATTTTTAAAAATAATTCTTGAATAATTTTGAAAAGAACTTGTTGCCAACATTTATTAATATTAATTATTACTACTATTTGATGCCAATTATCTGCATAATGATTAACATGCTGCCAACATTTACTAAAATCATTTATCAATATTAATATTTCTAATTTAATTAATTTTTGAATATATACTAATGCATGATAATTTTTATCACTACTACTTCAAAAAAAA
>JAPMOR010095022.1:488408-566383 GCA_026543865.1 Argiope aurantia | reverse complement strand
GTACGTGTCTCTGTCGCTGGATCGGCAGGGTGCGACGAAGTATTTTGGTGGTTTTCAGTTCGATTAACGGAACTTTCCATATAGTTTTATATATTTATTTTTTAAATTTATTTTAGCTATTTTTCACCATCATTCCTACAGTTTCTATACATTATTCCAAATCATATGCATCAAAAAAAATTTAATCTCAAAATATTTCTATATTTAATATAAATTTTACGAGTCAAGTTCACGCACATGCGCTTATATCATTCCTATTCTTAGCATGGTGCTTTTAGACCAGATTGACACCGTATTTAAAACTTTTTGTCTATAGCCGTGATGAGAATCTTAGGCCCTTCAGGCGGTATATGGTACGTGGCTCTGTGGCTGGATCGGCAGGGTGCGACGCAGCATTTTGCTGGTCTTCAGTTCGATTCCCGAAGCTTTCCAAATAATTTTATATATTTATTTTTTAAATTTATTTTAGCAATTTTTCTGCATCATTCCTACAGTTACTATACATTATTAAAAATCATATACATAAAAAAAATTTAATCTCAAAATATTTCTATATTTAATATAAATTTTACGAGTCAAGTTCACGCACATGCGCAGATATCATTCCTATTCTTAGCATTGTGCTTTTAGACCAGATTGACACCGTATTTAAAACTTTTAGTGGATAGCCGTGATGAGAATCTTAGGCCCTTCAGGCGGTCTCAGGATACGAGGCTCCGTGGCTGAATCGGCAGTCGGCAGGGTGCGACGCGGTATTTTGCTGGTTTTCAGTTCGATTCCCGAAACTTTCCAAAGAATTTTATATATTTATTTTTTAAATTTATTTTAGCTATTTTTCACCATCATTCCTACAGTTACTATACATTATTCCAAATCATATGCATAAAAAAAATTTAATCTCAAAATATTTCTATATTTAATATAAATTTTACGAGTCAAGTTCACGCACATGCGCAGATATCATTCCTATTCTTAGCATTGTGCTTTTAGACCAGATTGACACGTATTTAAAACTTTTTGTGGATAGCCGTGATGAGAATCTTAGGCCCTTCAGGCGGTACATGGTACGTGGCTCTGTGGCTGGATCGGCAGGGTGCGACGCAGCATTTTGCTGGTCTTCAGTTCGATTTCCGAAACTTTCCAAATAATTTTATATATTTATTTTTTAAATTTATTTTAGCTATTTTTCTCCATCATTCCTACAGTTACTATACATTATTCCAAATCATATACATAAAAAAAATTTAATCTCAAAATATTTCTATATTTAATATAAATTTTACGAGTAAAGCTCACGCACATGCGCAGATATCATTCCTATTCTTAGCATTGTGCTTTTAGACCAGATTGACACCGTATTTAAAACTTTTAGTGGATAGCCGTGATGAGAATCTTAGGCCCTTCAGGCGGTCTCAGGATACGAGTCTCAGTGGCTGGATCGTCAGGGTGCGACGCGGTATTTTGCTGGTTTTCAGTTCGATTCCCGAAACTTTCCAAATAGTGTTATATATATATATATATATTAATTTTGTTTAGCTATTTTTCTCCGTTATTCCTACAGTTATTATGAATTATTCCAAATCATATGCATCAAAAATAAAATTTAATCTCAAAATATTTCTATATTTAATAGAAATTTTACTAGTCAAGTTCACACACATGCGCAGATATCATTCCTATTCTGAGCATTGTGGTTTAAGCCCAGATTGACACCGTATTTAAAACTTTTTTTGGATAGTCGTCATGAGAATGTTAGGCCCTTCAGGCACGCTCAGGGTACGAGATAGGCAGCGCATGCGTAGAAAGGCTGAAAAATGTTGTTCGGTCGATGACAAGTAATTGTTTCCTCAGGACAACTACGAGCCGGTGTATTGTATTCTTTTATACTGAGCATGCGTTTTTTAATTTGGCGGGATTTTTTTGGATGTGAAAATCTTGATCACTTATCTTAGATTATCTCCGACATTTTTTGTTCTTTGTTCTTTTTGATGATTAATTGTGTTTTTTTTATGTTTTATTTGCCACTGATTTTTTATAGTTTCTATAATTTTATTATGTTGGCCTTCCTTTTACCATGTTTCTTTTTGTAAATATCCATCATTTTAATACGATACACAGTGAAATAGAAAAATTCAGAGGCAGATAGCAATTAATCAAATTCAAATGGCAATTTATAATCAAGCATGGAATGCCTGAATATATCTTATGAAGTTGTGGAAAATTTAAATCAGTCCCTTTCTACGCATGCGCTGCCTACTTATAACTGGCCAGGTGTAAACCCGACACTACATTTAATAGACATCAAGTAAGTCACGAATGAGCTCACGAGAATTCGAAATCATATTTGTTTTTGCTATAAAATAAAAATTATAAGTTTTTAAAATAAACAATACTTTTTTTTTACCATGAAACATTTTTAATTATTACTAATTTAGTAAATTATATTTGATATTAAATTGTTTTCTATTTCAAAAAAAATGTATTTCTATTATCCTGAATTTTAAATTTAGGTAAATGTTGTATCTTTAGATATTGAGCAATTACCATCTTTTTAATATTAATTCAATTCAATTCTTGTGTTTATAAGAGTTAACAAACGCCTCATAGAAGAATTATCTGCAGAAGGCGAGTAAAATAGAATATCACATCTACGTCACATCTTCCTTACAAATACTGAAATAAAGGCTGTAAAACAAAAATGTGATTTTATTTTTAAATCTGGCATAGTAGTTGTAAATTTTTTGAAAAGAAGGGAGGGTCCGAGTGAGAACTCCTTAGGAAAACTGCGACATCTTAAACTATGATTTTTACCATTTAAAAGGCAACAATAGAAAATAAATTATAACTCTAACGAACAATTCGTAAAGCTCCCTTAAATTTTAGCATGAAATTTTGAAGAAGGACTGTGCAAGGTAGAGGAATATTTTTAAATTCAACCTATTTTATTCAGGAAAAATCATATGATGCTCAGTTCAATGTAATTTCATCCCATTTTCTCTCACTATCATACAAAGAAGTAAATGGGATTTATAAGCTTGCATATGTCACATCTTCCATTGATTTAGTCACTGCACCTCTTCGGAAATTCAGAATTGAACCTCTTTGGAAATTGAGAATTGTTGTCTCTTGAGCACATTTTCCACCCGCGAAAAAAAAAATGCCACTAATGGCCGTATCAGAAGAACAAACTTGTAACTTTTTTAATTATATAGGTATATTGAGGTAAAACTTTATTCAAGGTGGAGAAAAACAAGTTTTATTTGTCATACTAATTTTAGAATTCATCTAGATCAGGGATGGCGAACCATTGGCACGCTTGCTATTGATGGCACAGGACACAATATTTTAGGCACGAAGCCGATCAAAACGGTTTGCATTTTAGTTCAAAATAACAAAGTTCACTATGAAGCATTACAAATAAACGCGAGTGTTTCCATTACATTTAAAAAAGGGCCCAGATATTTGTACAGATGTTAAAAATTCGCTTGCTGAGAAAGAAATTGATTTGAAAAGAATTGTTTCAATAATTGATGGTGCTCCAAATATGGTGGGCAAAAAAATGGTTTCATTAGTTTATTTCAAACGGACTTAGGTCATTCGATTATTGAACTCCACTGCATTATTCACCAACAAGCCTTGTGTTCTAAGAGTGGTTTAACATCTCTTGATTATGTAATGGCGTTAGTCACAAAAATAGTCAACCTAATATCGTCGCAGGCTTTAAATAAGTGAAAGTTTGAGGCTTTGTTGGATGAAGTCAACTAGATGGATAATGGCTTACTAATGTATAATAATGTTCGCTGGTTGAGCCGCGGGAACATACTTCAAAGATTTGTTGACTGCTTGGAAGAAATCAGACTGTTTCTGCAAAATATGGGGGGGGGGGGGATTGAACAGTATCCACAGTTGTTGGATGTTATGTGGCTCTCAAAATTGATGTTTTTTACAGACATATGCCAAAATTTCAATGAATTAAACGTAAAACTAAAGGCACAAATAAAACAATTATCATTATAATGGATCTCATTCGCGCTTTTGACAGTGGATTGCATGTTTTAGGAACGATATTATTAAAAAAAAATTGCAAGTACTTTCTAAATATAAAAAAATCAGAGATTTAGATGCACGTGAGAAACCAGACAAAGAAAAAGTTATTGAAGAATTTATTTCCGTAATTAATTCGTCAATCAAGAAATTTTCAGCCAGGTTTTCTCAGTTCAAAGAATTATCGAAAACTCTCAAGTTTATTATGTACCCTGATGTGATTTCATTTGATAAACTGAACTTGTCCCAATTCAATTAGTTGCAAATTGAATTGCAACATTGATTTCTAGTCTAGTTCTATATGGATTCAAAAATTTACTGAAACAAGGGAAAGGGTGGAATGGATTGAAACAAAAAGATTAACAAGCAATATAAGTAAAAATGCCAGGAACGAAATTTTGGAAACTCATGTTCATTCTATTTTAAACATATTTTCATCTACCTATGCCTGTGAGTCATTATTAACATTAAAGATTCTCTTAGAAACCGTTTGGTAGATGACTCCAATTCAGCATGCATTCGGCCAAAAGTAACATCTTGCAATCCTAATATAAGTTATTTGTCATCTAATCTGCAACAAAAGAAGTCACACTAATGTTACTTTAATTTGAATTACACGTAAAACTAAAACATTTACTACTATACAGTGCAAAATGCATTTTTTCGTAGTAAATAAAAAGTTTTGAGTTGTTAGGAGTCAAAATTATTTGACGGCACATCTATACATCACATTAACATAATACACATAATACATCACATTAAACATTTCTTTAGAAAAAATGGCACATTCATCCATAAAGGATCGCCACCCCTAATCTAGATAATAAAATTAAATGTTAATTTTTAAAAAAATTAATGTTTCAAATTTTAAGGGTGTTCAGAGGACCGGACTGAAAACCTGCAAAATAATGTAATACCCAGTTTTGTTTCATCCACTAGTCAACCATTTATCGACGGCTGCCGGCCGAATAGGCTTCTAAGCATTATTAAATATTCCTGGTTAGAACTATGTGCATTTTCAATCTAAAAGCACAATGTTGTCAATTATAGCGATTTCTGCGCGTGTGCAAAACCTTGGTATCTTGAAACTCCGTTAATTATATAGAAATATTGAGGTAAAATTTTATGATCCAATCCTCGACGGCCAACGCAAATATAAGCTTCGAAATTATATTGAATATTCCATATTCCTGGTCAGAAATATGTGAGTTTTTAGTATAAAAGCACAATGTTGTGAATTTAAGCGATTTCTCCACATGTGCAAGATACTGACATCTCGAAACTTTATTAGTTATATATTTATATTGAATCAAATATTATTGAATGAAAAATAAAAGTTTTATTCGTCTTAGCAACTTTAGAATTCATCTATATAATAAAATTCAAAATTAGTTAATTTTTTTTTATTTTAATATTTCAAATTATAAAGTGATTCCGAACTGAAGACCTTCAAAAGATCGGGTTAGGCAGCGGCAATTTATCTGTTACACCACCATTCTTCGACGTCAATCGCACATACAGACTTCTAAATTTTATAAAGCAATCATATTTAGAAATGCGTACGTTTTCTGTCTAAAATCCCAATGCTGTGAATTGCAGCCATTTCTGCGCATTTTCAGGACCTGGACATCTCGAAATTGCATTAATTATATAGATATATTAAAGTAATAAAATTTCCAACGAAGGAAAAAAAAATGTTTTACTTGCCGTTGTAACTTTAAAAATAAATATTTGTTGATAATATTAAATATTTGTTGTAGTTTTTTAAAACATGTTACAAATTATAAAGGGATTCCAAGGGTCAAACTGTAGGTCTCAAAACACAGTAATAATTAGCGTTGTTCGTACCACCTGCCACTTCCTATTTCAATGTATGGTGTCGTACCTTATATTCTGTTAAAAAAATACTTCACTTTGCCAGTCCTACTCATACTGAGTAGACGTGCTTTTGCTTTCCTTGTAATTGTTGATCCTTTATTATGTGCGTTAATAGTAATAAAACTATTTTTATAATTAAGGTGGATTAAGTCCATTACTGGGCCTTTCATCACAAGGAGCTTACTGGAGCAGAGATATGGTTATTAAATACTCTTCAAAAAATAGAATTTCCTAGTGAATTTAAAAATTTATTCAAAGGTGAACCTGTACCTTGTAATAGCAAACTTACTTCTTTAAATTGTTTTATTGATGAAAATAATATTTTTCGTGTTGGAGGTAGATTACAAAACTCTTCTTTGTCTTTCAATGAAAAATGCCCTATAGTGTTACCAAGTAAGAATGCTATAACTTTAATGATCATAAGATATTATTATAATAAATACTTTCATGTTGGTACTAACAATTTGCTATATCATGTTCGTCATAAATATTGGCCACTTAATAGTAGAAATCTAACCCGCCAACTTGTTCACGATTGTATAATTTGTTTTAAAAATAAACCTGTGATGTCAAATCCATTAATGGGTAATTTACCCAAAGAAAAGGTTAACTCCCACTTTTCCTTTTAACAACTGTGGAGTAGATTTCTGTGTTCCAGTCTTGGTAAAATACAAAAACCAGCTTAAAGGAGTATAGAATAAAATTTATGTCTGCATATTTGTATGCTTGGTTACGAAAACGATCCACTTGGAATTTGTGTCTGATCTTACTTCGCAACATTCATTACCTAAATAGTTTACAAGAAAGGAGCAAATGGAAATTTAATAATAATATTGTTGAAATAGACATCTTATTTGAGTTCAAAATGAATCACTTCCAGGTACCAAATGGATCACAGGTAGAATTACAGACGTTTTTCCTGGGAAAAATAATAAAATTAGAGTTGTGAATATTAAACTTCCAGGTAGAAAAATAATTAAAAGAAATATCACAGATGTTTACCTACTGTATAAAAAATGTGTTTTTGCTTATATTTCATTTCATTTAACATGTATTATTGTATTTTTTTGTTCTCAAATTTGTATTTATTTATCTGTTGAAATTAGTATTTCAACGGGGGCCGGGATGTTCGTACCACCTGCCACTTTCTGTTTCAATGTATAGTGTCGCCCCCTATATCCTATTAACAATTTTTTCACTTTACTAGTCCTACTCATACTGAATAGACATGCTTTTGCTTTCCTTGTAATTGTTGGTCCTTTATTATTTGCGTTAATAGAAATAAATTTATTTGTATAATTAAGATGGATTAAGTTCATTATTCTCGAATAGTTTACTGTCGACGAATTTATTACTTGCTTGCATACCTCCAGAATTAGGCCTACCGCCACCATAACAAGCGTTGTATCATCCATTATACAACCATTTCTTGCCACTCTTTCTGGTATAAGCTTCGAAATATTAATTATTACTAGTTAAAATACGCATATTTTCAATCTACAATCACAATTCTGTGAATTGGAGAGATTTCTGCGCATATGCAAGATCTTGACATCTCGAAATTGTATTAATTATATTCTAGATATATTTAGATAAAATTTTATCCAAAGAAGAGAAACAAGATTTATTTATCTTAGTAACTTTAAGTTTCATATCAATAATAAAATTCATTTTTTAATAGAAAATTTGAAGAATATTTCAGATTATAAAATGGCTCCGAGGTTCGATCTGGAGACCTGCAAAACAATATAATAACATGCAGCGGCGTTTTATCTATTAGAGCACAATTCCTCGACTCACAACCGCACTTATAGGTTTCTAAATACTATTAAGTATTCCTGGTTAGAAATACGTGGGTTTTCAGTCTAAAAGCACAATGTTGTGGATTAGCGAAACTCTTGCGCATGTGCAAGCTCTTGACATATCGATATTGTATTAATTTTATAGTTATACTAAGGTAAAATTTTATTCAAAGGGGAAAAAAAGAAGTTTTATTTTCATAGTTAACTTTAGAATTCATCTGGATAGTAAAATTCAATGTTTACTTTAAAAAAAATCGCAAACTATAAAGTGAATCCAAGGATTGAGCTGAAGATCCTCAAACCACATTAGTATATGAAACGTCGTTTTATCCATTAGGCCACCATTCCTTGCCACCTCTTCAGGTATATGCCTAATTTAAAATAGGTTGATTTTCAGTCCAACAGCACAATGTTGCGAATTGGAGTGAGTTCTGCGCATGTGTAAGTTCTTGATATTTCGAAATTGTATTAATTATATAGCTGTATTGAGGTAATATTTTATCCAAAGAATAAAAACACGTTTATTTGTTGTAGAAACATTAGAATTGACCTCGATAATAAAATTCAATAATTATTCAAAAAAAAGTTTTAAAAATTTTTATACTATATAGGGGTTTCGAGGATCGAACTGAAGTCCAGCAAAACAATGTAACACGCAGCGCCGTTTTATCCATTGGAACACTATTCCTTGAACGTCTTCGCACGTATTTTGATTTATTCTGATGGTAATTAGGTATGTGCCAAAAGTGATGTTACACCAGTAAAAAGCTCATAATTAAAATTAAAAAAATTAAACAGCTATCAATGGACTAGCTATTCAAACAAATCTTTCATATGGCATGTGTACAATAAAAGGCCAAACCGAAGACACTATATTCTGTTCCAGCCTAACTTGGCAGTAGTGTATATTCTACGCATGCCGAATCGCAGTCGTTGTCAAGGGAACTGGGTTACTTTAAAGTACAAAGTTACTAGAAATGCAGATCGCTGGAGAATTAATTATTTCCCTATTTTCATTATTTTGTTCAATATTATTGATACATCATTTTAATAAGTCTTTAAAATTTCATTTCGTTTCATCGTTTTTCAAAGAAAAAAAATCTCAAATCTTTCAATATTCTGTAAAGCGTTGTTCAGCTAATGTTTTTCGAAAAGATATCTCGATCATCGTTCACGTCTTTTAGAACTTTATCTAATGTTGGGATCTCATTTCTACGTAAAAATGCATGGATTTTTCGTCGAATACAGGATAATGTAAAGTCGTCATATTTTACAAGCCTTGAATGTTTACCTACTGAGCCTGGTCGCTTCTTTCCAAAGGTACTTAAAGGACTGTGTGCCTTTACTTATTTTTTCAAGCGGAAAACTGTTCTTTGTGAAATACCTGTACCAACGATTTGATTGATAGAATCTTGAGGGTTTTCTTCCCGCAGTCAAAAATATACATTTAATATGCTTCTGTGTGCTGCACTTTTTATTAGTTTCCGTCGTTTTGAAAGTGTATACAGCGTGGTGGGTGATAACACTTTTTCAGACATTTTAGAAGTGAATAGAAAGGGCGACTTGAATAAATATTCAAGAATCGAAACTAATAACTACTAATGTTATTAACAATATCAAAAATATCAGCTGGTTAAAAAGCAGGAATAAAAAAGTACGAAAGGTGATAATAAAGGTTGCGAACTATAAATGAAGCAAAGTTGGCGGTGATGTACAAGAAAAGAGCGCCAAATATTTGACCGTGAAGACCGGTTCTAGCCAAAGTGGGATTCATGTCAATCTTTTGGTTTTATTCGTTCGCTTTATTAACAAAATACTTAACAGGTAAGCATTTCTAACTTGAGAATAATTTTAAATACATGCTGATAAAAAAAAGATTTCTGTATTTTGTGATATTATTTGATAAATTTCTGCGCATTTTAGTTATTTTAAAATCAAAATTGATGGGGAACTCTTTTTCAACGCGGCGCGTCACATTTTCTGCCTTTTACAGTACTGCCAAGTTAGGGTGAAATAGAGTATAGTGTCGTCAAGAGGTTTAGAGTATGATAGTGAGTCGACGGCGGAATAGTTGGATCAGTCCACCGAAGCGCAAGCGTGGAGAGAAGCTCAAGCATTTGCTGAATTGACCTGTGTACCGTATCCTAGAGTTTATTATACAAGCAGCATCGAGTCTGAGGAGTAGCCAGTCGTGTAGTAATGAATCGGCAGCTGGATAAAGTTAGAGTGAGGAGACAGTGGAGAATTGTAGGTGCTTGGAGAGACCGTAGGGAGTAGCTACGTAGATTCCCTCCTCCTGCTGAATTCTATCTGGCACTTTCTGTCTGTGATTGTTGTTATTATGCCGATTACTACTTGTAGGCTACTGTTTATTGTAAGTGTATTGCATGTGTACATCTCGGCTGTGTATTTGTTGTCTGTCACTTCGTGTCAATAAAATCGTCGTTTGTTACCGAGACCTGTTGATTGTACACCCACTACAAGCGAACTCGTTCAATTTACGGACTTTGAGGAGGAAGTTCCGTAACATATGATATCAACGGGAGGGAGGGGGGTGTATAATATACATATTTGACGAGCTTCAGCCTGAGTGATCTCATAGTCTGCAAGAAAACGAAAGGATAATGGAATTTCGACAAATGCCTTGGCATTGTGGGAGAACTTGGCCATTTCGTTAACAGCCTACCAATTTGGAGAAAGCGTTCAAACTGCTTATTATGACGATAAGGGAAGTGAAAATACACGTGTGAATGAATTTGCAGCCCATAGGAGCAAAAAGTTTTCAATGTAACAAAAAATGCATTTTTTAACATCAAATCTTGCCGTTATTTTAGTCAAAACTGTGCTTTCATTCATATAGTTCGAATTTAAAGCAAGCATTAAAACAACTTGATAGTATTATATGGGAGGTAAAAATAAAGTTTATCCATTCGGGCTAACAGATTGCAAATTATAAAAATTCTTCAGAAAACTTCGAAGAATTTTGCATAAAAAAAAGAAAAGGAAGTTTATAGCGCTTGCAGCGAAATTCGAAATTATGACCAAAAAAGTTAAGAAGCTCATTCGGCATTCTATCCCTTATACAAAATTCATCCCTAGTTCTATAAAATACCCATCAACAACTTATTTTTTATATTCCTAATTGGATCTTGAGTATAGTAGCAATTTAATATTTCGGAGTCGAGTTTAATGGAATCGGAATTCCATTAATTCTCGGCGATTCCTCACACAAATAGCGATTCCTACTTAACCATTCAAAAAGATTATATTTTTTAAAAATCCTTTTGAAAAGTCATTTTATATTTAAAATAATAATTATTATTTTTATGTCTGAAGCCGAACTTGATAACGGACTGAAAAATTTGGACGGACTTTAGGAATTCTAATATAACATTTTGGTGCACTAGTGATTATGAATTGACAGATAACATAGCACTGATTTTCAAATACTACTCGCAATGTTTTCGTATTATTTATCCTTCCATTTTGAAGGAAATCTTCAAACTAATTAATAATATTATAAAAGAAATGAACATACATGTATTAATGAAGCTGCAGCTGATTTTCTCTTTCAGATTCCAATGCAGCAAAAGGTGTTGTTGTTTTTTTTTTTTTATGGATTTCGTTATTTTTTGACTAAAATTGCCCTTTTTTTAGTATTTTTCAATTTTTTTTTAAAGTTAAAATCGCTTGATATAATAGATTAAGTTATACGCATTTTTTAGCTTAATTGGTCTTATAAAGGACAAGATTGTGAAAGATTTATTTCAAATCTCGCAGTGTGATGGATAAATTTGGAATTTTCTTTAATACTCTTCCACTTTAAAAACAACGTTCAAACACCTTAATTAAGGAAGATAAAAATATACTTATTGAAGAAGATTCAGCTTATTCACTTCTATAAATTTTTAAGAAAACAAAAGATGTTTATTTCTCTCTATGAAGTGACAAAAACTTGTCTATTTCTTTAGTATCCTTCCAATTTAAAGATTAAAAAAAAGCTAGACAGCATGGTATAGAAGATTAAAATATGCATATTTTAAAGGTTCAGCCTAATCAGAATTATAGATTGCAAGATAATAAAAGATTCATTTTTCAATGCACATCTTATAGAATTCTGACCAAAATTGGGTCTCATTAATATTTCCAATTTTGACGAAAACCTTCAAGCAGCTTATTAAGATGTACTAGAAATAAGCATCTAAAAACACATTTTGGCACAATTGCTCTTATAGATTAAAAAAAAAAAACTTTTTTAAAACTTATTATGCTATTTTTTTACTTAAATTGGCCTTTTCTCTAAAATATCTAATTTAAGGACAAATTTGAAACAATTTGATTGTATGTCTAGGTATGCTATCAGATATTAATATTCAATAAATTTCATTTTATATGGATGTATCTGGAATTTAGAGTTCGAGAAACCACAAAGAATTTTATATACAAAAAAAAAAGGGCACTTGTTGCGTGCTTTGAATCCAGGAAAGAAACTGAGCTTTAAAAAAAAGAAAGAAAAGAGGAATGAAACTGAGCTGTCCATTGACGAACTGAGCTTATACAAAAATGTAGTTTAAACAATTCTGTGCTTAGATGTTATTTCTTCATGTCACTGTTTCATCTTTTTACTGCACATTCTTCAGCTTGCTGTTTCTCCCTACTACCAAAACAGCATTTGGGTAAAGCTAGTCTTCACAATATTTGTAATGACACCAATGGTTTAACAATTTTCAGACAGGTTATATTTTAATATATACCAGAAGAAACTATCAGTAGTAATATTAGAAAATAAGGATCAAGGTTAAAACTTTTATTATAATGTTATATTTTGACCTCAGCCATCAAATTTGTGGGAGTAACCATGAGCAGGATCATATTGGAGTCAGATTATCCCTGGTGTGTGTTAATGTTTTAGATTTTTAACACTATAGATATAATATAAAATGCAATATGTATGAAAAGTATTTATTGAAAAATTAATAGTTTTGTATAAAAAGTTCAATTTTATGTATAAATTTTAAATAATATGAGTAAATAAGAAAAAAACAGATATGTCAAATTTTCTTTAATTTAAAATTGGATTTCTATATAAGATATAACTTACATGCATGAAAAAAAAAGCATTTATATATTAAGATAATCTTTTCCACCCCACTCCATTTCCTGTTTCTTTCTGAATACTAAAAAAAAAAAAAAAAAAAAAAGAAGTGACATACAATTTAAAACTTAAATGATCCCATATGTACATTTAGATTCTAAATTATTTGTCACTTCTTATGTGCTGGAAGGTCTTTAAGGATTTTTAATACATTCTAAATTATAATACACATTTCATTAGGCATATCAGAAATTTCATTAAAAAAAATCCTACTTCCAGTGAAAGTTGTTATCTCAAAGATTTCATTAATTTCAAACATTTATCAGAAGTTTTATTTCATCATATGAGCACTGAATGTAATGAATGGCATTGCAAAGAGATTCAAACTAGAGCTATTCAAAGAGAAATATACAATAATATTATAAATTATTTGAATGCATTTGTGTAAAACAATTTTAAATGCATATTTATCACACACAGCACAAAAATACTCCAGAAATTTTTTGTACAAAACAACATAATAACAGGCAAAGCTATAAACAAACTCAAAATATAACAAATGTCTACAAATTTCAAAGATGAAATATAAAAAATGATTTACAGAAAATTCTTCAGGTTGCATTTCATACATTTCTTTCATGTGGCTCCTTGTAAGGATAGTTTATATAATCAAATATGTCTTTCTCTGATGTAACTTCTAATGGCTCTCCAGGAGTTCCTAAGTATCAAATAAACAGATATAAGTTAAAATTTAAGGTAGTAAAATAAAACTTTCAGAGCACATAAATTTCCCTAAACAGACAGTTTAGAATTATTATGTTGAATCCATGCCTAAAAGCATCCAACCACTATCAAGCAAGTACAGAGTTTTAGTAATGGCAGCACTTCCTGCAATAGGCTTCTCTGATCAAGCAGAATTCACATTATCCTCTCAATTTTTGTAGGTACATTTTTATTCATTATAAAAAATAATGTACATGTGTGCATGTTTGCTCTATAGGAAAGAAGAAGAGTTGAGGAATTTGGCACAAATATATGTTAGCAATTTGTGAAGGTAGAAATGTGAAATTTGGTGCAATTCTTTTTATTTGAAATATTAATTAAAAATTAAAAGATTTTGATAGTTTTTCTGACTTTAGTTTTTGATTAAAGATTTGAAGCATTTTTTATTTTATTTTATTGTATTATAATGCATTTTAAAAGCAGTTACATGTTGGTAAATCGACAGAAAAATATAACTTCAAACATGTACTTTTTAATGTGAAGAGGTCTAAGTTATAAATCACAATGTCAGCTGGGGCCCACCCCCTCTCCTTTTTTAACGATTATAACTTTTTTCTCTGTCTTCATTTGTATAAAAGAAGGAAAAACATGGTATCTTTAACCAGTTTCCATAAATGTACACAGATTTATTATTAAAGACAGAACTGGCTTAAAAAAGACTGGACTATGTAATGGCTACTGTGAAGCCAGGAAACCTTAATGAAAAAGAAACAGTAGAGTAGTATCAGAAAATGAGATCTTACAATGAGGTACAATAAAGTAGTTTTACATTTAAGTCCATTTATGGAGTTTCTTAAAACATCTTCTATTAGAATTTACTATTTTAAGTATTTATATTAATTCCAATTGAAAATAATTGGTATAACAATGAGTGCATATCAGTTTCATACTTTTTAAACAGGTTAGTTATTCAGTTCTTGAGTAGTTAAAAAAAAGTGCCCTAGATAGACAAATCTCCCCTATATATTTCTTTGATAGCATTACTAAAATAGAATCAAATGTAATTACCTCTAGATCCAATTGGGCGAATGCTATATTCATTTATTGTGAAATTGTGTTCCACGGCATGCTGTCGCATTTGCTGATTGAACAAACCACTGCCAGTAAAATACAGGGTGGCACAATAATACTGATCATGAGGAAAAACCCTGAAGAGAAAAAAATTGCTCAGATCATTATATTTAATCAACGATCATCATTATATTAACGACTAATCTTTATATCAATTGTTTGATTATATAAATGGCTAATATTGTCTCACTTCTAATAAGAAAAACAGACCTGATATCAATTCTTCGAAACGGATATCCTTCTTTAAGGCGGCACACTCCCTAAAAAATTACTCAGTTCATTAAAAACATAGTAAAAAAAAGTACTTTTTTCTAAGAGAAAAATACATTACTACAAACATTTATTATTATAATAAAATGAGTAAGTTAGATTTACGTTTGGAAAATATTTCAGGAATTATAAAAAAATAGGTAGGGAAAAAACATCTTTTTGGAAGAAAAGTGTATAATAAAGAATGAAGTTTCCATATATCTATAAAATGAATTAAGAAATTACAAAATCATAAATTTTGCAAGAATTTGTGGTGAAGGAGTAAATATTTTAAAATAATATATTGATAAACATAAGTAATTCAAAAATAGGACAAGCAATGAACTAGTTAGTTGATCTCGAAATTAGATGTGACATAAACTAGAAACATAACAGCTATGCTTTAGATCTGAAAACACTGTAATTCAAAACTGAACTTCTCAATTACAGCTTTGATGGTCTTACAGTTTTTTCGGTAAATTTAAATATAAATATCCTGCCATTTGAAGAAGAAATGCGGAGGGCCTCCATTACTGGCTTTTAATAAATGATTGGTTTTCTTTGATTTTTATTTCGCTTATGAAAAAAAAAAATAATCATAGAATTGTCATATCTGATACAAATCATCAATACAGAAAAAAAAAATCTAGTAACAGAATAAATTTCTCAAACTTTTCCCTTATTCTCCCTATCTTCTGGGATTTCCTGACTGTATTCGACTTTCCCAACTAGCTGGGCCAACTTATTCTACAATTTCTGTAGCAAAAAATGCAATATTAAAGCTTATTTTAATCAGATTTTTATATGTTACAGCTTTTATTACTCCATATTTAGGATTGAATGCATCGTAGAAAGTAAATTAAGAAATGCAAGAGAGAGCATTTAGAAAACTGAAAAACACAATTCTATTCATTTCACTTTTTTTATCATTAGTAGCCAAAGCTCCGCTTGCCTGAGGAGAAAATCTTAAGATAATCATACTGGTCTAAATGAAATGACTAAAGCAAAAACACCTTAACTATTTTTTTTTTTTTTTTTTTTTTACAATTAAGCTTTTCAGTACTGGCCTATGCCAAGAATGCTAAAACATAATTTTTGTCATTAGCACAGTCCCCAAAACATGGGAAGAGTCTAGAAGAATGCCAGGGACTTCTGAGATATAATTTATAATAACATAAACAATATTCAGGGGAAAAAATATGAAGAAAAAACTGGGTTTAAATTATTCCAAAGGAAAATGCTAAAATTACTGAACTATACCAGAAAAAAAAAAAAAAAAGGAAATTTATTCTTAGAATATTTATTTTTCATACAAAAATATTGTTAATTTTGATACATTTGGCATCAGGAAATAAATAATAAATGGAGAATCAGAAATACCTATGGCAATTGTTATTAAAAAGTTAAAATAATGAAAAAATCAATACCATATACTTAGCTTCTCCGAGAGATAATGTGTCAGTTATCAATCCTTCTTTCTCAAGCTTTGAGACAACTTGCTTCAAAAGATGAGGCTGAAAAAAATGTAAGAATGAATAACTCATAAATATTGGATAAAACTAATTCCAAATTAAGAATAGTAAAAATAGTAAATATTGTGCATACCTGCTTCGGATCAGTTGACGAATAAGTGGGATGTGTCAGCAAAATATCGATATCGCCACTTTCTAATGCTCCTTTTAAAATAAAACTAATGTTTTATACTTGAATATTGATTTAAAATTACAAATACTGAATTTCTTATTTCATATTTGAGGTAGAACCTGCTTCATCTTTATTTCAATACCTACAAATCACAACATTAAATACAAACAAGCCTAGATACAGATAGAACACACAATGCACAAAAATCGTTCGCATTATTTAACATCGAATGAAACACTGGAATATAAACAAACCACTGTAAGAATTTCAAACAGTTTCATTGAACATTTTTATAGCTGCCTTTAATGCAACATTTCCCTTTGCTAAATAATGAACTACAAAATACTCTTAAAGATGCCCAGGAGAGAATTTACTGTTTCACCAAAAACTCCATTCATTCAGAGAAAAGATGTAAAAGAGCAAGAAATAGATGTTAAATAGAAAGTTTAATTCAATATAAAAATACACTTAACCATCGTCAGATGGATAATCATCTGATTTTGTCAATGAAAATTGATGTGCATATCTTCCAAAATTATTAACTCACAAAAAAGTGATTTTTTTAAAACTTATTTTAAAACTCAAAAAAAATTATCTTTTTAATGATATAGTTAGTTTATCATACAATTTTTTCTTCATTTTAACAGATTTTTTTTTTAATTTAATTTTTTACACAATCTAATCTGAAACAATATTTTAATGTGTGATAAAAGTCAAATACATCTATCAAAAAATTCAATCTCTTATTTTTGTTAATCATTAACTCTCATTGTCAATCAAGTAGGATTTTCACTTCTGCTCTTACTTTGTAAAATATACACCTTTTAAGTTGCACAAGAAGTAATTTGTAGTTAGCCTTATTCAATTAAATTCCTATTTTTTAGTCATATGAAAAAAGCTAGATGAAATTTAAAAAATAAGAATACATTCTATATATATATAATTTATAATTTTAAAAAGATTTTAATTTGGATGAATAAGATGATAGCTAAAAGTGACTAGTTTTTACTTTTATATATATGTAAAATCAGAAAAATACAAAATGATAAGCAAAGTATAAGTATTGTAAGGATGAAAACAGGTCGCAATAACAAAGATGAGTTGTTGGGGAGAAAGATAGTCAGAACTACCGAAGAACTTATCGATCTGCATTCTATGTGACAGCATAAAGCTGCAGAGGAGATTTAATCAGGAGAGGAGGAAATAACAGATTCAATGGAGCAACAACCTTCTAGTGAAATACGACACATGCTGAAGGTATGAAAAATCATTACCCCAATCGTTGAGAACATCCTGCTAACCAAGCAGTAGTTATGTTCACATCAAATTCATTTGACAAAAATGATGTTTCTCATATTCATCAAATTTTGAAGCATAGTCAAAGACAAATAAATGCCTTTAAACAATTTTCTTGTACAAAAAAGCATGCTTTATAAATGAATTACATAACTATAAATTTGAATATTTTTTTTTTTAGAATGGAACACATTGTTTTACTTTACATGAAATCTTATAGGGGAAAAAATTGTTTTGCTTAAAGAAAGTTTATATTATGAGTTAAATTCAAGAACAAATTATGCTCGTTAAGCAAGGTCCACCGCATAAAATATAAATTCATGAACTGTCTGAATATTATAGAAATATAAATTATTGAATATTTTAAATGAAACTTCACTTACAAATACTATAAAATTTGAGTTTTATGAGAATATATTAAATAGTTATTTTCCAATTATTAAATAATTATTTATAGTTATAAAAACGGATTTCAAGTTTCAATTAACAACATTTAATTAAATTTTGTCATTTTTCAAAGTATAATTAATTTATGCAAAAAATTAGTTTTCAGTAGTTTTTTTTTAATTTTATTATTATTATTATTTAGTTCAACAGAAAATCTTTTTAAATTTAACCTTATCAAGAACGATTCAAAAAAATAAATGAAAAGGAATTATAACAATAAAAAATAAATTTACCTCTTCTATAACTTCCACAAATTGTAACTATGTATTTTTCATCAATACCATGACAAATATTCACTATTTTTTTCTAAAATGAAATTCAAGTTTTTAAATAACATACACACAAATTTCAAATTTTTATACAACATACAACATATTTTTACATATGTATCATAACAATAAACAGTAAACATACCTCAAATTCTTCCATTTCTGTACGAGGAATCTTTTTCTCAAAATCATCAAAGTATCTGAAATGCATAAGTCTATAATAAAATCTATTTACACATTATTATTTCTAAGAGAGCTTGTGCATTGGTCCTACAGAATATTGATTCTTCCAACTTTTTTTAGAGTATGAATAAACATTAATTTATATTATTTTGCACTTAATATTTAAATTTATAATAATTTAACCTAATTTCCTTTAGAAATTTCCATATTCAAGCATACGAAAGAGGAAATGGTATGCCCCTTTTCACAGATAAAAATGTTTTTTGAACTTTACTTTAAATAATTCATATGTTAAATATCAATGCTTATTTTCCCATCCTAAACTTCTCTCCTAAAATAGAATCTGCCATTATGTAAGTTGTCAAAGCTGTGCATAAGTCAGACACAAGACTATGACATATGTTTATGTCACCCACTTTTTATTTTGTATGATTGAGGTACCTTTTGACACTCTTAATGTGTGTACTGCTGAGTAAAATAAATGCTTTTAATGTTTTGCAATATTTACAGAGGTTACATATATAATTATCTCCAACATCACATAATTATTTAATTTATGTAATTTATTACAAAATTAAAGAAGATCAAATTTTTTTGAAGAAATGAGGGTATGTGAAGAGATTAAATTGGAGTAAATAAAAAAAAAATTTAAAAAAAAAAAAAACGTTTTCAGATATGTTAGAAACAGGATTTGAAACTTTTTTTTTCTCAGCATGGAAAAATGATTTGCAAACCTAAAATTTGAAAACAAATAAAAAAATGAATAACTAATAATAAATAAAATGTAACTCTAAATAAATATAAAAATAGCACACCAACACAAACTTCCTCTCACAGCTAATCTAGTCCAACTTAATTGCAACTACTAGGGTTAAGTTACAACTACATTGCTACTGCCACCACATCTGCCATTGATAATTATTTCATCTTATTATTGGCAGTATCATTACTGACAGTCTTAAGGATTGACACAAATTTTAAAAAGCAAGCTTGAAAGCGATGAAACAAATGTACTAACTTAAGGCCAATTTTCTGTTGGTGATTTAGTTTATCTGTGTTTTTCTTCAGATCTAAAAAAGAAAAATAATAATAATTCTATAAAAATAATGAAGTACAGAACATCAAATACAATAATTGCATTCAAAGAATTTAATTAACATAAAATAAATTTATAGTCCCTGCTTCCTATGAAGAGAAATACAGTTACTAATATAGAGACTATTGTTTATTTATAACAGCATACATCAATAAAAACATTTTGAGATGCCTGGGATTTTTTGAATTAATTTCGATTATCTTTAGTCTATTGATTGTATTAGAATCAAATTTCTCTATAAGCTTTACTTTTATGAGCAAATGCAGCTAACTATGAAATATTTTAAATTTTCAAGAACAATTTATATCTTAAATAAACGAGCCACACGAAATCATCTTGTATACATTGCAAATAAATAAATAAATAAGACGAATGAAACAGTTTCATTAATTGCTTTTCAAAATTTATTCAAGAAAAGTTTTTCTTACTTATGTAAAATATGATTACATAAATAAATGCAACTGTTATATTTCATAAAAATTGCTCAAAGATAAAAATGAATATGATGCTTGTTTCTAGAATAAGAATTGTGCATAAAATTAGCTTAAAAAATCTTTTCATCAAAATACATTTCAGGCTGTGTTATTAATACCCACAAATTAATAATATATTGCAAAGAAAGTCAAATAAAATGCTCTTTAAAGAAATTCTTTCATAAAACCAACTTTTCTCATCATTATTTTTATTGGACTTTTTAAAGTCAAGGTCAAGTAAATTTAAAAATTTAACATCTGCATAAACTTTTATAATTTGTTACTTTAAATGAATATCTGTAACAAAATGACTAAGCAAATACCCTTCAATTACAAGAAAAAATTTGACTCTTTCATAAACTTGCAAAGCACTTCCTAAGGCAACTTAAACTTGCAAAGCATTTCGTCATTTTGTAAGCAAGTGAAAAAAATTTAAAAATCTCTATTTTATATGCAAATTTAGAACTCCTTATTTTCTTTCCTACTTTCAAAATTTCACATCATGATTAACAATACAGATTTTAGAAAAACATATATAGAAATAAAAAGGAAATGTATCAGCTGCAAATAATGCAATAAATTTATTAAATCATCATATAATAAAAGGAGTAATTGATCTCAACAAGCGTTTTCAATCACTATTCCCTATTACACTTTGGTCTTCCCTGTTTTCAAAAAAAAAAAAAAAATAGCAACTAGCAAGCCTTTTTAATTTCACAAATTACTTTCATCAACATGATACAACTGTCATTTAGCAAAGCTTAACTATTCTTTCAACATTAGTTAAAAAACATGGTTTGTAATACCTGCCTCTCTTTATTGGTGGAATGGAACCAAGATCACAAATGGTTGGATTTTGTTTGTAGATCTGACATAAAAATTTGTTTGCACAAAATTTGCAGCTCACAGAATTGATTAATTGCAACCTATTATTGATTTTAATACAGTTGTGAGGGTCTAATAATTTAATGACACAAAATCATAACTGAAGAGTCATGCAAAAAAGGTCAAAAATTAGATATGCATCATTTTGTAATGATATATATGAAAACTACATCCTTTATTAGATACCTTTTACTTTTTACCTTTTGCTTTCATAGTTAATTAAAAATTCAAATGCATGTATGTATTAAGTTCAGATCATAAATATAAATTAACTTGCTATTTCTCCAAAATAACAATGTCAGGCAGGACTATTATCAACTAGGCTAAGGAAACAAATTAAAATGCATTTGAGAAACAAAATTATATATAAAAAAAACTAATAAAATTTTTACTTATGACTTTACCTCTAAATTTTATTTTATTTATTTATTTATTTGTTATAAGCAGATTTTTCTTCACATTAAAAAAATACCAGGCTTTGATACCATATGGCAGAATCAAAATTTAATTAAATTGATAGACAGATTAACAATTAAATTATGAAATCTTCAACTACACTGTATTGTAATCAAGAAGTGATAAATGCAGAAAATTCACAAATCTAGCATAACAGAAAGTGAATGAAAAATTGATTACAAAAATCCATCTTTACAAACAAGAAAAATTTTAATTTAAAAAATGAAAAATAAAAAAATAAAAGAGTAGGCATTTAATTTCATTATTAAAAAAAATATTACTAAGATCAAATATGAAGCATAAAAGTGTTTTAATACACGTATATAAAGTAAAATGTAGCATATCGAGTAATGTTAATAAAACAAATTATTTCAATATTCATACCTTCAATAGTTGTTATTCCTTCTTTAACAAATTTCTGAGCAGCAGCTGGTCTATATAAAACAAGATTAAAATCATCTGTAAATCATAATTCAATTAATCATATTAGAACTATTCAGTAAGTTAGGGCACTACTTACAACCAAGCTTAAATACGGTCATTTCTTTGTATTAAACTAAGAATGAATTGCAAAATAGTTGAATGTTGCTCTAAAATTTGATGAATTATCTCAAAAGATTTAGATTTTTGTCTAGAAACCTACTGATGGAACTGTATCATCACATTAATTTAAAAGTATTCATAAATATCTGTATAGTTACATTTGCATACTTTACTGGGAACCAAATGAGATATTGTAATATAATTTGTTTTGCAGAAAGTCATAAATACTATAGCATTTCAGCTTCTACATTATTTCAGAAAGGAAATAAAAATGCCTCAGCTTAAAAATAACTCATTGAAAATTATTTGGGAGCGCACAAGCGACAATTTGAATATTTGAAAGACAAAAGCTTTTCAATAAAATGCATAGTTTTGTTTCTTTATGTACAGTTTTTTTTGTTTTTTTTTCCTATTGTCCAACTTAATGTTAAATATTACTCATTTTTTTCTTTCCACATTTCATTTTTGTGACAGTTTAAAGTTACAATCTACATATTACAATTGATTACTATTTGTATAAACAATTGCTTGTATAAACAATAATATATATTGCATTTAAAAAAATTAATATTAAATATGCAATCTCATATTTTGATCTTCCTGAATTTAATTTTATTTATAATTATATATAATGAGAATTAAAATAATGGTATATTAATTTAATGGCATTTGAGACTTTTGCAAGAAATTACACAATTAAAATAGAAGAAAATATAACTTGAAAACATAAAACAAATACTAAATAAATAGAAATTGTCTCTTTCTTTTTATAAGATATAAAATATGTTATGCATTAATTATAACACAGAAATATAAAGTTTGAAGTTTGTTTTTATTTCAATGTATGGATGGTCCCTTATGAAATTTTTTATTCAAAAATAACTAAGAATAAATTCATTCTTTTTTAATGCACCTTTTTTTTTTAATGATATATAATGAACTATTCTAGAGTAAAGCTGAGTCATTCTGTCTTTTCTTGTGACTGTAGGATTCACTATGACATTCACCACATTTAAAAAATGCATATGTGAACATGTCTGAATTGCATATTAATTAATTTGGAAGATGCTGATAAAAAAAATTAGAAAATAATAGATATAATCTTTCAGCATTTAAGATATAGAATGTAAATCTTGGAGTATTATATTAACAAATTCTACAAAATATTTGATGAGATAAAATTTTAAAAAATTTACTATGGCATTGTCAAAAATGATGAAAAACTAGATAGAACTTTCATTTCTTAGCTTTAAAAAATAGAAGGAAAATGTAACTAACTATATTTGTAAAAAAAAAAAAAAGGAAAACCAATTGAAATTCATTACTGCAATGAAAAGGATTGCAGCAGATTATGCATACAAATATTTTATCAAAATTTTCAAAACTAAATAAAAACTGCAAGGCTCTTAAACTGAAAAAAAGTTGAATTTTATGACAATATGAAAGTAATTTTTGTATGATAATATTTCTAGGCAAAAAATTGGGAAAAGACCGAAATTTTGCTTTAATTAAAATTTTAATTCATACGTAAAAGAAAAATCTTTTCCAAACGTGCACTCCATTATATTTACATTACATCCCAAAATACATTGGTGCAAAATCTGGTATTTCTAAGTCCAAAAACACCATAGAATAAAATAATGTCATCAAACATCTGTATGAGAAGGGCAAGCAACCTTGCTGATTAGGAAAATTTATTACATTTCATTAACAATAAAAGAAATATTGTACTTCTAAGTTGCTTGAGCAAGGTTTTTGAAAGTTCAGGCTGTGATAGGTATTTAAAATGTATACTAATTTTACAGTCTTTGTGGTTTTGCTATTCCTTGTATCCAGGCACATGTCTAAATTTTGATTTGTAACTTCTAAAATTTGAGTTTTGATTTAAAAGTGGAAACAATATAAAATTCAAACAGTGTAATAGCTTTTTACTTTAATGTAAACACTTAATGTAATGTAATAAATAAACTTATTTTTAAAAAATTCCTGACATAATTAAGAAATGTGGAATAAAAAAAGCTAAAAACAACTTTACCATAATAATCATGCACAAAATTAATAATTATATGAAAAGCCTTACCCAATCCCAATCACTTTAGTCAGCAAATTTATTGCTTGAGAGGTATCATCTTTTCTAATCTAAATTATAACAAAGATTAAATGAAGATCTTTTGTCTACTTAATGTAAAACAAATTTGTTCAAAACCAAAATATTGAACTGTTTACTTTTTCAAGCTTTTCAAGTTTTCCTGTTTCAATGAATTCATCAATTTTGTCAGCAATTTTCTTTCCGACACCTTTCTAAAAAAAGCATTTTTTTTTTTTTGTTAGAATTGTAAAAACATATATGCCATAAATATAAGCTTTGGGAATACACATGCATTAATAAAATTGCAGATGCCACCAAGTCTGATGTTGGTGTCAATGTGAGTAAATTAGTACCTTTCCATAAAAAAGTTATCACTACAATTTGATGGTCTATTATATGAAAATAGTGAGATTTTGTGAAAACTGAAGAATTTTTACATTAAAAATCCATCATACCAATGCCTGAGCTTCTTTACCACTTTTTATTCTCACAGAATGTCGAGCCAATGAGCTCGCTGCAGTACTATAAGCATTGTATTTATGGATATTTCTATTGACATTCTTTTCATAATCAGCAAGCTCTAAAAAAAAAAAAAAAAAAAGAGTTATATATATTTATGTATATATATATGTAAACATTTTTTTTTAATGTAAACATATTTTTTTAATGTAAAAATATTTTTTAGCAGTTGTGTGGTCAAAATGAAAAAACTTATTAAATTTAAAACTTCTATTTATTTCACCACAAGAGGTATAATTTATGTACAAAATAAAAGAGGTAAGAAATATGTCTATCTACATCATGGTACAAGAGCAAAATGTTTCCTTTCAGTGATTTTGCAATGAGATTTTAATAGAGATCTCTTTGACATGCATAGACTTAAGAAAGGGAATTTTAGGTATCTTTAAAAGAATGTTGTAAGCATAAAGGATTTTTATCCCTTCACTCGGAATGGCAGAAAATGCTGAAGTGAATAGTTTTATAGAGAGCATGTATAATTAATTAAATAAAAAATGGAAATTGGATCAGAAAATTAGAGACCATTTTAGAATGAAGTTAATATAAGGAAAATTAAGATAAAAATTTGGAAATTAATTAAGATTTTAATTAGATTAAAAGATACCATTATATATATAAACACACTCAAAACTATACAACTAATTGCTGATCAAAATTTTTTGGCAACATTCACTTATTATTGATTTATTATCATTATTAACAAAGCAGCAGGAAAATAAGGAAGTCCCTCCAAATAAGGAAGTGTATAAATTCATTGACTTTATAATGAATTTATACACTTCCTCCCTGTAACACCTCCAAATAAACCCTGGTAGATGGTGTTACAATTACATAGGCACATAAAAGTTACTACTATCTTACCATAAAATTCTGAGGGATGGGATTTTATTGAGGAAATCTATAGTCTATTTAAACCACATATTTTTTTTTCATATTGCCCGGTGCCTAGGTATCTGTAGAAGGCACAGGGCAGAATTTTTTAACTTAAAAAAAACATCCTATGGCTTCGCTAGCAGAGAAAGTGGGAACCTAGTAGCTTCACTATCACATTGAACATAAGGACTGTGTGGATAACATGAACTGTACATAATCAATTGAAAGAAAGAATGAAGGATGTTGAACGAATTGATTTCAGAGGGAATTCTGCCAGGTGCCTTCTACAGATGCCGAAGGCATCTGTAGAAGGCACCTGGTAGAATTTTTTAACTTAAAAAAAACATCCTATGGCTTTGCTAACAGCGGGAGCGGGAACCTAATAGCTTCGCTAGCACATTGAACATAAAGACTGTGTGGATAACAGAAATAGCATATAACCAAGAGAAAAGAAAAAACGGAGAAATAAGCAATCGGAACATTCTCCATACAAAATTTCAAACAAACATACTTTTCCCACCTTCATCAACTCGTAAAAAAAATATATTCCACTCACCCTTCATCCATTCTGCCGGTTCGATATCAAACCATTCTCAATACAAAATTTCAAACAAGCATCCTTTCCTAACTTCATCAACTCGTAATATATATATATATATATATGCATATTTAACTCAACCTTCATCCATTCTACAGGTTCGAAATACTCCTGACATAATAAATTATGAAGGGAACCAACCGTTATAACACCAAAAGAATTACGAGAACTGCGAAAAATTCCATTGCAGTTGTCTTTTAAAGTGAGAATGCAGACGATTTTATTCAAGCGCATACTGACAATTAAAAATTGCAAAAGAATAAATATTTTCTATTCGTATTCACATTAAAAAAAAAAAAGAAAGAAGAAAATAACTTTTAATTATAAGCTTAACTTTATTTAATAAATTTTAATTATAATAAAGAACAAAATTAAAATCTTTAATCGATATTTTTTTAATTTAACATTTTTCATAATGTAATTGTAGTTTATGTACAACTCAACTATTGCAAAAAGTAGTAAACAAAACAGCAGTACGGTTGCTATAAGAGGCATCTAATGGGTTGCAATATTGGCGACAAACAGCTGGTGCACACTAATCTTCACTTAGGTCCAATTAATATTTAGCAATGATATGATGTTAAAAAGTCTAACCAATTAACACATTTTTTTAAAAAAAATGAAAATTAAACAAAAAAGTTTCCTGCACACAATAAGTATTTTTATGAATATGCCTCTTAATAACAATAACAAAAGTTTTTTTTTTTTTTTAAATCGTTGAAAAATTGCTACATGTTCTGGTCCATTATTTTCTTAAGTAACAGTGCCACATAAAACCTTATAAGCTCAAAATTATTTTTAATTAAAAAGTTTCGCACCACGTAGTTATTCCAAAAAGTATTAATTCTCATGTATTACCAATTACAATTTTATATAGTATTTCATGTACCTTGCAGAAATTCGCAAAAATCACTGTTGGGGCCTTTAGATTCTGTAGCTTTTCTTTTACTAGTCATTATCCGAAGATAAAGGACACAACAAAAATTTAATTTTACAGGAAAGAATATTCCTACCCCAATTAGCTAAAAAAAAATTCAAAATTTATTCGGCTTATGTTCCTTTACTCTACAAATAAATAATTTTAAAAGGGAAATTTTTAAATCATGCCGCACTTTGTAAATAAACAAATTTATAATAGTTGTTGCCAATTATATAATTACATATTTTAAAATAAAAACAATTTTGTTTAACATTATTTGTTTTAATTCTAAATAAAAACTATTTTTGAAGGAGATCAGAAAGTTTAATTTAATAAAATTTAAACAGCCGATGTTCAGAATGCAACAAAAATAAAATTTCAATTTTTAATAATTCATACATTTCTCTCCGGACAGCAAAACGGAAGTAGCCCAAAATACCGGATGTTACGAAAGTGAGCCACGCAGCAACAAACAGTACTTGCATTTTCGGTTTGTTTGTTTGTTTGCTTGGATATGGAGTATTTTAAGAGTGGGTTGAAGTCCGTCTTAGGTGGCCCTCAAGATGCCCAACAACCTACTGCTGCAGAAACTGTATGTAAAATCTGATACTATTTCTTACTAATTGAAGCTAAATACTGCAACATTACCATATTTTTTGCTTAGTTAATTAAAAGCAGAATTAGATTCAATGTTCCATTTTTTATAATACAAAATTATGTCTTTACTCACGAATAATTAAATCATATTTGATGTACATTGATTAGAACAATGAAAGAATTAGACGTATCAATTAATACCAGAATTTGTATTCTGTATGTGATGCAATATACCGGCTCTTAGTTCACCACGTTCTAAAGTGACGTGTTCGAACGTTGAAAACATATAGATGATAGCAACTGTCACCCTTGCATTTTTTTAAATATTTTTTTTTATTAACTGCTGATGAATTCTTTGATTTAAAAGCCGAGTTAATTTCAAAATGCACATTAAAGCATTCAGACTCGTTTTGCGATTGCAAGACTGTCTTTAATTTTATTTATTTGATTCTTTTAGCCACAATCTATCCTTATCAGAACCAAAAAAAATTTTTGTTGCTTGTATAAATGTCATTTTTAATCTTATGTAACATTGCTCAGAATTAGTTTAATATTTTAAATTATATAATTTAGGCTGATATTTCCTTCCAACATAACTGGCAGAACTGAAAGGTTTTATACACAGAGAAAGATTTAAGTATGCATACATTACCGTTTATTCAATGAGGTTTTTTTAAAAATCATTTAAAGAAACAAAATTTGTGATGAATTTAGTGTAGTAAAGATTACTTTATATTCAGTTACTAAAAGGCCCATTTTTATTTACTTTTGACTTGTCAAGTATATGATCTTTATAATGTTTAATCTATAGAATTCAAATTGAAAAGCATTTAATTATTTCTCTTTCATAAAGAAGTTCTTGCTATTTTTTTCTGTCTGTTTACTCTGTTCTATTGACTATTTGCATTTCAAAAGAACCTATTAAATTTTCTTCAAAGAAATCCATTAATTTTATTTTGTTAATTATTGATTGATTTTAATTATTTGAATAAAATATTCTCAGTGAGAGAGAAAAGGTTTCTGAAGGGAAAAAAAAGATCCAGAAAGCTTATTTCAAATCCTAATAAGAATTTTGGTTATTTACCATTAATCCTAAAGTATAATCTGTTGCTTACAAATTATTGTAATCATCAAAAAGTTTGATAAATCTTCAGATTTCAGACATTTATTAATTTGAAAAATTTATTTTTGACGTTATGTCTGTTTGTGTATTTGGTAACTCAAAAGTGTTTTAAACTTGACAAAATGAAACTTGGCAATGAACTTTAAACAAAATACAGATGAACTCGATAACTATAAGACATAAAAACCTAGATAGATAAAATTTGGAACACAAATTTTGAATCTAAAATGTAGATTTTTATAAAATTTGGAATTAAATTTGTCAAGTTGACCATCTGTCAAGTCTATACTTTTGCATAATTTAATGTATATGCAATAACTCGCAAAGTGTCAAATTCTGCCCTTTTTTTTTTCCATGTCAACTTTTTGTTTCGATCAGTGAGGAAAAAGGTGTCCATTGGTATGATAAATTCAGTAAACATGCTAGCTACATTCCTAAGACTTATATTCCATAAATATTGTTTGCCAATGTCATGCAAGACATACACAGCTTTATCCAATATCTAAAATTTATTTGTAAGGAAAATCAGACCTTTATTGGCAAGTGTGTGAATTTTTTTTTAAAGGAGACTGCTTTAGTTGATTCTTTTTGGTATTCTTTTCTTGGATTGATTTTCTGTTTCTTTTTTATTTTATTTTAATTTAACTTGTGGAATGTTTTTGTATATTGTTTAGCAAAAAAAAAAAAAAATCTTAATCTTTTTTTTGCCCGAATACTGTATTAAATCAAAATTGTGTGTGTTTAAAAGGATTTCCATGTCTGAAAGTAGGCTATACAGGAGGCTGGAATTTTATATCTTTGTCTTCATAGCATAAAAACAAAATCTTATATTCATTTGAAAATTATAGCTGTATTGTTAGGTTCCAAGATTATCCACACTTTTATGCATATTTTAGGAGATATTTATTTCACCAAAACAGAAGTAAAATGAAAGAAAATGCATCAAATGTAATTGAAATTAAAGTAAAAGAATTCTAGAAATGTGCATATCTTAATCTTTTACATAGTTAAATTTTCTGAAAGTTTTGGAATCACTAATGAATATTTCTCGTAATATATCATTTCTTATAAATTTCTGTAGTTGGAATCACTAATGAATATGTCTCGTAATATATCATTTCTACTTATAAATTTCTGTAGTATGAACTGCTGTGAACAGATTCCAAAGTTTCTAAAAATAATCTTATGATAACTTCATAACATAAGTATGACAAACAATTTTTAAAGTTTTGATGTCTGTAAAATCTTAAGAAATGTGGATAAAATGCAAGATTTAAATATAGTTTAAATTATAATAAATATAGATTTTATAAAAAGTTCAGACTTTTTAAAACTGAAATCTTTCCCCTCTCCTTTCAAAATTTTGAATTTTTTAAATTTAAAGCTGCAAGATCATATCAAAATACAAATATATCACTTGTATCATTTATATTTTTTCATCATTGTTCAGGAATTTTTAAATCATACAGCTAAAAATTAGTTATTTAATGTTATATATAAATTCTATAATGTTAGATAACAGCGATATTTATTATTTATGATTATTGATTTAAGGAACTGAAATTCAGCAGTTTGTAATCATTTAAAACCTTATTACCATAGTATTCAATTTTGGTACAACAGGAAATAACTGCAAATATTCTTACAAATCACATGAATGTCTGCTAGCTTTACTATATATCTGATTCTCTTTCTAAAGAAAGCTACTTCCCAACTTTTACATGTTAAGAAAATCATTTTTATTTTATTATACGTAAAAGGAAAATTAATCCCAGGAATGTCATTAACTTTTGCTTTTTTCGGTTATTTACAGTTATACTTTGTTTCCCCCTAACTTGGCAGTAGTGTATATTCTAGGCATGCCGAATCACAGTTATTGTCAGGGGAACTGGGTTACTTTAAAGTACGAAGTTACTAGAAATGCAGATCGCTGGTCGCTGGTGAAACTTTATCACGCAAATTTTTTGCCAAATAGTAAATATTTATTTACTTGATTATATTATCACTTTATTGCAGAATTGATTGTTTCCTTATTTTCATTATTTTTTCAATATTATTGACACATTATTTTAATAAATCATTAATGTTATTTCATTTCGTTTCATCGTTTCTCAAAAGGAAACCCTAAATCTTTCAATATTCGGTAAAGCGTAGTTCGCCTAATGTTTTTCAAAAAGATATCTGTATCATCGTTCACATCTTTTAAAACTATCTAATGTTAGGATCTCATTTCTACGAAAATATACATGGATTTTTCATCAAATATAGGATAATGTAAAATCATCATATTTTACAAGACCTGTATGTTTACCTACTGAGCCTGCTCGCTTCTTTCCAGGGGTACTTAAAGGACTGGATGCCTTTATTTCTTTTCTCAAAAGGAAAACTGTTCATTGCGAAACACCTGTAAGGTGCGAAACTTTATCGACGATTTGATTGATAGAATCTTGAGGGTTTTCTCGGAGTGGAGAATAAACCTTTAATATGTTTCTGCATGCTGCACTTTTTGTTGGTTTCACTCGTCTTGAAGGCGTGCTCAGCGTAGTCGATGATAACACTTTCTCTTTGACAGACATTTTAGAAGTGAATAGATATAACGAATCGAATAAATATTCAACAATCAAAACTAATAACTACTAATGTGATTAATAGTATAAAAAATATAAGCTGGTAAAAAAGCGAGAATAAAAAAGTACGAAAGATTATAACGGTTGCGAACTGAATGAAGTTGAGTTGGCTGAGACGTAAAAGAAAAGCGTTCCAAATATTTGACCTTGAAGACCGGTTCTAGCCAAAGTGAATTCATTATGTCACTCTTTTAGTTTTATTCGCTCGCTCTATTTACAAAATACTTAACAGATAAGCACTTCTAACTTGAGAATAATTTTAAATACATATTGATAAAAAAAGGATTCCTGTAATTTATGATATTATTTGATAAATTTCTGCGCATTTTAACTATTTTAAAGTCGGAATTGATTGGGAATCCTTTCCTAAAGCAGAGTGTCACATTTTCTACCTTTCACAATACTGTCAAGTTAGGGTGAAACAGAGTATAGTCTATTTTTTCTGTATAAAGGTATATGGCTTTTATATATTCTAACAGTAGTGATTTATTATCCATATTATCCATTATCCATAATGGTGTCATTTTGATCTCATAGATGGATGGATTAAAAAAGTCAGTTATGTTATCAACTTTTCTGAGAAAGAAATATTGACAATAATATATTAACTTTTTCAAACATATAAGTTATATGGAAAATAGTTGTAATTTTCAACCGGAATAAAGGAACTGGAAGAATTCCATGCCTTTGTTTTTCTATGTGTTTTCTTATATTCATTCCTTTCTTAACCATTCCATTCATTAATTCTATTTTAAAAATATTTTTAATATTTCTTATCCATTTCATCCAATTTTTAAAATTTTACAAATAAATGCAAATTATCATAAATAATATAATATTAAAAATAATAAATACAAATATTTTTTTTATATCTTTGTAGCTAAAAATCCTAAATTTCTCTTAATTTTTTTTTTCAATTTTTTTATACGTATAGACTGTATTTAGAATTTGAAATCCTAGCCTTTTCATGAGTTTGAGTCCAGCCACCCAGTTTTCTCAGTTTCTACTGGTCTAGTCCTTTTTTTTCTTGACCATCCATGAAGAAACAAGAAGTACCTGGAGTAGTTTTTAGAAATTCCCATAATTTATTAACAAAATGGAAATAGTCGGATACAAAAAGGTCCAATAAGTTTGTGCAAGTTTATGATTCAAAGATGTCATGTTATTTTTAATTTTCATTCATGTTTATCTAAAAATGCATAAGAAAGAAGAAGAAAATATGCCTGTGTATCTTTATTAATTCTTTTCTAGAACTTATATTAAATAATTTTTTTCCATGTGATTTCATTCCAATCTTTTTGCCTATATTTATAAATTTTATATTCTTCCAGATTGAAAAATTGGTTGATAGGGTACAAACATCAACTCTTCTCGATGATAGGAGAGATGCTTGCCGAGCCCTCAAGGCTCTTTCTAATGTAAGTAGCATCTGTAACTTAATTCTGCTTTGTTTGTTTTTCTATGACTTAATCCCAAAATAAGTAGCAAATATAACTTTCGGCCTCTAAACAAGCAGCTTAAATAACTTTTTATAAACAAAGTTACAGTATTTAGCACACATGTTTTGATGACTGAATTTAATATAAAAGTAATATTTTATATCAGTATATATGCTCAGGTGTAGAAGCTGTGGATGGGAAGAAAAGTATCCTTCTTTTTCTACATTTTTATTTAATTTGTTTCAGATATGTAAAATTTTGTTATGAGTTTTTTTACTTACTTCATGATATACCGGTATTGAATTTTTGTTTGTCAAAAATAATATAGTATTTTAATATTTTCATAATTTAATTATTAATTATTTGATAATTTAAATAAAATCTAATTCTTTATGAATTTTCTTATGATTGATTTGAAAATTCCATTAATAATGAACTCTTAATATGGTGGGTAATCAGTAACTTGATATTTACCCACTGTATGAAGAGTATATATATAGAGAGAAGTTATATCAACCAACTTTAATCTACATTTTATCGCTCCAAATGAAAATATTTTAAATTATTTACCCACACTAACACATAAAGCATTCTGATTGATTAGATGTGCATGTAAAGTTATTAAAAGCTTGAAACTGTTCCTTATTTTCATTTTGTGATATCTTGAAAAAATGGAGAGAGCAAGAAGCTATTGATGATATATTTAGAATTCATGAACTTGCATTTACAATAAAAATTGGTAATAATTAAGTATAATTGATCAATAAAAAAAATTTCTGAAATCAAACCAATGGTTGGGGTTGGTCAAATAGTTCTTCCATTCTTGTAATTTTTTAAAATATATGAATTATAAATTAAAGACTAAATAAATGAAAGTATTTAAAATAAAATTAATTATATTGAGGGATAATAAAAGAAAACTTGCAGACAAAAAATATTTCAGTAACTGTTTGTATATTTTGCATAAATTTTGGAAATTTTCTTGTATTCAATTTATTTTTTCCAATATACTAATTCCAATATTCATTAGTAGGGTCTAGATAAAAGCTTAATATATCTTAGTGCAATTATTGCAAGTAATTACAATAAAATTTTTGTGTTGGCAGAATATAAAAATAATGCCAGCATTGATAACAATTCAAACCTACTAGTGGAATAATATTTAATATTCAGTTGAAAATATTTCCATTTTGTTTTTAAGTATACATATATTAATAATATGCATTTTTTTGAAAAAGAAATCTTAACGTTGTAACTTTTGTAGAAATTCCGCTTGGAGATTGGAGCTCAAGCAATGGATGCTCTTATTAGAGTCTTGGAATGTGACAGATCTGATAATGAAATATTAGGTTATGCTATGGAAGCAATTTGTAATGTTATCAATGGGCCAAGAGATGATGAAGGTAATTTTCTCTTTTTTTCTCCTCTGTCTGCTCCTTTTCTTACATTTTTTCTCCTGTCTATTTTAGTTCCTATCACTCGTTATTGTTGAATTTAATTATACATTTGCCTTTTCCTACTCTTTTTTAAAATAAAAAGAAATTTGTAAAAATTGCTATTTTTTTTTAATTTAAAAATATGGAAATATGCAAAATTAAATTCATCAGTATTATAGTGCATATAAACCTCAAAATTATATGCACTGATAGTTATTGGAAAAGGCTTTAATACCAATGAAGGATTATAAAATAATAACTGCATGAGATGCCAAAGGATACTGAGGCATTACTGTTCTGCATAATTGCCAAATTAGTAAGTTATTTATCATAGTATAAAACAAACTTCTTAATTCTGGCTTGGCAAAAACTATGTCCCTGCTCATTTAGTCTCTTCTTGGCTTGACTTACATGGTGTAAAAAAAAAGTATTTCTGACAGATATTCTTTAATTTGTGGGGAAAAGGGACAAATCAGGGCTATATAGAGGATATTATCCTATCTCTCATTAAGCTTTGTATCACAGCTTGAGTACAACTGACAGTATGAACTTTAGCGCAACTATGCCCAATCCTAAGAGCTTGTTGTCATAATATTTATTATATATCTATCGTAAACTCATATGGAGAAATTTTTAACCCTTAAAAAGCCTGTTATGCTTCAATGAGAGACCAATTTTCAGGAAATTGCAACATTTCCAATGGCTGTAACTCATCTGAAGTTCATGAATGAATTTTGTTAAGAAATTTATTGGGATAATTTACACATAATTTTATTCGCCAAAATTACTTCATTGAATCAGTATGTCTAGTAGCCTTTTTTTTATTATTAATCAACACTTTTAATTATACCAATGATACATTATGTTTTTAACACCAAGTCACAAAGTAGTACCGAAGAAAACTGTCTGTATTTTTTACTATGCTAGACAATTTGTGTTATCTCCATCATCTTTCCCAGTTTCATTTTTGCATAAATATGGTAAGGAAAACTGCAGACTGTTATTCATTGTTTAAGCTAGTAACTCTATAAAATCTTCCCATACTTGACAAAAAAAAAATGAGAACAAAAATCATGTATGAAATATGATTTGCTATTTAGAAATATTGCAGAGTTTTATTTATATATTTAAAAGTGCATGGTCAACTATTTAAACCAACGTTAGCTAAATTAGTATTTTTGGACGGAAACTGCATATTAATAATATTTGTCAAATGGAGTGCTAATGAATATCAATATTCTTATCATCAATGTTCTTATGGTAATTTTGCATTGCTTAAATGTTTCTTTATTTATGCTTACAGTTATATCTTTTATAGTGATGTGAATGTTAATTATGATGTAATCATTATCATAAAATTCCTATAATAAATCAATTTTATACTGTAATTATAACAATAAGAAAAAGTATCATTTAATTAGTTTATTGAATTGGTTTCATAATTTGAAATAATATAATTTCTTAATGAATTAGATTTAAAAAAATGTCTTCCAAGTTGAAATAAGAGGGAAGAAATTATCCTTGATGTGAAATTCTTAATATAATTTCGTTATTCAGGTCCAGAATACGTTAATGGCAATCGAGATGATCTTGGATTGCAGTTCACAGAAATTTTCATTAAAAAGAGTGAAAATGTTTCTTTGCTGTTGGAATTGATTGAGGTAACTTTTCCCTTTTTTTCTGAATAAACGATTGAATATCTATTTTCCCTGTGAATAGTGTGTTGTAATTTTAAAGTTTTTATTTGAAAAGAACTGTTAAAATATTTTTTTTAAAGTAGAGCATTCTATAAAATTCATTAAAAATTAAGATTTGAAACAAAACAAATAATAGCATTTGAAGAAAATAGCAGAAAATATCCATTTCTAAAATTAAAATCATATTGTATAATTTAAACAAAAAATTACATTGGACTTTTTTAATCTAATTTATATTTAGAATGAACAGAAATGTTGTTGCTCATTTCAATATTTCATAAAATTAAAAATTACTTGAATATTTTGATAAAATTTTGTTAAAAACTCAGTTAACTTTAAATATTTTTGGCTCTTGTTATCACATTCGCATGCATTTGGATTTATGAAGACATGCTTTGTTTTTATTTTTGTGTTACATTCATAAAATGCTGGATTAAGAGAAAGACATAGCTTTATTTGTTATTGCTTACTATTTGTTTCAGGAATTCAAACTCTGACTTTAATTTTATTATAGAAAATTATAATTGAGATGGGGGGGGGGACTGATAATGCAGTGAATAAATAAGATGCATGTTTTTTTCTTTCATTTTTTTTGTGCTAGTCATTTTTAATTGTATTATTTTATTTTGAAATTTGTAACTTAATTCATATGGCTAGTTCAATTTTTTGGATTAATTGTAGTTACTATGCTACCTAATTCCACCAATAATTGGGATTTGCAATATTGCTAAATAAATCTAAACAAATCCTCCATCTTTCATTTCATTCCTGTTTTAAGGAAATCTTAGCTTTATCATGTGTGTGTAACCACAACGAATTTCCACATCTGAAAAAAAGAATATATATATAAATTTTTGTAAGTCGTCTAAGTGTGGTTGAAGCTGGTTTTCTATAATACTAAAGGCAGACAAATCAATCTGGAAATTTTTTGATTGCAATCATTGTTAATTTTATACAAGTAATGGTATTTTGAAATTGTATTTATAAAATTTTAAAATGAGACCAGGAGTTTACATTATTTTTATATGATTTCTTTTAGTTTAAATATATAAATATAGAAAGTTTAAAATGTGGCTGATTCTATAAATTTGCTTTCAATATGGCAGGAATATGATTTCAAAGTGCGTTGGCCAATTGTTCGTCTCCTTAGTGGACTTTTAAGCCATAGGCCTAAAGAATTGCAGGAATGCATTTTGTTGATCCCAATGGGAGTGTCAAGATTAATGGATTTGTTGTCAGACACAAGAGAAATCATAAGGAATGATGTAAGTTACCAATCTTCTTAACAATCATATGTCTATGTAATTATAAAAAAAGCAGTAAGACAATAAAAAAAAAGCATATTACCTAAATAAACAACTTGCATTGAATGACAAGAAAGGGGAAAAAATCTTTTTAACATTTTGATTATTTACATTTAACAAAAGCAGCATTTTGAACATGATATATCTGTCAGATCGCCTGTTGCCCCAATCTACCTGGCAGTAGCTCAGATATTGTTCATCTAATCAGTTTTTTTTTTTTTTTTCACGAGTTCTCAATTTTGTTTATATGTTTTAATTTCAAAGTAGTTTCCATTTATGTAAACATTTATTATGCACCATAAAAGTAAAAAAATTTGGAATGCATAAAAAATCTTTTGAATAAATAGTGCAATGTCTGTCTTTGAAGGAATTCAGTGCTCCAAGGATTAAGTGTGTTGCTGTAAATTCGATTTCTAAAATGTGGATTGCAGTGTTTAAAAATTTAGGAACTCTTCTGCTATGGAATAATGTGAATTAACACAATTTAAGTTAATTTTGCTTAGACTATCAAACTAAGAAAAAGACGAAATGTTAAAATAAATTTATTTTAAATTATAAAATTGTATTTGATATTTAAATTAAAAAAGGTTTTTATAATTGATATATACATACTATCATCAAAACTTTATTTCCATGCCTGTAGAAGTTTATTGAAGTTAAATATTTTGAGTTTTATCAAGATATATGTACTTCTAAAAAAATAAATTTTGATCAAATTAAATTCATAGACATTTAATTATTGAATTGTCTGTATTATGTTAATTTACCTATAAATTAGCAATATTTAAATTGCATAGCTCTTATGATAATTAACAAATTAACATTCCAATCGAAAATTTTGTTTGTAAAATAACAACAATCTTTTTCATGTAGACATTACTACTGCTCGAACATTTGACAAAAAGCAATGCCAATATTCAGAAAATAGTAGCATTTGAAAATGGCTTTGATAAACTTCTCCATGTTATTTCAGAAGAAGGATACAGTGATGGCGGTAAGTTTTTATTTTTGGTTAAGTGACATTGCTTTTGATGACTTTTTGCTCTCAACTTTATTTCTTGTTTTGTGAAATCATCAATAAGAAAATTCATTACAATGTTGATGCAGAATTTTTATTCTGTATGTTTGTTTTCCCCATGTGAACAAATGTCCTCCTGACTATGAAAATTTAATATTTATGAACATGAACATTTTTTAATTTCAGTTTTAATTTGCTAAATGTAATATTTTCTGGTTTAATTCTGATATATTTAAAGTTTTGTTTATTATAAGTGGTAGATAATTTTGACTTCATTTTTTTTATTGTAGTTCATTGATATCCAGGCATTAATTATTACTCCAAGAAATGATTTTATTAATTTGTTTATTTTTAGAGATTGATGAATATTTCGATTATTTCTTGAATTATTGCTTTACCATTTTATTCAATATTTATATTCATTTTCATATTGTTTCCAGGTGTCATAGTTGGAGATTGCTTACGAGTGATGCTAACTTTGCTGAAAAATAATACTTCTAATCAAACATTTTTTAAGGAGGGTTCCTACATCAAACATCTCACACCATTTTTTGACTTACAAGATTCTTCTGAAAGGGGCTGGACTCAGCAAAAAGCTGTAAATACTCTGATGATGTTGCAGGTACATACTAATAAATGTATAAAAATTTAATACATTTTGCATTTACTTTATTAGAATAGTTCCCTTCAAAGGTTTGTATACAAATAGTATTAGTTATGGTAAAAACTTTGATTTAATAATGGAACTTATTTAATTTTAAGTAAAATAAATTCATTAATTGCTATAAAGCTAAAAAATGAATCAGAAGGTACAAAGAGGAAAGCAATGTAAATGTGCTAATATTTTAATTAAATTTTGATTCATGAATATCATAGAGATATCATTTTTCTAGTGATTTTTTAAATATGTAGTACTAAATATTTTAGAAAATATAAAGATCAAAAATAATTTGAATTGATACACTTTTCAAAATATATTGTATGCCGATTATAATCCTAAAATGTAAATTGTCATATGATCATGATGCATGAATAGAAAAAGAAAAAAAAAATGTGAAACTTCTGGCCTAAAAAGATATTTGAAATGTAACATGTATATGATTTTTTTATTATTAGAGTATTTAAAGTATGCAGTTATTTAGAAAAAGTATGCTTAGCTAATTGTTATATATAAGTGAACAGATTTATTGTTGATGGTATGATATTACACTGTTGTCCAAAATTAAGATCACAATCATGTCATTCCTCCAATGTAAGGAAAACCGACATTTTGGTGGAATAAAAATCCTTGCCAGAGGGACATCACATTGGGCAACATACATAACTGCAGATCTTTGATCTCATACTTATTATGCTATAAGGCATTATTAGTGTGAGATCATTGAAATCTGTGCAAGTCTTTTCCAGGGCTCTGTGGCCCTTGACTTCCATTTTGTGGATGATAGTGTGAAGCCATATAGTTAACATTTTTCATGGTTTTCTTGAAGATGAGAATATTTGCCCTATGGACTGGTCTATGATATTTCTGAATCTCGGTCCTAATAGTACATGTTTCGGTTATTTTATGCCATTGCACAATGTCATTCCCATTGGATCCTTCAGGTATTAAAAGCTGTTCTTTTAGAAGAATGGGATTTATTGCTATAAGCATCTCTCGTTATTCTTATTAACAGTATGATGGCTTGTTGTGAAACTTGTATAAATGTGCATGGTAGCCACACTGCATATTACACACACCTTTCCTGAGATATAATGCATCATAATACTTTTTTTAAAATATATCTTGTATCCCAATTATCAATTGCCTTTTCCTCCCATATATTACTATATGCTCTCTCTCATAGTAATATCTTTCTGTGTCAAATTTCATTACTATAAACCATATGCTTCTCCAGTTTTGATATTGTGCTCCTAGTTTTAATTTTGAAATGCAATATGTATTGTTTTTTAGTTACATTATGACTGTCAAATTGCTTTGATGATAATTATTTTTTATTTTAAGATTGTAAGAGTTTTAGCATCTCCAAATAATCCTCAGCAAGTTACTTTGGCTGCACAAAAAGCAATGTATCAGTGTGGTGAGTAATTAAGTTTCTTGATGTTTCATCAGTAGATATTTTGTTAACTCATGATCTTTAATGCTTATACTTTTAATATTATATATTCAATAAACACTATTTTTTTTAATTTATTTTAATATGTAGGAGATTCATTCCTTAAGCAGAAAATAAATTTCTTTCAGTTTTTAGTTTATGTACTTACAGTAATAAACAAAGAGAGATGTGTTTGCACTCATTAGGACAGACTATTATATCTGCAGTTACAAAATTTGAAATAGATAAACTTTTAAGGGTGTGTTTTGTTGTCATTATTCAAAATTTATTCTGCTTATACAGCAATATATTATATTGTTGTAAGAAAATAATTTTCATTGTTGCTATTAATATTTCAGCCTATATTTTTTTTCCTTCACTGATAATGAAAATTATGATCTTTTTCCTTTTTTGAGTAAGTTTTCTGTTTAAAGCATGATTTTAATAAAATTGGAAGTTTTCTTATGTTACTGTTAAATTGTAAATGAAAGACTAAATTTCTTCTGAATTAGAACTTTAATATGACATATTGTAATCTCATTTGAAAGATAATGGAATGGGCAAGCTTTTGGAAAATTGGACATATTATAACTAGGAAAATATTTGCTGTATTTGTTAAAGATTTTAGCGACAATTCGATTTTGCATTTAGCTAAGATTTTGGCACTTATGGCTTGACTTTAACTCCAGGTGTTTTAATATTAATGATGTCATTTTATATGGCTTTTTCTCAAAGTATGCATTTGTTTGTGTAGGTTTGTCAGAAACTGTAAATTAGCATGATTTCATGATTGATAGCATAATTACTATATCCGCCATAATTTACAAATAGTAAAAGATGGGATAGGCCTACTACAGCAATGGGCAGCTCTTCTAACACCCCCTTTGTTTGGCTGATCAGGTCAAAATCATAATGTATATTTATGATTATTCAAAACATACATCTTAATAACTAAATTTAGAAATTTTTATTTTAACATTTCTAATTTTTGAATCCTGCTATTTAAATAATGAATTGTGGGATATGTTAATATTTTGAATGTAATTATAATCCTTTTCTAGTATCCATTTTAATAAAATTAATCAAATATTGATGTTCCCGTGAGAAGAGTAAGTAAAGCAGAACTTCTTCTAGTCTTACAGTAATTTATGACAAGTTATGTTACCAAAAATTACTATAAAACCATGTATATTGCCATTGTTTTCTTTGTATGAAAATATTGAGTTATATTCATTTCTGTTGACAAAAATAAAATTTACTATTATGAATTTTTGTTAATAATAAACATGTTTTGTAACGAAATGTTAAAAAAATGATCTATTTTGTTTTAGGTTTGCTTGAGCAATTATGTTCGATTTTAATGGCTTCAGGTGTACCAGCTGATGTTTTAACAGAAGTATAGTTTTAGATACTGTCTTATATTGATTTCAGTCTTTTATTTGACTAATCATATTTTTCTTATCTGTATATTTTAAGATATCTGTTCATTATTTTGAATTATTGAATTGTGACATTGTAAACAAAGCGTCATATGAGTCTAACAAAATAGGCTGTGTACGACTAACAAAAGAAAAAAAAAACTAATTAAAAAATGGGTGTATTTAATTTTTAAAAAAAATACTGTACAACATATGAGATTTTAATTTGAAACTGTTATTAAATTTATTTCTAGACTTATTAAATCATTTATTGATTAAATTAATGAAAAAATTGAAAACAGGTTTGTTCAAATACTTGCTCTGCATTTTATTTAAATACATCATATTTCTTTTCTTTTCTACAAACTTTTATTTACATAAGGTTTCTAAAGTTGGAATTTTGTAATTTTCTACACTGTTTTCTCAATGACAATATACTGTTTTAATATGGTTCAAAATATAATTATCTCTACTAATAACAAAGATATGTGTTTGTACATGCTTATGTACTACAAGATTGATTGTTAGACCTAGAGCTACCAAATTTGGCACAAATACTCTTTAGAAAATGAGAATATGCACTGTAGAGTGATTTTTTTGAAATTTTAATTAATTACAACTAAGTTAGCCTTTTTTTATAACAATTTCCAAAAATGTTAAAGCACCAAAATGATTAAAATTCAAAAAATTATCATTCAATTATACGAATTTAGTTTCACTATAATAATTTAAGCATAATTTTAACACTATATTTTACTATTCTAAAAAAAAAAAAAATTATTTTGCAACAAATATTTCCTCCTAGATTTTGATTCTGTCCTTGGTATTTTAGGTAAAAAATTGCAGCTTATTTTTCCATATTGAGTAGACTTGTATCTAAATTATGTTTTTAATATACTTTTTTAAATTAACAAGTAAGCAAATTTTTGAAAGTATATCTAATTTTAAACACTGGTGCTCTTTAATGTGATGTAATTGGATATATAAAAATATATCTGTTGAAATATAATTTATAAAAATGTTTTTATCACTTGAAAATTGCTTTCTTATTGTAATACACAGAAGTTTTTGAATTGTTCTCTGAGTTATTTCACAAATTATGGGAAATTTATTGTAGCTCGCATAAAACTTCAATGCCAAAAAATTATCTGTTTTTACATGAAAGTTTTTGTATTAGCTGAAAGTTAACCACTTCTAAATTTTGAATTCAAATTCAAATTTTTGAAATAAGGAAAAATTAGGAAAATATATTACACAGTAAACAGAACTATATAAGAATTTTAAGACATGTATCGCAGCTGTCAGAGTATGAAATTTAAAAATTGTTTTCTTAGGAGTGCATTAAGAGGAAACTTCATAAAATATTTAAATGAAAAATTTATCAATCCTTAATCCTGGCAAACCTGCTGATTGTCAAAGGCAGCTAACGGATTAATATAATTGAATTTTAATTCCATATAAGTAGCATGCAAGGAATTTTTAAAAAATTAGCAAAACTTATATTATTATTCCATTTTGTTTTTAACAATGAATTATAAATAAAAGTGATTTTAAAAATTGCATTTTAATACGTTTAGAAACTTGTTTCATTAAATTTATTTTATTCATACACTCATTTACCACATCATATGAGGTATATATGAATTACTACATCGAAACTAAATAAGTTTTCTATAGAAAGGGGATATAATTAACATATATTGCAGTATACAGAATAATAACAAAGAATAGAGTTTATAACTGAAACCTCTAATTTAATACTAAAATTTTGGAAAATGAATGTGTTCTCAGTTGTTTCCTGTTCAGATATTGGAAGTTCTCTTCTGAACAGATAAAATGATTGGAAAACAATTCGTGACTGAAATAAAGAGAAAGAATGTATTATTCTTTGAAAATACTGAAATATCTTGTGATCTTTAAGATTAAAACTAATTATGATAAAAATGGATGAAATGGAGATTTAATAAAATTAGATTAAATTTTTTCACATTATCAAATTATGATACAATTGGTAAAGTTTTATAAATTACCAGACATATCTTTTAGCTGTGGCTTTAATTAGATATTTCAGCACATGCATATTGTTTTTAATTGGAAAAGGAATTATGAAATTAATGTATTATTTAATTGTGGAGTTTTTATGAAATATTTCATTCATTTTAAATAATAAGAATGTTAAGTTCTCACTCTTTTAATTTTATAAATTAAAAATTCAAATTGTATTCCTTTGTTTGGTTAATAAAAATATGTAAGAAATCATCAATATATTACATTAGACCAATGTGAATTTGTAATTATTATAAAAACATATAATCTGACATGTCCAGATTATATGTGATAATGATTAACTGCATAATATCTTGTAATGCTTGTGTAATAATAATTATTATATAATCTAACTTTCCTAATTAATTATTAATCAATACAATTTCATTTTTAGACAATTAATACTGTTGGAGAGCTAATTAGAGGTAACCACAGTAACCAAGAATATTTTTCTACTGTTTGTGCTCCAACCACTCCACCAAAGTATGTTTTTAATATATGTATAATAAATTAATTCTTATGCTCATGCAGTAATAATGTTTATATTCCAAATATCATTATAGAGTGAGGTTTTTAATTTTGGTATAAATTCAGGCAGCTCTCTTATTAGAAATATATTTTTTTCAATTGTTGATCTATTAACATTGATCCATCATAAATTATGAACTTTCTATCAGCATAAATTCATTCATTCTCAAAATCAAATATGTAAATAATATTTTTGTAATATTGGAGTTGTAATGTTAGATCAATCTTAAATTAATATTTTGATTCTATCTGTTGTCATAACTTCATCTTATTCTTAGAATCAGTTTTTAATAATACCTTAATTTTTATAGAAAAACATAAATCTGTCACCTATACTTACAGTAAATACCATCAAATTGGTAAACTTCCTCTTCTTTTCACTTATATGAATTGTAGAAAGTATATGTTTAATTCCCAAAAGAACATGTGTCCCTAATAAGAAAGCTTTTAATGACATTAAAAGAACTTCCTTACTATTATTTTCTTTATATATCATGACATCTGAAAGATTCTTGAGGTATTGATCTGGATGATTTATAAAATTTAGTTTGAACATTTATAAAGTATGCCATTTTCCTTAGTCAAACAAATTTATTACTAATTTTTTTTAAAAAAATGCATGAACTTTGGCAAAAATTTTGTTTTAGAACATAATATGAAACTTGTTTAACCTGACAGATATCAAGATATATATAGAATTTCTGAGTTTGAGATTTCATGTGTTTCAACTAAAAATTGGTTTCCTATTAATAAGGAATATTTTGTTACAGTAGAAATAATCTGGTAAACTTAAGAATTTTGGGATAAATCTTTTCTTGACGGTATCAAAAAATTCAGATTAACGAGTAGGTAACTATTATTTTTTCTGGGTAAAATAGTTTAATAAAATTCCTTTGCCCTTCATATCCATCACACAAGCATGCTAAAATGATACATAATGCAATATTTAGGACTATTAACTGCTAATCTGCAGTATCTTCTGGAAAATCAATGAATGGTAAATTGTCTCCTAAATACCCAGAACTTGTTTTCTGAATATCTTTGGAAAGTAAAACATAATTGGCTAATAGTTTTCATTTCTTTAGTTCAGAATACTCATACATTTTAAGTTTGTAAAATCATTTTTTTTTAAAGTAGTGATTTTAAAAAATTTGAAAGAATTATTTTTTATTTCCAGATGGTTGGGAATGATATTTTCGTGATGACTCCTTTCAGCATATAATAAAACTTATTGAATATAATGAAAAATTGCATCAAATATTTTGTCAAATAATAAAAATCATTAAACAATTTAATTACATGTAATATAGTCTTGTTATTTACATTTTTTCTGACTATTTTGAGTTAAGATTTTTTAAATTGTATGATTAATGTCATGGTATTTATTATTATTATTATTATTCATTGCATTTTTTATAAGCTTTCTAAATGTAGTGATTTTTCTTTTTATGATAGACCTGCAATTGTTGTCCTTTTGATGTCTATGGTGAATGACAAACAACCCTTCAACTTAAGATGTGCTGTTTTATATTGTTTCCAGTGTTTTTTGTACAGAAATGAATTAGGTCAAGCCCAAATTGTTCAGACTTTGTTACCTTCCACTGCGGATGGTTAGTACTTAATTTTTTTTTATAGGAAAAATAATAAGATAGTCAAACTAACAGCATATCCAGGTTTTTTTACATGGTAACTATGAAAGCAAATATTTGAAAGATTTTTAAAAGTTTTAAAAATCCAAACTTTTGTTTTGTATTGAAAAAAAATTTTGCTTTTGAATTAAATATGCAGAAAGTATATAATAAACATGCAAGACATAAATATATTGTTGGATAAATACTGCAACAGGATAACAATTTAATTGACAAATTATGTTTAAAAACATGGAAGGCACTTTTAAGTAAGTTTCATAATTGCTGCAACTGTATATAATTAAGTTGGTAATTTTAAGGTTCCGTATGATGTATCTAAATTGAAACAAAATTTATTGAAGCTTAATTAAAAACTATTAAAAAACTCACTTTTTGATTTTGCAAGAAACAAATTTTCACACTTATTTAACTTAACCTGTTTACTTTCGGTAAAATCAGAATTTTTTTTTAAATCAATTTTTACTTACTACTTTGTGCTAGTTTTGAATTATTGTATGCATAAGTGTTCTCAAGATGATACACTATTTTATTATTATAAGAATTTAACTATCAGTTAGGGAATAATATAATTTGATTTTAATTCTATATGCATGGTGCTACTTAGATTGATTTCAAGATTCCATAATATTTTTAATAATTAGTTATAAACTGAAGACTGAACAGTAAAAATCAATTTAAATAAGATTATTGCTAATAAATAAGATTCTTTGGAAAAGATTTAATAAATATGATTTTAATTAATAAGATATTTTTAAAAATTACTTTTATGCACTTAATTGTAAAATGCATTTGTGAAAGTTGCTTTATTAAACACTTTTAATTTGTTTATCAAAATATTTCTCTAAAATTTTCTTTTTTTACTATAGTAAATACAGTTACTGTGGGGCAACTTCTGTGTGGTGGCCTTTTCAGTATGGATTCTGTATCAAACTGGTTTGCTGCAGTTGCCTTATCTCATGCTCTTGTTGATAACCCAACACAAAAAGAACAGCTGTTGAGAGTACAACTTGCAACCAGTGTTGGAAACCCTGCAATCTCTCTTATAAACCAGTGTGCCATGATGTTACAACAAGTAACTATATGTGAAGAAAATACTTCATACGTTATTTTTAGTAATTGAATTTTTTACACAGGAGGAATTATCACCCACATATTTTACTTTTCGAAACCTAGAAGTTGCCATCGAAAAAACCATCGTGCAATCAGTTAAATTTACCTTACTTCCTATTGACTATTCTCTAGCTGGTTTAAGTTCTTTTCAGTGTCTATTATTATTGACATTGGAATATTTTTATATTTAATAGACATTTAAGATTCTAATGGAACATTGGAAGATTTAAATATAAAACCTGATAAAACTGGACATTCTTTTATTAGCCAAGAAAAAATGGGAAAAATCAGAATTCTCAGAAAAAATGTTAAAAATATTGAGAAAAGAGAATGCTGAGTAAAATTCTGAAATAATGTAGTGAATATTTGCTTTCAAAATTGCACTTTGTTGAGTGAAATTGTTTGAAGATTTAGAACATTGCAAGGTTATTGAAAATCATGCTCAATAGTGAAATGTTTATTTTTCATAATTTTTTCAAAATTTTTCTCTTTGCTTTAAAATATAATTACTTTGCATTAACATTCTGGTTCCTTTAAAATTTTGTCAGATCATATTATTTTCAGGGTTTTTGATATGGAATTGCAATTACTTCTAGTTTGTAGTAGATTGAATTTGTGGGAAAGTATCTTCATAAAATATGAATTAATATTTACTTTGTTGTATAAGAAGAGTAACATAATTTGTCACCTAAAGATTTTAATGAATCTTCATGTTATAGAGCAGCTATGTTCTCTCTTTCTCTTTCTCTCTTTATATATATAAGAGGGAGTGAGAAATACTGTGATTGTAGTTTCATTACCAGACTTCTGGAATTGTATCAAATCTACTGAAGAGTTACATGTCAAACAGTATGTTCATTTTGTATATTTAAAGGCATATACTCAGAAATGAAGCAAGTCTTATGTCATTATGTTCATATACAATAAAACTTGAATAAAATTTAAAACAGTTTAGGGATTAATCGGTTCAGCCTTACTTATGTTGCCAAGGGAGTGGAGAAACTGCTTATTTTTTATGAAAAATCATTGTTTGGCTTCTTCAAATTCAAATGTAACAGAAAAGTCATTCAGAATTCATTCTGTAAATATTTTCTCCTATTTCAAAATTGATTATTTTCAAGGTGAATAAATGCATTTTCCCTCACTTTTATTTATCTTTTCACTAGGGTGGAAAACTTCAGACCAGATTGGGACTTTTGATGCTAATGAGCACTTGGCTGGCTCGCTGTACAATAGCTGTTATGCAATTTCTCAGCATACCAACAAACATTCCATTTGTATCCTTTATATTAATATATTGAAATATAAATATTTTTATAATACTTCTAGTGATACATAAATTTTCCTTGTTGCATATAATTGCGTAGAATATTTTTTACTTTCAACTAATTCTACTTTTAATAAAGAAAATGAGTTTTTATTCAAAGTAGCACTCAAAAATCTGCATTAATGTTTCTATATAAAAATAGAGGGAAATACTGAGAAAGAAATTAAAATTGAAATATTTTTGAAAAGTTACTATATGTATAATTTTAAAACATAATGCTTTGTTAAAAAAATATATAAGTTATATTAAGATACAAGTTTATTTCAAAATTAATAAGTCATAGATTTGAGCTAAGGATTCAAGAATACTGGTTTAGGTTAACACACACATTTGCATTCTAAGAAAATGCTGCTTTACAGTACTCAAAGTAAACAACTAAATTTCGTTCTTATCGTTTTAAAATAAAAAGTCATTTTCAATGCTGAAGTTACAACTTTGTTAAGATTCTCTGGTGCTTACTTTCCAACCTTGGTATCAGAAGCTGAAATTACGTTGTTTTTTATTAATAATGCCATGATGACTACTTCTATATAAATCTAATTCATAATTTCGATTTATTGATTATCTGGGTAGAGTGTAGTATTTCATGATCTGCATGTATTAAATCTGTAAATAAAAGTGAGAATTCATTAAGAGTTTAATTTTAAATTTTCTTCAAATTTTGCTCATAAACATTATCAAGCATATTGAATTCTTTAGTGAAAAATTTGGGGTAAATAATTAATTAGTTTATTCTTTACTGATTTATATTCCATATTTACAAATTTTATGTTTATATGTAGTATTGCTATTATTATTGAATGAAATTATTTTAGATATTTCAAAACATTTTATTTGTTTGCCTCCAAATTGCCTCTTCCAAAATTTTCTCAAAATTTGTATCATTAAAAATTATTAGTAACTTATATAGGAAAATTATTTTTTGGTGTTTTAATATAATGCAAATCAGAAACTATGAGATTTAAAGATCATTCTGAGCAATGTGTATTCTCAACTGAATCAAATATAAAATTGCAGGCTGTAAAAAGATTATTTAATATTGTATAAAATATTTTAAATAAAGATTTTTGCATTAGAAATTTTATATATAATTTAATATGTAATAATACACTATATATTATATTTTATATATAATAATGCTATTAAGAAATAAATTCCTTTCACCTTAAATAGCAAATTAAAAGAAAATTTGAAAACTTTTGAGATTTTTGATAAAGAAAGAGGAAAAATATTTTACTTTTTAGTTAGAAACTAAAATTTAGTATACCTCAAGTTTTTCCCAAAGTTTATATTCTTTCTGTTATGATACTTTTATTAACAGTCACTAGCAAATGGAACAGTTAAGTGATTAGAACAGACAAATGAGTTTATCAGGGGAATGAAATCTTCTATTTTTTTTCACTGGACAGCAATTGAATCGGAAAATTCTACTACTATAGCATTTACATTGCCTATAATGAAAAGGTTGTAAATAAATTATAATTTAGAACAAGAAAATAGTGTTTAAATTATGAAATAATATTTGGATAAAATTGCCAGAAGTATTTGTAGAATTTAATTATAATATTATGTTAATATTATTTTGCCATTTTCTTAACTGCAAATTCAGTTGACTTCCCAAGTAAATCTTGCTGAAGGTGATGAACATGAAGATTTAGTGCAAGGAATATGTGCTTTTCTTCTTGGTATATGTATTGAATTCAATGATAACTCTCAACCCAGTTTTACTAAGTAAGATTTATCTATTGTTTCAAAACTAACTTTAAATTTTATAAATAAACTTTTTCATCATTTCTCATTCATGCTTCAATTTCAGAGATGATTTATGTCAGCTCATTGTGAAACGCATAGGACTTGAAACATTTTTAGATAAACTTGTTGCTGTAACAAAGAATGAGTATTACAGTCGAGCTGCTCAAAATCCTCATCTTAAATTCAAACAGCCATCTGAAGTCTTATTTGATTTTGAATTTTGTAGATTATTTAAATCATTAGAAGGTATGTTTCATTTCCTTATAAATTTGTTTGTTGTATTTATAAATTTTATTGGCAGTAAACACTGGATGAAAAACTATGTTACAATTACTTTTTAGTTTTTTAAAAATATTTTTCATCAGTGTTTAATAAATTTAAAACTCAATATTTGTGACTGTAATGTTTTAATAACTTTGAGATTTTAAAGAATTTCTGTATTTTAGTTTTATTCAAGTAGAAAAATAAAATCGAAACTATATCTGTCTATAAATGTGAAGTGGGAAATTTTATAAATAGGTCCAAAATGTTAGATATTTTATTACATTTTGAACGAAATCTGTCAACAAGAAGCCTGTATTTACATCACAATTGTACACCTGTATTACATCCAAATTTTGGGCCTAGCTGGCCAAAAGGAAGAAGTTCGAATACATGCTTGACTTCCTTCATCATGCTGTATTGTAAATTTATAAAAATGTTGATAAATAAAGGCCTTTTTTAAAAATAAACTATGGATTATCAATTATAAAATTTGAACATATTAATCATCCAATATCTATGAAATATTTCAGTATTTGTTTCAAAAGTTTTAACGAAACTCTTGTTAGTTTAATTGAATATTTAATTAATTTTAATTTCAATCAACTGTTTTATTTATTTACTTATTTTTGCTTTCTGTATTATGTATTTCACCAATTTTATTGCCTTAGTTTGAAGCATGCATAATGATATTTTGATGTGCATTTTATTTTAAAATACATTTTTAATCTATTTTTTGGTTTTCTTTCTTTCACCATTCTTTGCATAACTTTTTTTAAAGTTTTGTTTGGAACCCTATTCAGATATTTAATGCTTACCAAAATGAAAGTAGAACTGATGGCATTATTCCACTAGATAATATTTTGAAAGGAAGAGGGTGTATGTCAGAAAAAATATGGTGTAAAATGATCAATGGGATGTGCTCTTGAGTGAAATAGAAACAATAAGGCAAGCAACATCAGTATGCAATAATGAAATTATGATCAATATAGGATATGGGAATCAGCATTTTCAAATGTATTTGGAACTAAATATTTCTTTATATAATAGATCTTCCAGATATAATCATTTATTTTAATCATAGGTATGTTGACATAACTAGTATGCTTTGAATTGTATGTTAGACTTTGTTCTTAGCATAAAATCATTTTAATATTGCAATATATAATGTATACTCAATCTTGTGTAATCTGATTTCTAATTTTGGTTTGACTTAGAACATTAATTGGACTGCTGCATAGTAAGCCTGTTTGAAGGAATCTGTGACATGGAATTACTTATTTTGTCCCTTCTATTTCACTCAGTAACTCACCTGTAACTATTTTATTTCTAGTATTTTCTAACATATGGAGGCATCTGCCTGAGAAATCTCAAATTTCTGCCATGGGAAATTATGCTATTAGAACTATAGTCCTTCTTTAATTTGGGTGTATGTAAAATAATGATTACAGGTGCAAATTATTCTTAACTTTTATTGAACATCTAGCAACTTATATGCCTTCTTAAAATAAAAATAATGGATTTGATGATATTTATTGAGATTGCTCATAATGAACTTATCTTTTAAAATATGATTTCTTTATTATATTAATTATAATTTAAAACTCTTATTTAAAAATGAGATAAATTTAAAGTGGCAGAAAGTATCAAAACATTACTCTATGGCTGCTTGGGAATACAAACTCTTTAGTTGAAAAAAATGTGATTTACCACTTCAGTTCAGAATGGTATGAATTTATGTTCATAGAAAGAATTAAAATAGCAATTTCTGACTGTAGTAAGGATACAAAGCATATTACTAATCTGTTCAAAAATATAAAACATCGAAGATTTTTTTAAAAAAATTATAAGAATATGAGGGTACATATAATATATAAAATACATGAAAAGAATTTATTTTGTAACATTTTTCTAAACAGATAGATACTGTAATAAATGTTTCATTTATATAGGAACTGTCATCAAAGCTGTCCAGCCTAAGCCCAAACTGTTAAATGGGCCTGAATCATCTATGACTCCTGAACAGCAGGAGCTGCTGAAGCAGTATAAAGATGTTATTAGGGATCAGGTATGGTAATCATAAACAATTTTTTTAATTTGAAAAAAAATCTAAAGTAAACTATCTATAGATTGTTATTCTTTTCTATAGATTGTACTGTCTTCCCATGCAGTAATTTTGCAAAAAGTTTTATAGTTTATGCAGCTTTTTATTGCAATTTGATGGAAATAATTTATAATGTGTTTCCTTCTACTGTTTGCATCTAACTTTTTTTGCAGTAGCAAAATATAATTATTAGATTGAGTAATCAATAATGTAATAATTTTCAGCATTTGCAATTAGTTTTCAGTTTCAAAGTAGTAAAAATTAACCATTTTAGGGATGACAATGTATGCTAGGATTCAGTTTTGAATTGAACAACGTGAAAATGAATTTTTCAGTAACTGGTTTAAAATATTTTTTTATTATTATTATTAATTGTTTCATAGCCATCATCCAAATGATTTGTCGACTCTTGATATTTTTGAAACAATAAAAAACATTTTCATATCTGAAGTAATTCTTTGTTATAGCATCTTTATTATTACTACTTGAATTGCAATATCAAAATATGGAATTTTGATCTTTTCCATAATGTTTGTTTTTTATAAAACTCTCTTCAATGGCCATTCTCTATTTCTCATTATGAAAGGTGTTCGTTTTTGAAACTTATTTAAAGTATTTAACATAATTCATTTGAATGGTAGATTTTAAGAATTATTATCTAAAAAAATTAATTTAATAGAAATTTTTTAGTTGTTTTGAAAAAAAAAAGATACAACTTGTGTTTGCTTGACTTTTAATTTTTCAGATATAACTCTTTGAATTTCATTTTTTAGTTTCAGATTACTGTTTCTTCATTTTTATTGCAGTTTCTTTTTCTTAGAAATGTTGCATAAAATATTCCTTTACTATTATGATACCACTGATAAATATTTTTATTTTTTTCTTATTCTAATTTTTTTCCCTGTAATACTTCTAGAATTTGGTAAATTTTAATTTCAGACTGCTGTTTCTAATTACTTGAATTTTTCTGCTTTTGTTAATTTTATAATATACTTACTTTGATGCAATAACAGAATGAAGTGCAGTAGTTGAATTGTGCAATTTTGGAGATGTTTCTCACTTATTTTATGAATTTTCTTTAAAATTCGAAATTATTAAATTACTTGCAGGTTGTATTCACATATTTTATGCTTGCATCAATTATTTTGATTAATTCTTATAAAATATTTTAATTAAAAAAGAAAATTCAGTCTATTAAAATTTTTAGCATGTTTGAAACTGTAATTAATATAAATTTTGCCTTGCAAAAAACTTAACTCCCTCCTCTCCTTTCTGTAGTGTAATTTTAATGAAATTTAATCCATTGTACTTTGTTTCATTTTATAGGATCAGCAACTGCATGAATTGAGAAGTCAATTCAGTGAACTAAAATCTCAGTATGAATTATCAAAAACACAAGTGGAAGATATGTCAAGCACAATTCAACAACTTAAAGATCAAAATGCATTATTGAAAGCTCAGAGATGTATGTTGTTTAATAATTTATAAATATTTAATCATAGTGCACAGACAGTATTTTGATTTTGTTTTTGGCATGCAAATTGGTATTACACGCCAAATTGTTATTTATGTTATTTTGCATATCATATTATTATAAAAACATATAATAATATATATTATATAATATGATTAAGCATCATGAAAATATTCATGAATGATTTTTTTCAACCTTTGTTAGTGTTTCAAAACTTTGTTACTGATGGATATATAATATGTAATGCCACGCACCATTTACAGATTGCAAAACCTCATATTTCCCAGTCAAGTATTTAATTGCAAAAAAGACTTTAAGCCCAAGCTCTGTAACAATATTGTATTAACTCACTAGCTGTCTTTGGCAACCTGCTAGTTTACCTAAAATATTGGTTGAAATTTCAAATAAATATCTGGGGCATAATGCATGTTAAAGATCCCATCAACAAACTATTTTTCAGTAAATTGCCATGAGCCTTAAAGTCATGTTATTTTATTAGTTTCACTTGGTCTATTCAGTATGAACAAAATCATCTTATCGGAGTCAAGTCGTATGACATCATAGTGTTATTAATAATGTAGCTATCTGGTTTATTTATTTCCTAACTTTTGTAATGCTTTATTGTCTCTGTTTTATTCCTCTTGGAAAATACTCAGATGTTGAACTAAATCTTTCTTCTTTAGCTTTCGGCAATGTTAGAAAATCACAAGACCAAATACTTGATAAAATAATAAGAAAAGTTTCAATTTCAATCCAATAATGAAATCTGTTGTAGATTATATATAAAAATTTAACTGCCAACATTTTTTTTAAATATTGCATGACAGTTAAGCCATTTATACTATTGAAAAATTTATTATTTTACACCATTTTTTAAAATGGTGTAAAAAATCAATTTTGGGCTATAATATTTTCAAGAATTATTGTAAGAAAAAATCCCAATATCTCTTGTCTGTCCTGTCATATTACAGATGTGGAAATACTTATTTATTTATTAGTAGTAGTAGTAAAGATTTATTATAAGATTTATGATCAAAAAAAATTTGCATTTTTTTATACATAATCTATTTGATAGATTTATCTATAAAATTAAAAATTTCTATTCACTCTATTTATTTATTTATTTATTTATTTATTTATTTGCATACATACCTAATTAACAACTATAACAATCTATATGTAGATTTTGTATTTTTATATTTAGAATTAATAATCAAGTAATTTTAAAAGTACACAACCATTACTTGAAAATCTGTTGAGCTAGAACATAGGACAATAAATACAAGCCTAGTTAAAATGAATGTTTTGGTTTTGAAGCTATACTGTGCAACAGTTATTTATTCAAAAGATATTCACTTCAAGTTGTATATTATAGAACCATTCTGATTAATAGAACAAAACATAGTTAAAATGCTTTACTTTCAATGATACTTTCTTATTATTAGCAAAGATCAAGTTTTTGATGCAACTCTCATTTAATCTACTGTAACATGTCTCTGCTAATGCTAACAATAACAGTTTTGAAATCGGTACACATATTTGGACATGCATGTACTTGATCTTTTGCAACTCCCACAAAAAAAAAAAAAAACTACCTTGTTAGCAGAATGACAAGTACACAAGTGTGATTACTTGTTGGCGAGATATATATTTTCAAATTTTAAAAAAATCTATCACTGATTTCAGCATTGATAGAGTCGCATTCCACCACATGTTTGGCAAAAATTGTTTTACAGACACGATTTTTGCCATTTAACAAGGAGTGTATAAATATCAATGATGATTGCATTCAAAACTCAAATGTATTATCTGTTGAAGCATATATATTACAAATAAATACAGCAATGTTACCTGTTATTTAATAAATCTTTGAAATTAATCATTCATTTTGGCTTATCTTCATATGAATTTGTAAAATAAGCAGATTTCCTAATACGTTTAGTCATGAATTTCTTATTGCTAAATATGACTGTTTAAAATAAGTTTTCATCTTCAGAAGAATTTTATACTGAAGTTTTTGATATTTTTTCTTGGATTATAAAAAAATTAATATTCAAATTACTAATTTTTAAGTTCATTGCTTATTTTTAATTGGATTTTTTCAGCTGTTTCAGGAAACAATTCTAGTCAAGAGGTGTTGCAATTAAGACAAGAAATTGAGCAGCTGAAACTTAAATGTGATCAACAACAACTTGAGATAAGTGCTAAAAGGGAAGCAGTAAACCAAGAAGTAAATAAAAACACATTTAATTTTTCTTTCTGGATTTTTATATGCATTTTAATTGTGACTTGAACTGTTTTTCAAATGATTTGCATACCATATGAAAGGTATGCATATCCAAAACCAGTTGAAAAGAATGGTATGTAGATCAGGGTTGCCATGGCATTGGGAAAATACAGGAAGTGTGAAAATCTTGTAAAAAAAACAGAGAAAATGCAGAAAAATTCAAAAATTCCTTAAAAACAGAGAAAATATAGTGAAATTTAAGTTTCTTACTTACTTTTTTTATTCCATTTAAAAAAAGGCCTATCTGTGAACATTGTAGGAATAAAGGATTGTAACCATAGCACCAAAAATGGAGCTAGTGTGTAATCGCATAAATACACTCCTTTTCTACTCACCCCCCCCCCTTTGTATAGATCAGTCTAATTTCAATTTCAAAGATAGTTATTCTCTTTTTATGAGATTCCTGGATTGTAAGCTACTGAAGATATATGAGACTGTTATAACTGTGTGTGAGAATAGAAAAAAATTTCTCTAGCATGAATAGCAACATTTTATCAGCGGAATCATCGTAGTGGTGTTTAGTTACTCGCATTTGAGTGTATTGAATGTTTTGTTTGTTATTTGAGAAATTTTGAGCTTAATCAGAGTACATTAGATAACTTTTTTGAATAATGAACTGCTTAAAATCTGTATTTAATATGTATTTGATGGATAAAAATATAAATCCCAACTAAGTCAAATTGGTTAGGGAAATTCCATAAAATCTGTTGGTTGTGTACTGCTCCCTTTATAAGAAACTAATAAGCTTTAGTTATATATGAAAATAAACATTTACTAATCATAACAAAAGAGAAAAACATTCAAAATTATGTGCCAGTTAAAAATAGACATTGTTGATACCAAACCAAAATGAATACAGGAGAAGATGACTTGTTAAGTCTAAAAACATCAAGTTTGAAAATAAGTGGATTTCAAACTTTTTAGTTCAAGAACAATAATCGAAAATAGGTCTAAAGTGGGCATTAAAATTCGTTGCTCCACATTCGTTCTTAAATGCATTCAATGATATATCGGAAATATTTTCACATATGTTCACTGATAACGAAATAGTCAAAAAATGTACTTTAAATTGTACAAATATGTCATACACTATTTGTTATGGATGTTTTCAACAATGTATTTTGTTACAGATTTTTTCAGCATTCTTGTTGAACAATAGTGAGAAATACTATCAAAAAATGCATGCTCTAAGAAAAAATATTTAAAAAAATATTTGACAGCTTATTTTTTATAGAGTTTGATGATTTTAAAAATATAAGGCTGAGAAAAAATGATACTGGAATAATGACTACAAGTTACTTCATTACTAGTAAAACTACTGAAATTAGGGGGGGGGACATACTTTTAGCAGAGTGTTTTATATTTGGGAAGAATTCTATAAAAAATATTTGAACACATGTCCAAAAATTTTACTTTTTAAAAACTTGTTTAAATCCATATTTATTGAAGAATCTTTTAATACTCTTTAACCTCAAAATTAAACAGAAATCTTAAATCTTATATTTTGCTGATATGATTTTCTTTCCTATTGCTAAGCGAATTCATTTGGTAGTTCCCAGAAGTAAAGAAGCATTTAAAAAAAATGTCTACCTTTGTGTATAATTTTATTTTATGGACAAGGTTAGAAATTTCCTTTATTGTCTTTTAATGAATATATTAAAAAACATTAATAAAATTCTTTTGAAGTTAATTTAACACTTGTTCAGTCATTCGATTTTACTATGTAAATAAATTATCTAAAACTAGCTTATTTTATAAAAACTGTTTATTTCATGAAAGGTTTCATTAAAAAAGGAAACAATCATAAAATGAAAGTTTATAGAGAAAAATACTCTTATTTAAACATTCAATTAGAATGCTAACTGTAAGGATTTCATTTTATTTTCAATAGTAGTTCTTTGAAAATAATGAAATGATATTTTAGAAAATGTTCCTTATGTCATATTTTATACAAACTTGAAGATGTCATTTTTATGGTTGAATATAGATTACTGCAAGTTTGCCCACAGAATCGAAAGAAAAATCATCTCAATGTGATGAAGAAAAAAACCATAGAGTGTCTGATTTAGAAAAGGAACTTGAAAGTTGTCATGCAGAAATCAGCAGCCTAAAAGAGCAGCTTAAAGAATATGAAGAGAAACTCCAAAACTCATCAACATCAGAAATAACTTCTTTGGTAAAAAAAAAAAAATTCCACTAAAATATATAATTTATACACATTTAAGGTGTTGTAAAAAAAAGTAAATTTTAATTAACTACTATCTAAATAGCTAAATTAGGTACTATTTTTTCTCCCATTAAGCATTTAAGGTTGTGTTAAACAAGATTTGACTATAATAGATCTAATAATAATAATAAAAAAAAAATACTTCTAGGTTTAATTTATGTAGCAATTGAAAAATTTGTACTATTTAAATTTCAGCAAAGAATTTAAACAAGAAAATGGGCAAACAAATTTTACTTAAAATATTTTTAATATGCAAAACACAAACGGAATTATAAGTTCTAGCAGTTTAGTCCTTAGTGCTTTTACAAAAACAAGAGTTTTAACTATATATAATTGCAGTTCATATGTTTAAGAGCTAATTGATGATGTCAATTATAATAAATATTCTTTGATGCTAATATCTTTTTAAGGTTTTTTTATATGTAATTTTTGTCATAAAATTGACATGACAGTAAAACTTGCTTTTGCCTTATTTGTATATTGTAAATATTTGTATATTGTATATTGCTTTTGCCTTATTTGTATATTGTAAAATATTCTTCATTGCTTTCTTTAAAAATATTATTTTTGAGGTTTTTAACTGCTGAACAAACTTGTTTAATAAATTATCCATTCCCTCTGCCAGGCTCTTGAAGAAGTTAACAAACAACTTACTGAAGAATGTGCTTCATTAAAAGAACAGTTGACTTTAGTGAAGAAGGAACAAGAAGATATCTTAATTTTACTGACAGAACAGAGTGAAAAGATTACAGATTATAAAAACAGACTGAGAAATTTAGGACAAACGGTTAGTAGAATTTTTTTTTAACTTTATGAAGTTAGAAAAAATTTAGATTTTTCTTAATATGGAAATATATTTTATTATGTTTTGATATGATTTAAAATGAAAAATTATAATATTTTAAGGAAATATCAGAATCAACAGTAAAACAACAATCAGTTTTTTTCTTAAACCAAATTGTTTTTTTTTTATTTTTTTATTTTACTTTAATGAAAACCTACATATTACAAATAATTATATAGTATAATATATATATAGAATAAAAATTGAAGTGAGTATTTATAAATATTTTATTTATTGAAGAAATTTTAAATTGTGGAATAGATTTTTTTTTTTCAAATTTTATTTACAGATTCCTTGAAGCATAAGGAAGGTTTTATTGTTCTGAAAATTTGGAACAGCTCATTTAAATAGCTCATTAATTAAAAAGGAACTACGTAATTAACTGTTTCAAATGGTCGCTAAAACAAAATCTTCCTTATGTATGTTTCTACATGAAGAAAAAGTTATTTTATCATTAATATTGTTATTTTTACTTAATAAAAATACTATAGAATTTTTAAAGCTTTTATTTGCCTTCAGTATCTATAAACAACATCATAAAAAAATTAACTAATAGAGACATGTAACTTTTTTAAATTGATTAATGACAAAGACAAAATGCCTGACATGTTAAGATAAATATAATCCTTGTTGTCTGGCATGTGGAAATAATTTTAATATTATTGCATTGTGTGCTGAAATATGATATATTCTTCATATGGTAGTATAAAATGGATCTTGATTTAAAAATATTGCTTCAGATTTTTTATTAAAAAATTCTAATGTAACTTGTCTTTATCAATATACTTTTTTAAACAGTAATTGTATTTGATATTATTAAAATATTTTATATGTAATATGCACACAGAGAAAATCTAAGTAAAAATACAGTAGCAATAAATAGAACAATATTTAAAAAATTAAGAAATAAACTATATATATATATATATATATATATATATATATATATATATATATATTATGATAAAGCCAGTGATATTAAGAAATATAGTGACATTTTGAAGCTGCAATAAAATACGAAACTGTATCTTGAAAGGTTAAACATGTTTGAAATTTTGAATGATTAATTTTAAATTCTTTACTGAAAAACTATGTTTTTCTATCCATAATCAATTTTAATAAAATATATCAGTGCAGAATGAAATGTTCAAATATATAATGAAGCAGTTAGCAATACTTTAAAAACTATTATTTCAGAAGAATTTCCTTATTTACAAATGAGACTAAAGAATTGTTGAATAAACTGATTATTGGGTGATAGTTAAAGTTATAATTATTACATTTTGAAAATGTTGGTAGAAAGAATTTACTTTAATAGCATAATAAATTGAAGTTATTGTTTATGCATAATTTTTTTTTCAAAAATATAAATATACAAGCTTTCCTAATAAATCTTTCTTTCTTTCTTTCTTCTCTCCTCAGGTTGAAGATGATGATGATGACTCATTGAATGATGAATCAGATGACTTTGGAAATGACCTTAATGATTTAAAAGATGATTTACCAGATGAATAAATGATTATGGATATATTAGTGATAAATTTGAGTTGAACATTTCATACTCATTAAAGACTGTTGTTCATTAGGTGGACCAAGGATTGAAAAGAGGTGATAGTGCAAGAAAAATTTAATTTATTTTTAAAAATATTACTTAAAATTTTGTTACTTTAAAGCTTTATAAACTGTAAATTCTTATAAATTAAGTATAAACTAATTAAAAATGGCATGCATTATTTATACATAATAAAGAAAGGAATTTTTCATGTAATTACTTTTATTGATATGTTCCATGTAAAAAAAGTTATTTTTCCATATGTCTAAGATTTTACATCACATTTTTGTTTAAAAAAAAGTAAACTGATTTATTTTAGTTGTAGTAACATTGATGGTAAATGCTAAAAACTCTTTTTACGAATGGGATTCTTTTAAATCTCTAATTTCATTTTTAGTTTATAAATTTTGTTGTTTAAAATTATGAAGTTGCTTTTTTTTTATTTTAGTCTGTCAGGATTTAAAGGGAAACAGTTATTTCAAAATATTCAGTCCAGAAAAATATTTTATTTATTAATTAAAATTTGCTGAATTTTCTAAAAATTGTTTCATGTGTATTCAAATTGGGCTAAAAACTGATAAAATTTAATTGCCTTGCCTCCTGGAATGAAAACAAAATTATAAATTAAAACTGATATTTAATATGTAGTGATTATGACCTTTATAGTTATTAGTTCATTTCTAATTCCTTGCTGGATACAAATTTTGGGATTTATTTATTTAGAAAGAAAAAAAAAGAAAGAACATGTTCTTTCTAGACATTTGCTTATGCATTAATAATTATTTATTTATTTATTTCATTTGATGAATATGAAAACTTCAGTATTACCCACTTTCAACTGAATGCTAATAGTTATGCATTTAAATTGCAAAAACAGCTTGCAAATATCATTAAAAATTATTCTCTGGTTTTTCTAAGCTGTGTTAAGATTAAAGCTACATTAGTCATGTACATTGTTTTCCCTAATATTTTATGCTCTTTTCTATCCTTGTTTTACTTTGAATTATTTATTAAATATATAAATATTGGCCATTTTTAAATCTATTAAAATTAGTAGGCATTTGTGCAATTAACAGAAATTTTTAATACTTACCTTCCAGTTAAATATATGCATTTATAACTCTCTGGCATGAATTAGAACAAGTTTCAGAAATTTAATTTCTAATTCAAAATCTTTTATACAAATGAAATGTTTGATATTTCCTAATTCATAAAATGCAAGTCATAACTTTGTATTTTCGAATATGTTATATGTTTTATAATTGTACAGTCAAAATAAAATATGTTTTCCATAATTGTTTCTAATAATTTCTTATAATTTATACAAATCTACTTAGTGGAACAATTTCTATTCTTTCACTGAAAATAATAGTTTTTAATAAGTAGCTATGTTTAATATTACTGGTTTAATAATAAGAATGTGCTTGTAAAAAACACTGTATATAAATGAAAATGTAAGAAATTTAATTTTCATATATTGTATTAGAATTATCCTCGACATGCAATATAATCAACCGAGACTGTAAAATTTCTTTGATTACTCTTTTAGCTCATGTAAGAAAAACAAATATTAAAGTGACTAAAAAATGGCTATTATTCATAGAAATAAATTTTATTTTAGAAATTCTTAGAGCGAAACAATATATTCGCATCTAAATTGGTATAAATTTTCAAAATCAGTTGAGAAAATTATACAGTTTCAGTACTTATTATTAAAATTAAGTTTTCTCTAAATATTTTTACCTGTGATAAAATGTAACAATCTTGTGCTGGGTTCAAGTTTCATGATGAATACTTTGTTATGCTATTTAACTTGGAAGATTGCAGATTGAACTGCAAAGAAATGGAGCTGATTTGAAAAACAACTATTACAGTTAAAAGTAAATGATGCGAGTAGCTGTAAAGTATCCTTGCTATTTGATACTTTCCATTTTCAGGAGACTACTTTAATTAGAGAATGAGAAGTTTGTGTATAAATCAAGATATTCTTTGATCCCTTGGCAACATAATAATGGTGGTCTTGACTGGTTGAAGATCTCATTGCTGATAATTGGACCTACTTTCTCATGGCAGTCTGCCCATGATTGTAATACAATCATATGCTGATATTTTGCATGAATTTTAGATGTATAGAAGATATTCAAATTGCTAGGAATTTTGTTGTCAATTGGAGGGTTTAATTCCTAAAAAATATTAATTTTGTTAAGGCAGATAAATTTATTTATTTTTATTCATTCTTGAAAGGTACAACTTTTGTTTTCATCATGTATTTTTTATAGTAATTACGGTATTACTGAAATTAGAAAAATATTGCTTGCCTCTTCACGCACACACACTCATCAAAAAATTTCTGCCACCACTTCTGTGGTTTGGCAAAGGTGAGCTTGGTTTTTTTAAGAGAAAAATAATAAAGAAATTCAGTATATAATAAGAAATTAATTTATATGTATAAAAGGAAAATAATTTAACAGTTGCCTTATTTAAACGTGATTAAAGGAGCAAATAACATATATGTAGCTTCCAATATTGGTTACCCAGTCATCAGTAGAACTTTTTATCGGTATATTTTATATAATGTATTATTAACAAATTATTGAAAAATAGATATTTCCAAAGTTAACTAGTTAAAACAAATATTTTCAAACATTATTCAAAATAATTTAAGACATCTATTATTGATTAAATATATAAGTGCATTAATTTTTAAAAAATGGCACAATGATCAAATTAATCAATTGTTGATCAAATAAATTAAAACTATTTATTAGACATTTACAATTTTATTTCATCAAATAGCAAGCACTTTTGCTTTAGTCATAGTTGCTCAGTTTAGCATCAGAACAAACTCCCATTGTAATTTCTGTTATGAGGAGCAACTCCAGTGTCTTTGTATCCATACTGAAACAAGATTCTGTCCTCTCCCCCACTTAATCATGATAAAAAAAAAAAAATACTTTCACTAGCCACATTGCTGTGTGCAAAGATTCAGGAAAAGAGCATTTTCTGCATATTTTCTAGTTTTTTATATATATGTAATGATATGTTTAAATTTAAATTAAACCCTAATTAATTTCCTAATCTTCATTTTAATTTAGCCCATATTAACTTCATTCTAAAATGTTCTCATATTTCCTGAACCAATTCCACCTTTTTCATTTATTAATGCAACAAAAGCTCTGTAAAGTTGCTGAAAGCGACAAGTTCTCACATTCCAAGTTGAGATATAAAATTTTGTTGATCTGAACACATTCTTTTAAAAGATCCCTATAATTCCATTACCTAAATCGACATGTGTAAAGAAATACCTATCAGAATTTCAATATATAAATTTCATAATCATGGGGATAAATATTTCGTGCTCTCTTTTCGTTCTGTGTTGACATGCCTTGTAGCTTCTACTTGTACATAAATCGTATCTCCCAGGATGAAATAAAAGCAAAGCTTAAAAATTAATAGTGTCTTCTCCCTCTTCGACCATGAAACTGCTTTAATATATATATATAATATGTTGGTGGTTGTTTTTGTAGTTCTTCATTATATATCCGTAACTCCATAATTTTCACTTATCTTCCGTAGCTGTTGGAGAGTATTCATATATTTAGTAAGACGAATACATGATTAGAAAGCAATGAAGACACCAAAAGAAATGTACACAAAAACAACAGCTGAAGCTGTCAATGATATATACATGCTGATTAATGATGCAAATACAATTTCGGTGGGCATGTAGTGGTATTTGTCATGTGATTCTTACAACACATTAACTGCTGCCCCCTCCCATCCCTATTACTACAAATTATTCGACTATATCATAATTTTTCTTTCTTTTTGGAATGGTGGCACTAAACTTTAGGGAATTATATAGTTTATCTTTGCACGTACATAAAACTTTAGAAATACATTTTAGAATTGAGTTTTATATATTGCATTGAGAAAGTAACTCTTCAGAATAACAACCAAAGAAACTAACCAGAAAAATTACTTCCTCTCTCTGGAGGTGGACACTCGTATTCTTTGTTTACAACTTATCATCCTTGATGATTGTGTCAAACATTTTCTCACATGTTGCCAGTACTGGTTATTGCAAAAGGCACTGTATAATATCATAAAGATAATATAGAGTATGTTGTACTATTATTGGGATGAGTTAGTAGTGATGACTCGAATTCTGTATTTGTGATTTCTGATACGGAACTAAAAAAACAAACTTTGACGAAAGGATATTAAAAAGAAATGTCGGATTTTTTTTTAAACTTTTTTTTCAAAACGCTTTAAACCCTTTAAAAATTAAATTTGTGATTGAAATTACAATTATTTGAAATAGATATTTGCAAATATATTTACTGTGCAAAAAATTGCAAGTTATATCTTTAATTGTGGATGATGGAGTTTAAAGTTACTGTATACCACTAATTCATGCAATTAGAGCCTTACACCTCCACATCAAAATTAAATGAATTTATATAGGACTATTAATTTTACTTGGTCCTGCCATTTAGTTAAATGCTCCATATGAAGATAGCGAATGCATGTACTGCTATCAATCGTATTTGTCGCAGTCATTGATTGTCAACATACCCTTCGTTTTCAAAGAAAAATATGTTATGCTTAACAAAAGAAAAAGCTTAATTAACACTTTTAAAAGTAAAAATAATAATTTTAATTTCACTTTAGTTCAAGGATTTAGGGCACAAAAATAGTATATAATTTTGGAAAGATAATGCAGAGACTTTTTAAATAAAATTATACTCTAATTAATACAATGTAAAACTCGTAATATTTCCATAATTAGAAAATCATCTTTAAAAAGCTGAAGTGTAAGATGCTTACTACCAAAAAGAACCCTGGCTTGTCCCGCTCTCCAAATAAAAACACCATTTGAAAATTTTTAGGCCGGATGAGGAAAGCAAGTTTATTTCTGAAAAACCACTACACCCATTAATAAGTAGGCGCTATAAGCAGCAAATAATAAAAAGGAAACAAAGAATTAACCATTTGATTGCAAAACAGACAAGGTTAGATTATCATGCATATAAAAAAAACGCACAATAAAATTTTAAAAGTAATTTTTAACAAAATAACAAATAAGGCAACTGTTATGGCTTAAATTAAATATTCTTTTATTATAGGATTGGACATTATTAAATAATAAACAAACATGTTTTAATGCTATAACAAAACGCAACTACCTGAAGAAGTAATACTATTGTTTTGAGGAATACTATTGATTTTTAAAAAATTTAGCTTAAGAAAAATTACCAATGCATTTATTTAATATTTATGAAAAATATTTTTAATTTATAAGGAATATGCAAAAAACATTCGTTTTAATACAGGATAAACGTTTGAGCATAGAATATAATAGCAAAATGCATGCTGTGTTATGGTTTACAGTATTTAGTATTAAAAATTTACTTGTAAAATAGTAATAGGAACCTAATATGCTATTTCTGTAATTCAGTTCATTGGAACAATATAATTTTCTTTAAATTATTCTACATTATAACACAACATTATAGAAAATCGGGAGATCGTATTTGAGATTTTTAAATTTCCTCTAAAATAAATGCGTATAATATTTAAACTATGGCATTTAACAGATTTGAGCAGAAGAGAATTATATGTATTTTTCAAACTAAACTAAAACTGGGGTATTATCAGTTCTAAATCTATCTACACAGACACTCTCTTACACTGCTGATTTTACTCCTTACAAAAAAAAGGCACATGAAAAAGCATCTTTATTATTCTTCCTTCTTTCGAAACAATATATGTCCTGGCGTTTTGAAGCTTGATTTCTGGTTTATTATGGGTAATAAAAATAGTTTTCATTACCGGAAAGGATAAGATTGATACTTCTTTTCACTTAAAAATAAACTTATTTTTTATAATAACAAATATATTTTTGTTCAAAACTCTTTTAGCAATAAATTTTTATTCTAGTCGATGTTATTTATTTATTTTGTTTAATGTAATGCATTTGGGACAATATTCTTACTTTCAGAATAATATATTGTATTCTTTTAATATAGAATAACTAGTGCTGATTAAAATACTACTTTTCAATAATGTGGAAAGTTTTATTTGACAACATTTTACTAATCCACTTTAAAGGAAGAATTAACTAGACGCTGAAACTGATTAGTTTTAAATTAATCTCTGAAAATGGCATAAGATGAAAGAATAAGACTGATATATGCTCAGATAAGTAAGGTGTAAATTATAAGGATTGCGAATTAAAATGATTAGCAAATAGGTGTAAAAATATGAGTTTCCTGATTTTAATTTGAATATTACTTTTCATCTAAAAATTATATATAAAATTAATCTCTAGAAATCTTATTATCTTTTATGGAAAATGAATTGAAGCAATTCAGTTTCAGACATGAGAATTTTTGCACTATATATAAATGAGTGAAAAAATTTTGCTTCGATTTTTTAATACTGAACTGTATATCTATTTCACAAAAATTGGTAAGAATCAATAGTTTTGGCAAATCTAGCAATTTTAACAAAAAAAAAAGTACAGTCCTCAAAGCTTACTAGTTTTTATATGCCGTGTAAATATTTATTATCAAATTTTTTCAAATCATAAACATAAATAAGAGATAAAATAAAGCTGAGATAATTTCTCTTTATTTAAAAGAATACATAGATGCTCATAAGAAATTTATTATTTTTCAAATCGCAACAGAAATGAAAAACTAAAGCACAAATATTAAATACTTTCATGGCACTTAAAAGTTTAAAATATTATAATGAGTATTAATATAATATCATGCTACGAAAATTATAAATTACCATCCATTTAAAAAAAAATGGTATGTCGAAAAAAAAATTATAGTGAATGAGGGGAATATATTTTTTGAGTCCAAAAAGAGAGATTTCTGATAAACAAAATTCAAAAGCACACGTATACATTTATGTAATAGTTATATTTCTTTAATCAGTTTATTCCTAACCTAAATAAATGTGAAAATTTCTAAAAATGCACCACACATTACATATCTCTCAATTCCTTCCTGCGTTATATTTACAGTAATTTTTTATTCGAATAAAAGATACGTTATATTGTTTGTTTTAATTTCTCAATACTATTTCTGAAACTAAATGGCTATTTCAATTCAATGTTTATCTTAGGTCCAATGAACGAATTTTTTATATTATCACATGTTCTTAATATTAATTAACTTGTGACTTAATATTAATATTAATTTTCATAGGTATACCTTCAAGAAAAAAAAAATTTTTTTTTTGAAGTAAAGATATCTCATATCGAAGCAACATAAATTATCGGAAAAGATAAGTCATATGATCACGTCAAATAGAATAAAATTATTTTAAATTATATAGATAAAAAAAAATTCTCTACAAAATTTTTAAATAAAAAAATTATATTGAAGTACAATATAAATTTTTTCATACTTATAATAGTTATAAATTATTAATTTAGAAGATCATCAGTATTCTATTGCGTTTACAAAAGATTTTGCTTTGCTTGGTGTTTAAGACAATTAGATTTCAAACTCTTACATGATTTCTTCCAAAATTAGGTGCATATTTTTTTTTCTTTTTAAATACCTCATTTTTGTTTGAAAGAGCATCACTAGTAAAACAAAAATAGAAAAGTACAGTCTTTTCGCATATTTAGCAAAATAGTATTTATATTTTTACATTTCAAGTTTGGCAGATCGTTTCAATGTATTTGAATAAAAAAAAATCCCATGTAACTAATATATTTATGTAAAACTAACCGCCTCTGCCGACCAGCCTATTAGCACAAAATACCGAAAACAGTCGTTACGACATCTTCTCGACATTCAGAACATCGAACAATATTGTGGAATCGTACAATATCTTGTTCGCCGGGGATATTGGTCATATTTAATTTCAATAAAATCGTTCAAATATAACTTCATGTCCATGAGTCTACCAAATTGTCTGACAATCGTCTTTTATATGTGTTTATTCAGTGCGTACAGGGAACTTTCCAATTGAGATCAGTTCCATGACATCTTAACACTACGAAAAACATAAATGTGCGGCTCATTCATCTTCTAAATTTTGCAGTATTCTAACTTTACATTTTTATTTGTCTTGTAAACTATAAGGATATGAACAGAATTCTTTTCTTTAGCTTTCAACTATGGGAAAGAAACCAAGCGATTAAATATTTGAAGAAACAATGAAAATGGTTCAAAATTAAAGGTCACAATGTATTGCTAGAAATTAACTTCTAAAAATATTTTTTTAATTGCCAAAATTCAGAAAAAGTTTGTACGACTATTAAATTGATATAACTAAAAAAAATTAAACGGTGTAAAATTTATTTTTGAACAATTTTGATTTTAGAAGTTACTGCGGAAATGCAACAAAATGCAGCTTAATTTTTAATTAATCAAAACTCCAGTCAAAAAATTTTCAAAAAAAAAAAAGTCGCTCTGCTTTGCACATTCCCGCTCTCTAAGAAATTTCTGGCTTGATCAGCATCAACACATACATTTACGCATATATGCACTCACACACATGCATACCATTACGAAGTGATAAAAACTATCCCTGACATGCCGACCTTGGCGACGAAAGGAATCTTCTAGAAGACTCCAGATGGTCCCAACATTATATCACCGAGACCAGTTTTTCCTTAAAACTTGGAGAAAGTTCTGGAACTTTCCCAAGATTATGCCACTTCCTGTAAGTGACATCACTTCCTGTGGGAAGACTATAAAAAAAGCTAGCACTCAATACCGGGGGAATTGAGAGGATTAGTCAGCAAGCAAACTGCTGAACTAACGATTAAATGTGCTGCGTTATTACAATTGATTGACGGTATTTGTAGAAAATTTTTGTAACATTAGGTGTCAGAAGTGGGATTAGTTGGATTTTCCTGTGTATGCCTTGAACCAGAGAAATGGATAAAAAAATTCGCACAGCTACTTGCCATGATGGCAGTGATGAAAGCTGGATAGGACGAAATGAGGAAAGGCCAAAACGAATTGAAGGATCAGATTCAAATGCATGTCTAGAGTCAAGTCAAGGGAATTAAGGATCACGTTAATAGTTGCATAGAGAAGATAGAAGAAGACATCCAGAGTGTCGAGAGGGAGATTGGCGAAGTGAGGGACAAGACTCGAACCAATATCGAAGCAATTCAGGAGAGGATCGGCAATCTCGAGAAGAGACTTAGTGAACTCGAGGACAGACCAAACAACTTCCTACCAAGTCCAGAATTCTCGTATATTAGACCGACAGTCAAACCATTGATATTTGATGGACAGGCATCATGGACTGTTTTTAAAACCCAATTTGATGTTGTCAGTTCTACAAACCGATAGACATATGTTGTAAAAGCCAGCCAACTTGTAGCGTCTCTCCGAGGATCAGCGGCGGAGGTTCTTCAAGGAATTCCATCTGAAAAGCTGACGGACCTAATGACAATTAAAAAAGCTCTAGAATCCAGATTTGGGGACAGCCATCTAACCCAATTTTACAGAACAGAATTGAAGACAAGACGACAGAAGGCAGGAGAAAGCCTTCAAGATTTGGCCGCGGATGTGGAGCGATTAATGAGCCTGGTTTACGCCGAATGCCCTCGGGATGTTCGGGAAAGCCTAGTAGTGCAATATTTCGTCGATGCCATCAGAGACGCACAGCTTGCAACGAGGCTAAAGGATGAAAAAAGATTTAAAATCAGCTCTAGCTTATAACATGAAGTATGAGGCTGCAAAAACTGTTTCCCGGAGTCCCAGACTTGTCAGACCGATTGAGATTCAGAATGATGCCGGCAGGAAAAGTGATGCCAAATTTGAGTCACTCTGCAGTATGCTGGAAAAATTATTGAACAGTCGTAATGGTGAAAAGAATAACATTCCTCGCCGAAACCCGAATGTGACTTGCTGGAGGTGCAACAAGAAGGGGCACTTACATAGAGAGTGCTCGGTGGTTGTTTCCAACCAGGGAAACTAACTAATGGCCGTCTTGCGGGGCAAAGGCTGCCTTTTCTGAATGAAACCCCTGAAGAAGGACTAAGAGTTTCCGCTCCTAGTGGAAATAAAAATGGACTTTACTTAGAAGGACTTATTTGCGACATCCAGTGTATGATGTTGGTAGATAGGGAGCAAATGTCACACTTTTAAGAACAGACTTGGCCCAGAAATTAAAAGAACAATTTTATTACACGGCTTTTAATATTTCTTTAAAGACTGCTACAGGTGAAAATGCGAAAATGCATGGCAAATTAGATGCATCCATTGAATTGGGATCAAGAACATTTCATCATAAGATCTACATAGCTGACATCACCGATCCCTGTATTCTAGGTCTGGATTTCCTTCAAAAATTTAACTTTACTGTAGACCTTAAGAGAAACGAGATACGGACAGCAGGGGAAAAAATTCCTCTGTTTTCAGCCTATGTACAGAATTCAAAGTCCTGTTATGTATTGATCAAGGAGAGAACTTTAATACCGCCAAGATCTGAATGTCTTATCCAGGGGGTTCCTGAAGTTTCTACACAGTTCAGATACGCCGTAACGGACTTTCCTAGTCAAGTTTCCCAAAAGGGGGTGCTTGTGGCGGCCTCACTGGTTGATTTGAAAACGGAAGCCATCCCCGTTCGAGTTTTGAATCTGAACAATAAACCAAAGATCGTGAACAAAGGAACTGTTATTGCGTCGTGTGACCCGGTGGTAGATATCGTCGCTCGTCCTCAAAAGTTTTCTGGAGCACATCCTCCGATAATTTTGGGGAATCTTGAAGGACTTGATGAACAGCAACAGAGAGATGTAAGAAAATTACTCAATGAATTTCAAAGCTGTGTGTGACCTGTGACTCTGATGTTGGCCGGTGCAAAATGGCACAACACAGAACCGGTACCGGTGACCATCCACCAATTAAACAACACCCCAGACGATTGCCCCTTGCAAAGAAGGAAGAAACAGAGAAACTAATTAAAGAAATGGTTCACAACGAAATAACCGAGGAAATGTCTAGCCCTTGGGCTTCGCCTATTGTTCTTCTCAAAAAAAAAAAGACGGATCGACAAGATTCAGTGTAGACTACAGGAAATTGAAAGAAATTACGAAAAAAGACAGTTATCCTCTACCGCGAATAGACGATACCCTGGATGCTTTGAACGGAAATCAGTGGTTCACGACGCTGGATTTGAAAGGTGGATACTGGCAGGTAGAGATACGACCTGAAGATAGAGAAAAGACAGCTTTTACCACCGGACAAGGCCTTTAGCAATTCAAGGTTATGCCTTTCGGACTTTGTAATGCTACTGCAACATTCGAAAGACTAATGGAGACAGTATTACGTGGACTATCGTCTGAAGCCTGTTTAGTGTATTTAGATGACATCATAGTAGTAGGATGGAATTTGAAGAACATTTGAATAACCTTTGTAAAGTATTCCAGAGACTACAGAAAGCCAACATTAAGTTAAACCCTAAGAAATGCCGATTCTTCCAAAAGCAGGTAGTTTATCTCGGACATGTTATTTCAGCATAGGGAGTTAAAACCGATCCAGAGAAAATTACGGCAGTAGTCGATTGGCCTCGTCCAGAGACAGTGCATGACCTTCGAAGTTTCCTTGTATAAGGCTTAATTATGAATCAACTTGTTAATAATTGAAAAGTAGTTTAGTAAAAATAAACATTTAATTAGAATAAAGATTATATGAGCGATACACGTCTTACTTCGGTTTTACATCTTACTCATTACATATTGATGCCAATATTCATTTACAAAATATATTAAGATGAATACAATTACGATTATTTAATCGATTCACTTTATGTGAACCTTACATTCGGCCCCGCTCAATATAAAATTTAGACAGTCAAAAATAAATTTTAAAATTGAAGCGTAAAAGAAACAAAAATTTTGATGACAGCTCAGTAGTTCTCATTCTCTTCGTCTGTGCTGTTCTCTTCGTTGGTCGGTGTATTTCGTTTAAAGTAAGGACGAAGATGTTGTACGTGAACAACATTGACAAATTTGTTCTGTTGTGTCGTAGACTTGATCTCGTAGCACACGGCCCCGACTGGACGCACAATCACAAATGGTCCTTTGAAAATGGAAGAAAGTTTGTGATCTCCTTTCTTCGGCCAGTCGTACAATACGAGATCTCCTGCCTTGAAGGAATGGGATCTGCGGTGGAGATCAAATCTCTTCTTGTTTTCCAAATGTGTCTCATACACATTATTTGACGCTTCGGCCCTGGCCAAACTTAAAAGGTCTAGTTGGTCTTCACGTGGAGTGTCATCTATGAAGCTACCAAGGTGAAGTTCACGGGGAAGGCGTGGCTCATAACCATGAAGTAAATAGAATGGAGATTTCTTGGTGGAATTTTGTTTTGTAGTATTGATTGCCAATGAGGCGTTTGGAAGTAATTCGTCCCATTTATTCGGGTTTTTGTCAATCATTTTTTTCAAAGTGGACACAATTATGCCATTGGCTCTTTCAACAATGCTATTAGCTTGTGGCGAATAAGGTGGAGTCGTTGATTGTGTGATTCCATACTTTTGAAGAAACCGCTGAGTGTGACGTGCGGTAAATGCTGTTCCTCTATCAGATAAATACATACTTGGCGGTCCATATCTGAGTATTATATTATGATACAGAGCATCAGTCACTGTATGAGCGGCGAGAGATGCAGAAGGTGTTGCGATTACATAGCGTGTGGCGTGATCAATTTGTACAAGCATATTTGTGTTTCCGCTTCTTGTTTCTGGCAAACAGATTACGTGATCAGCGGACACAATTTCCCAAGGTGTGGACGGAATTGGCAATTGCTGCAAAAGACCATAGGCATTAGCAGTGCGTCGGTTAACAATTTGGCATTTATGACAGCTTCGAACATATGCTTTGCAGTCCTTGCGCATGTTTAGCCACCAATAACGCAATTATAAATTGTGAAGAGTTTTTTTTGCATCCATATGTCCAACATCATCGTGACAGGCAATCAAAGTTTGTTCTTTCATCGCCTTAGGGATCACTACAACAGGTCTCGATTTTTCGTCTTTCACTCGCACAAGAGTATTATTATCGATATTGTAATTGCATATGACTGACATTGTCTTTTTGCTTGGATTTTTCTCTTTGAGTAAGCGAAAAATATACTGACAAAAGTCATCTCTTTTCTGTTTCGCACAAATTTCAGATTCATAACTTGCAGTAACTGCTAAACAAACAGGTGGTGTTGGGTAACGTGAAAGGTGATCAGCAATGACATTTTGCTTTCCTGGCCGGTGCTCAGTTGTAAAATCAAATTGAGCCAAATCTACTAAATATCGCGCAAATTTTCGATTAACTGCAGATTTTGCAATTACATAAGCAGTTGTATAATTGTCTGTGATGAGTTGAAACTTGTGGCCAAGGAGATAGAGTCGAAATTTTTCAGTCAATGCCCAATGTACAGCAGTACATTCCAGTTCGTTACTGTGGTAGCGTGTTTCAGCATCTTTTAATGTACGCGACGCATATTCAATGACATGACGCTTGCCGTTCTGTTCTTGGGATAAAACTGCACCGAGTCCTGAATAAGAGGCACCAGTTTCTACAAAAGTTGGTAGGCCTTGTTTGAAATACGAAAGAATGGGAGCGGTAGTAATTGCAGATTTCAAAGTTTCAAATGTTCGCTGTTGATCATCAGTTAAAACTATGGGAGCGTTGCTGGTCTTCTTTTCTAAACCTTTTAAAACGCTTGTAAGTGGTTTGGCTATAATAGCATAGTTACGAATATACTTTCGAAACTGATTGGCAAACCCAAGGAAACTACGGACTTCATGAATTGATTTGAGAGTTGAATAACGTTCAATTGCTGCTATGCGTTCCGGATCAGGACGAACACCATCTTGAGAGACAATACGGCCAAAAAGAGAGATTTCTGGTACTGCAAATTGCACTTTTTCTTGTGTCAGCTTGAAACCAGCTTTTTGAGTTGCTTCAAGGATTTTACAAATCACTTTGAGATGGTAATTGAAGTCATCATGGGAAGTCGATATATCATCAATATATGTGTTCACATTGTAAGGTGCTAAATGATCGTAGGCTAATTTAATCGCTCGTGTCATTGTAGATGGGCCATTTGTGACACCAAAAGGCATTCGAAGAAATTCATAATGTCCGTCAGGAGTGACAAATCCAGTTTTGTAGGTGTCGGTCTCTTTTATGCGAATGCAGTTAAATGCAGATTTTACATCCATTTTAGAATTGTAGCGCCTGCCTGCAGTGCGTTGGATAACGTCTTCCATTTGGTCAATTGGGTGCGGATCAATTTTCGTGATAGGATTGATAGTGCGAGAAAAATCTACCACAACTCGCCTTGGAGTACTTTCATGGAAGGGCTGCTCCACAATAAAGGCAGGGGCTGCGTACGGTGAGTTGGAATGGCGACAAATTCCTTGTTTTAACCATTTTTGAATCTGCGTTTTTAGAAACTGGCGATCAGGCTCTGAAAGTCTATACGGTCTACATTTAATAGGCTTTTCATGCTGCAATTCAATTTTGAATTCCACATATGGACATAGTCCAATGTTGTCATCATTAGAATAGAAAACGTCAGAAAATTTTCCAATTACTGCATCAAGTTGAGCTTGTTGAGTTGTAGAGAGTCCTGTGGATTTAGGGATAAGTTTTGTTTCGGATGAAACTATATTAGGTGCAGCTTCCGGCAAGGTAACATCATCTAGTGAGGGTTGATGATGAGCGACGCAGTTGATACTAGGTTTTGAAGCATGAATACATTCGTACAAATGAAATGAAGTTGGAGTAGAAATACATAATGAACCATTAGGTTCATAAGTGCATCTAGCTTGAATCTGTTGCTGCCAATCGAATCCTAAAATAAGTTTAAATGGAAGCTGGGAGCAGATTCCAATTTTAGGCATCATATGTTCCACATTTCCAACAATTATATTTAAAGAAATCCAACCAATTGGCTTTATTTCATGGTCAACAACTTGGAACTGTCCATCAGTCCACGGGTGAATAACAATATCGTTTGGAACACAAGATTCTTGAATGACAGTAATGTCTGCACAAGGATCACAGAGAGCTTGAATCTCCGTATCATTATTAATTATAACAGGTATTAATGCACGCCTATTCGTTTCAGTTCTAATACAATTTATGGAATGATTATTTGCAGCTGTTGATCTTCCAGATGTCGAGTTGCGATTATTGTTGTTGCGGCGGGAATTTGAAGAGTTCAAACTGGTGGTTTCGACTAACGTGTTATTATTAGAACTAGTTGAACTGTGAGAATTCTGATTTTGTCGTGACGTATTTCTTGGTTGAGCTATGGTTGAACCACGGGTAGGAGGTGGTAAACTACACATAAAAGAAGCATGGCCTTTAATTCCACATCTCCAACAAGTAATATCTCGAACGTCGTCAGTTATTGGATTGTATTTACGATGCTGATTATCATATGTATTAGAAGATCTAATTTGAGTTTTCGGAGAATGTTTCTTATGCTCTTGTTTTGCACTACGAATAGCATCAAGTGCAGTTGCCCTATCAATTAATTCTTCAACCGTATTAGAATTTTGAGTAGCTAATGCAATTTGCCATTTTTCTTCTGTTATATCACCTATGATCATAGAAATACGGTCAGGTTGGGGAATAGTAAAGGGAGCTTTTTCCAAAAGAGCATCTTTTGAATAAATATAATCGACTAAACTTTCATTATGTCTCAATTTTCGTTCACTTTGGTGAGCCAAAAATTCTTGCATTGTTATACGTCTTTTGAATCTTGAGGCGAGAGCATTTTTCCAAATATTCCAATCATTTAAATTTTTTCCTGTTGTTAATTGCCAACTTTTAGCAGATCCCGAGAGACGTGAAATAGCATTTGTTAATTTTAATTCGTCGGACCAGTTAGCTAAAGCTGAAATTCTTTCCACCTCATTTAACCATTCGAGGGCATTTTCAATTATGTCTCCCTTAAATATTTGGATTGAATTTGCAGTGTCATTTGTAGATGTGATTTGAATCACATTCGGAGTTATTTGCCTTTCTAAAAATTTTTTTTGCGTTTCCATCAATGTGGAAAAAATAGCTGCGATATTCGGATCTATTTGAGAAGGAGGTGTAGGAATTGCTGCTTGTGTAGAAGAATTACTTAAAAGTTCTACTTGTTTTCGCAAAGACTCAATTTCTGTCAATAATTGTGCATTATCAGAAAATGTCTCCTCTTCATTAAAAAATTTCATGCGACAAGCATTTAATTCATCCAAAGTTCCATCATTTTTTCTTTTTTTATTATCCTCAACAATACGCGAGATTAAATCATTTTTATTTCCTGTTTGCAAAAGATTTCTGAAACGCAATTCTTTTTTCAGTTGAGTCATCGTTAAACTTTGTAGCGGATGCGCTTCTAAAGAATTAAAAATAATATCATCACTTGTTGACATTTTTTTTTTTTTTTTTGCTCAGGGATTCTAGACAAAATAAAGAATTGGGCGAAAATGGATTGGCGCCGTCTTGTGTAAGAAGCAAACGCGAAGTAATTTAATTCTTCGGAATAAGTAATATTCGTAAAAAGGTTATCAGAATATTCGTACTTATTTTTCTTTTGATAAAGAGTCTATTGATACTTTAAAGAAATTCACTTACTATGCGGGAAGTTGTCGTTGTTTGGAGATCATTCAGGCAAAAACAATCTTGGCGAGATTCTAATCCTTGGCGAGGAAGTCTGATGATTCCAGTTAGGCTTAGCAAATGCGTAAAATGTTCAAAAGTATTTAAAGGTTTAACTTTGAAAAGGTTCTTTAGATTCCGACTACGCCATATAAGGTTTAATTATGAATCAACTTGTTAATAATTGAAAAGTAGTTTAGTAAAA
>JAPMOR010095022.1:418775-488398 GCA_026543865.1 Argiope aurantia | reverse complement strand
AATACAATTACGATTATTTAATCGATTCACTTTATGTGAACCTTACACTTGGGCTTTGTACTTATTATCAACGCTTTGTAAAAAAAAAAATTCTACAATAGCAACACCTTTACACAAATTAACTGTAGGTAAATCTAAATTTAATTGGACAGAAGAATGCGATAAATCTTTCAACAGTTTAAAGCAGGCTTTGACAACTTCCCCTGTCTTGACTTACCTTCGTATTGACAAAGATTTTATATTGGATACGGATGCTAGTAATGAAGGAATAGGGGCCGTGCTATCCCAGAAGATTTGAAATGAAGAACGCGTCATCACTTACTTCAGCAAGAACTTGGGTAAGCCAGAAAGAAATTATTGTGTCACACGTAAAGAATTACTAGCCATTGTAAAGTCTGTAGAGCATTTCCATCACTATCTCTATGGACGGAAATTTCTTCTCCGTACTGATCATGCTTCCTTGAGATGGCTTTTAAATTTTAAAGAACCTGAAGGTCAGATAGCTCGTTGGATTCAAAGACTTCAGGAGTATGAATTCGAGATGCAGTATCGCAAAGGGATCTCTCACGGAAACGCAGATGCCCTCTCTCGAAGACCCTGTAGGGAAAGCTGCAAACATTGCACGAATGCGGAAAAATGTTCGGAATGGAAACGGATTTTTTCGTGAAAGTTTTAACAAAACCAACGGTGCATCCTTGGTCTTCAAGTGAGATACAAAAAGCACAGTTGGAAGATCCCACTATTAAGCCAATTTTGAAGATGAAACTAAATTCGGCGGATCGACCATCTTGGCAAGAAATCGCTCCGAAAAGTCCACCAACGAAACGATACTGGTCTCTTTGGGACTCCTTACATCTGAAAGATGATGTTTTATACATACCGCAAATGGGAGAGTGATGATGGAACCACCCGCCGATGGCAATTAATTCTCCCAAAGAGTAGAATTCCAGCAGTTCTGCTTGAGACTCATGACAGCACAAGTGGAGGGCATTTTGGAGTCATGAAAACCTTGAGTAAAACAAGGGAACGATTTTATTGGGATCGACTTCGCGCTGACGTTGAAAACTGGTGCAGGAAATGCCATACTTGCGGAGCCCGAAAATGACCTAAAACAAGAACGAAGGGTCATTTACAACGGTATAATGTGGGAGCACCATTTGAAAGAATTGCTTTGGATATCCTAGGACCTTTTCTTGTGACGACAAAAGGTAATAAGTTTATTCTGGTGTTAATGGACTATTTTACCAAGTGGCCCAAAGCAATTCCCATTCTAGATCAGGAGGCCTCGAGTGTAGCTGGAGAATTAGTTCGAAGCTGGATCTCATGTTATGGCGTGCCTATGATTTTGCATTCTAAACAAGGAACAAATTTTAATTCCGCGCTCTTTACTGAACTTTGTAAACTTTTGGGAATTGAGAAGACTCGCACGACAGCGTTGCATCTCGAGTCCAATGGAATGGTCGAAAGGTTTAATCGTACAATTTTAAATAATCTGTCTTTATTTGTTTCGAAAAATCAAACTGATTGGGATGTAAATCTGTCACTCTTTCTCTTGGCCTATAGGAGCGCAGAACATGAGAAGACCAGACTGACCCCAGCAGAAATGCTCTTTGGTCGAATGCTGCGATTGCCCTGTGATATTCTCTTCGGACGACCGAGTGAAACACCTTCCTCGCCGAATGAGTACATGGAAAATTTAGAAGCGCGTTTGGAAAGCATACATGCTTTTGCCAGAGAGCGAATTAAACTAGCTAGCGAACGAATGAAAACTCGTTACGACTCCAGAGCGACCGACCACCAATTTAAGGAGGGTGATCTAGTCTGGATGTATAACCCGAATCGATGGAGAGGTTTGAGTCCGAAGTTACAACAGAACTGGTAAGGAACTTAAATTATTGTCAAGAGATTAAACGATGTCATCTACAGAGTACGGAGGTCGTCGAATACCAGCCAAAAGTTATCAACATTAATCGGCTGGCTCCTTACCGGGCCACTGATCATAGTTCTGTGTAAGGAGACTACCCGGATCGTGCAGTTTTCGAAGGAAGGAGCAGTATTACGAAGTGATAAAAACGTATCCCTGACATGCTGACCTTGGCGACCTTGGCGACGAAAGGAATCTTCTAGAAGACTCCAGATGGTCCCAACATTATATCACCGAGACCAGTTTTTCCTTGAAACTTGGAGAAAGTTCTGGAACTTTCCCAAAATTACGCCACTTCGTGTAAGTGACATCACTTCTTGTGAGAAGACTATAAAAAAAGCTAGCACTCAAGACCGGAGGAATTGAGAGGATTAGACAGCAAGTAAACTGCTGAACTAGTGATTAAATGCGCTGCGTTATTACGATTGATTGACGGTATTTGTAGAAAATTTTTGTAACATATACTTTATTATTAGGAAATATATATTATTATAGGAAAACTATGCCAGATATATGTTTTAATCTAATTAAATAATATGTAGAATAATTAAATTAAATACTTTTATTTATGAAAAATTAAAATTTAATTTTGTTTTATAAGCAAAACCATTTCCATTTTTCAGGTGAGGAGTAAGGGGGAAAGTTTCCTCCTCGCAGGTGTTAACTTTCCAATTCTTAATTTCTGAAGGTAAAAATATGACCAAAGTTTAAAAATTAAACAAAAAAAATTTCTCCTATTTGTCACTATATCGTCACCTCCGATAGATAAGGAAGCTTCACATCAGGACTGGCATCACGCAACTTAGACCAACACAAAGCGCATTGGATCGCGACGGATGGAGTCTGCCATATTAGCTTAGATGAATGACATTTATCATGGCGATATAATAACGATTTCAACTAAAAAAGTAAATTGCATAAATACAATAGATAAACTCGACCTTCGTGTATACTTTTCATTCATTTTCTTGAGAAAGAAACAAGGTGCATTTTGCAACATAAAAGTATTTTCGAAGTATTTAAGTTGTGACTGATTATATATTAGAACCATTTTCTGAATTTCTTGTGTTTAAAAAAAATAACAAAGCGCTGAATGTAGGGAGGGGGAAGAAGAATTTCAAACTAAAATTTTATTTTATTTTAAGGCATAATTTAACATCAATAATTCGATATACATATAATCAACACTTAAGACAAAGGAAAAAATAAATTCGTAAAAAATATTTTTTAAACACAATCTTTCTTAAGTAATTAATTAATATTTACAAATGACAAGGGGAACATAAATCCATACAAAATATTTTAGTGGAACAATCGTTTTTATGCAAAAAAATATTTAGTTAGTTATGCTTTACAACAATATGTATTAGGATCCAAATACATTTTTTATTCGAAGAGTAGAATTTATTTATAAACATACAATATAATTTAAATAGCATTTAGATTCATAATTTCCACTTCTTGTTTTGTAGTACAGTAAATCATTGATCGCCAATCACTTTTTTTTACAATAATAACAAAAGATATACAATAAATTTTTTGAATTATATAAACAAAATAATTTTAAAAGTGTGAAACGAATATTTTAAAAATTTCGTTTGATAAGTAAGCAGATGCAGAAGGAAATTAAGAAATAAAAAACTAATCACAACAAACACTTGCAAGGGAAAGACAAATACATATAAAATATTTGAGTGAATCGATCTTTCATGAGTATCATACAAGGTAATGTAAATTATGTATTACTATCTGACTCGGCAAACGTTGTTCTGCCATATAAATTATTTCTAGTGAATATTCTGGTTGTTAATTAAAAAATAATGAATATATTGTAAGTGTATGGAGATGGGATCTATGACAGAAAGAGAAATGGAGCGCTGTAGACGATAATCGCCGATAAAAAAGAAAAGCAAAAAAAAAAAAAAAAAAACACACTCCACTAACCATTCATTTTCTAAATACAATGTATTTCATTAACGTAACGAACATATACATTGTTTGATCTCTTAGTCTCTTAGAAATTAAACGTAAAGTGAAAAAAGTAATATATATTTTTATCCTAAAGTATAAAAATGAAATAAGGAAAATCAATATTCATTTCGAAGAGCAATTGAGTTTGAGATATTTTTTGTCAGTCCGTATTTAGCCAACACAAATAAGTTCGATGGTTTGCCAAATCGAAAACATACCACGTATACCATACCACGTGAAAAACATAACGTTCCCAAATCTAAGCCGCAAACAAACATCTTATGGCCTTGCGACTTATTGATTGTCATTGCGAATGCCAATCTAATAGGAAAATGAATGCGTTTGAATTCAATTGACACGTCTGTAAGAATCAATGGAATTCGTGGCAAAATAACCGGAGATCCAATTTTTAGTTGTAGAAGGTGTGGTGACATGCCTGGCAAATTCAGTGAGTTCAAAAACTCTGTTCGATAATTTACAGCTTCGTTAGCATCGCAAACTGTATCGATCGATTTGTATGATACCAAGTCGCCTGGTAACGACTGCTGTATCTTGAAGTTTAAATCGTCGACGTCCACATTTTTTGTTGCCAAAATGGCTCTTTCTGCCAGCCACGCATGATTTATGTTTAGGCGGTAAGCGATGCGCGTCTGATAGAACCTGGGATCTTTTGGTTAGCAGTCCAGTAACTGAATAATTTTCCAAAACTATCGTTCGGGTAGAAGAGTTGTTAACTGGCTTATATGCTATTCACCACAATGCTCTCCCTCCAATGAGTCGGAGGTGAGACGAACGATATGGCTGTTGAGTGGTGATGTATTGAGTAGCTGTTTAAATGGGCCTGTACCCAGTTGATTAGCGCCAAGCGTTATGGCGAGCGTGTGTGGGTGCTAATGCGCCAAGTGTGTCTGACGACTTTGGGTTGCTGCGTCAAGTGAGTCTTACGACTTTGAGTTTGCTGCGTCAAGTGAGTCTGAAGACTTTAGGTGCGAGTAGATGGCGCCACAACAGCTGTATGAAGGTTGAAGGTTCATTGTCCGAGGTCACCAATGAAGCGGTAAGAAATGCGCGTAAGATAGAACCTGAGACATTTTGGTTAGCAGTCCTGTAACTTAACAATTTTACCAAAACGACCGTTCGGGTAGTAGAGTTGTTAACTTACTTATATGCTATTCACCACATCGGGAAATATGCGGTCAATGAGAGCATTTTGCGAATCAACGATAGTGCAGAAATTAGAGGGCAATTTTTTCCATTCAGTATTTTCATAGACAGCGACTTTTCCATCGCCGATATCTAACAATTGATCCAAGAATGTCTCAGCAGATGTATCTTATAACCTTTGGACGCGCATGTTTATTTTAACTGGATTTGTTCCACATTATGCCACAGTGGCGATGATTTCAAGCAAGCGTTGATCTCATCAGAGTACGTTGAACGTGGAATGACGGTATAGGGACACCCTAATTACCTAGCGTTATGAAATATACTTTACGACCATATCTACCAAATACACATAAAAAATTTCATAAAAATCGGTCGAGCCGTTTCGGAGGAGTACGAACACACATACCGTGACACGAGAATTTTATATATTAGATTATCAACAAAATAATCAAATTAAAAATTCGTTAGAAAAATGTAATTATCGGAATATTTACCTATCGGAAGATCGCTTCTATGGACTAGTCTAGTAGAAGATTGTTATTAACAGTAATTTTTACATGTGAGTGGCAACAGTGTTATCTTCCTTTTCGATGATTGTTTACATCTTATTCACATGTCAAGCAGGGAGATGAATTTTTGATACATTTTCCTTGTCTATTGTAATTCATGTGTGCTCTAATTTAAGAAGTAGAAGAATTTATGATGTATCTTTCCGTATCTTTTTTCTATTCCATCCATTGGCAAAGTCATCGAATCGTTGGGGTTTTAGAATTAATAATTTTAATCAGTCTCCGTTATCGAAGGAGATTAGCATTGCGTGATTGTGAGTTTTAGACCATGAATCTTTCAGTTCTATGTTTAATTTTAATGTAATAAATTTAATCTTCAAAATAAAAATTTATTAGTGTAGTTTCCATTTTTCATTGCTCTCAATACCTCTTAAATTGTGCTTCTTTATGGTTCTTGATTTATTATTATTTTTACCTTCTTGTGCCGGCTTCGATTCAATTCTATTATAATTCCTTTCTATGTATATTTAATATTTCAAATTGGAGCTTTGTTTCATTTTATATGCGTTTTTAAACTGGTTATTATTTATAACTTAAATAAAATTTAAAACTTCTAATATTATGTATTGAGGAAATTGTAGTGATTAAATTATTTCATGTTGCAAAGTACTTTTAGGTGTTTATGTAGTAGTTTATTAACATAAAAATATTTGTAGAATGCTTGTTATTTACCTTATTTATTGAATTAAAGTAATTTTCTTGCAGATTTTCAATTTAAAATCCTAAACGTAAATTGCATATAGAAGAAAATTTTATTTTCCTTATTCATATACACGATTTCTTGTTATTTTGTAGGATTTTTAATAAAACCATGTTATGTCATTGATTTTTCAGTATTTTATATTACATTGTATAGATTTATACAACAGCTTATTTAAATGTCCTATATTAATTTTTTTTTTCTCTTTATGATTTTAGAGATGAATGGCTTTTGAAACTACTGATCATTTAAACTCAGATTTAATGAATATTAAATTGAAACGAAGATTTACTTATGGAACAATTCTCATGTTCAATTTATGCACTGGCCTTGGCTATGGTATGTTAATCCTTTTTTTAAAATTAGTTTTAATCCTTTTTTTAAAATTAGTTTTCCATTCCTGTTGTATTTCATGATTAAGTAAAGCAGAAAATATAGGTTGAAACTAATTCATAAAAAAATGAATTAAATTTAAGCATTTTTTAAAATTTATATTAAAAAATGTTTTCCAAATCATTAAATTTGATTATTAATAACATTGGATAATCTTTTTTAAAAATAAGATTTTAAAATGTTTTTCGATTTTGCATCAAAAATAATTTTATATAGTTTTAGCACAATCTTAATTATTTTTAGAAATATTTTTTGTTTCATATTTGTTGAATACTAATTTTTTTATAAGTACATTTCTTAACAGAATGTAGCAAATCAGAGTACAAATGAAATTATGATTTTATCCAAATTTGCAAAGAATTATTCTTCAACTGGTTGGAATAATTAGTGACAATTAACAACTGATGATACTGCAAATATGCTGCTGAGGTGAATCCCCCCCCCCTTTACTATGATGAAATATATGTCACTGGCAGATTAAGCATTTTGTGGTTTTAGATGTGTATATTATGAAGCCCCTCATTTCATGAAATGATCAGTTTGGTTTTAATCATCAATTCACATTTGATCAATGTACTAATGATTTATTTATTAATTTTATTTTACTAACTTTGTGAAAATGTGTTTGCTTATTTATTATAACTCATGATTGTACAACACCCACAATTATAAATATTAATATTTAAATGTGTAGATTATAGATTATTAGTTCAGTTAATATTATGAAATTAACAGGAACATGACTAATAATGCTTGACAGAGTTTTTATATTATCCTAATATTTTTTTTAATTCCTAAAATTTGGATTTATTAAAGAGTTGTTTAGCAAATAGATTACCAAAATCTTTTTAATTGAATTGTATAATCCTAATCCTAATGACCTAGGCTGCTGGCTAATCAGAAATCTATTACTGATAAATCCAGTTGGGAAACTGGATTCCTATAGTAACCTAGGAGTGGGTTTACTAATTCCACTCATTTCTATTCTGCTTCAGATCAGTGCATCAATAGCAATTATATACCATGTTTCATGCGAAGAGTAATTTATGTATTCTTTTAGATTTAATCATAGTTTACTTTTCATTGGTGCAATTTATAGTTTCAAAATGGTGGGTCAGATAATTGCAAGAGGGAAAACAATTTAAAATTCAAGAAATTTTCTTATAAATTTTTATTAAAAGATATAAATTCTACAAATGTGTTAAATATTTCAGCAATTATATTCCCGACTATATGGAATTACATTCATGATCGCTTGGGAGGACAAACATATATGTTAGGAATAGTCATCTCAGCTTACAGTTTGTCTTCCTTTATTGCAAATCCTCTGGTAGGATGGTGGAGTGACAAAAGTCTAAATACCAGAAACATCTTACTTGTGACCATTTTGGCAGAAGCAGTTGGGAGTATCCTTTACTTTATTGGAATGCATATATGGGTCCTTGTGATTGGAAGATTGATTGCAGGTAATAAATTCTCTTGCTTTCTTTCTAATAATATTCTTATTATATTGAGGAACAGGAACAGTTCAAGAATGTTTGATACTCCAAGAAAAGAAAAAATTGTTACCTTTATGCTTATATATTTGCATAAATAATTGAACATAACAATTAAAAGAGAAAAAATTTGGTATTCTGATTATTTTTCAAATTAATCAAATATTTTAAATATGTTAAAAAACAATTTATTAATCTGCATTTTAAAAATGGTTTTAAAATACATTTATAATTAGAATTAAATAAATACATGCTGTATTGTGGGAATTTAAACAAATGACAGCTACATGTGCTGGACCAGTATCCCATTATTGTTGCATCTAATAATAAAATTAGCTCAGTAGCTAGATACTTTTTAAACTGTGGGTTTGTAACCTTAGGTTATTTATGTAGGAAAATATTGGATTCATGAAAACCTGCTCTTCCAAATTTTTCAATATTTGTTAGCAAAACATAATAGTAAAATATCATATTGATTTGAAAGATTTCATATTTCATTGACTGATTGATATTAAATTACAAATTATTTTTAATCATTTCTTTATTGTCTACTTTTATTTACCTTGACCAATTTCATTTCCGTAGGAATTTTGCAATTGATCTTTCACTCACTTCCTATTAAATTAGAGCACTTGTTAGGTGTCAGTAACTTAGCAATATTTTTAAAATTTTCAGAACTTAATTAACCAGAAAATGAACTTTCTTTACTTGAAATAAATTGGGTATTATTTTCTTTTATAAATTTCAGAGTGCTGAAAAACAATGCAAACATTTTTCTATCATTCATCAATTTTAAGGGATTTCATTTATATTCATTGCCTTTGGCCACCAGCTTATTCGCTCAGATTATTGACTTTTTAGATTGTTATACAATTAAAATTTTTGTATATGTTTTTTTGTTTCACCTGACTGTTATACAATTGTAAAACATGAATTTAACTAAATCAATCAGCTAGAAATTATTGTAGAACATAAATTTAAAAAGTATCCATAACTACAAAATAAAAGTGAAAATTCTATTTTTTTATTAATATCGAGAGCAATAATTTTAATATTGCCAAAAGTATGTGATTGAATATTTTAATGGATGAATTTTAATTTAAATATAAAATTAAAAACATTGCTACTGACAACATATTAAATTTAATTAAAAAATAAAGAAAAATTGTACATAATGAAATTAATATCATTAAGAAGTTAAGTTTTTGAGTTTTAAAATAAAGTAGAAACCCTTTTGTAAGATTATAATTTCAGCCATCGATTTCCATTGTTAACTTATAATGATTTTTCATCTGGCCCATTTTAATGGCCAATCAAATTTGGTGCCTATATCTTGATTTCTTTAAAATCCTACTTATCCACCAATTGAATGGCATGCCCTTTAAAGAGCATTTCTAATAATTTTTTGCAACTCCATTAATTAGGGAAGCATGAATTAAAAATGCCCAACAAGGCAGTCAGAAACATTCATATAATGACTGGTTTACATTTGACTGTTACCATTTGGCAACAGCAATTTATATGCCACTTACATAAGTGTTATATGTTATATATATGTAATGATATTTCTTAATCTAAATTAAATCTTAACTAAATTCCTTCTAAAATCTTAACTTCATTCTAAAATGCTCTCTCATTTCCTGATCCAATTCCATCTTTTTTTTAAAATTTAATTTCTTTAAGCAGCAAGTTCTCATGCTCCGAGTGAATGGATAAAAATCTGTCATTCTTAGCAAATTCTTTTAAAAGATACCTATATTTCCCTTTCCTAAGTTAACATATGTCAAAGAAATACTATCAGAATATCACAGTATACAATCACAGAGGAAAAATATTTTGCTCTTTTTTGCTCTTCTCTTTTGTCGTGGACTGGCATATTTCGTCACTTCTTCTTGTACATAATTTGTGTCTCCCGGTATGGAATAAATTGAATTTAAAAATTCAGAACGGTCTTCTCTCTTCGACCACAAAGCTTCTTAAAAAATATGTGTTTACATTATATATATATATATATATATATATATATATATATATATATAGAGAGAGAGAGAGAGAGAGAGAGAGAAAGAAAGAAAAAAAATTATGTACACAATTTGTATTTTTTTTATTTTTTCTTTTATATGCACTTGATAAATAAATACATTTTTTTAATTTTTATTACAGCAATAGAACATATATTAATCAAGTAGAAACAGACAATATTTTACTTTATTAAATTTTATGTATGTAGCATTAAATAATTATAACTTAGAAAAATTTCATTTGTTATCAATGTTTAGAAAACCAGTTTGAAGGTTGTACTACTCTATTACAAAAGTGCCTTTACATTAGCATTTTCTTGCACAATGAAATAATCATATAAAAATATTACTTTATATTTAGAAATAGACGAATCGCACATATTAGGCTTGTGATGTGTGTTTACTGTTTTCTGTTAGAAAAGTTCATATGCATATTGAATAGGATCTTTATAAGACTATTAAAATAACATGACTTTGATGTCTGGCAATTTAGTGGAGTCTTGGATATGAAATTTTGTATAAACAATTTAATGAAAATTAAATAGAACCAGTATCTCCAGCGAATCAGCTGGGTACCAGAAATGATTAATTGCAAATTTAAAAAAAAAGAACTTACATTAAACTTACATAAAAGATAGATGATTCACATATTTATGTTTTAATAATGCTATGGTTACATGGGACTAGTCCCCATTTGAAAGGTCTGTTTATAGAATGGACAGAACATATGAAAGGTAATACAATAGCTTTAATATCTAGGGTTGTCATAGTTTTAGGGAATATAGCTTATATCTTAGTTTAAGGGAATCATGGTCATGATATTTAAACTGCTCAATCGAAATCAAATACAACCAGTATTGCAAGCGAACCAGTTGGTCGCTAAATCAGATAGTTTGAAGCAAATGAGAAAAGAAAAGAAAAAAAAAATCACATTTTATTTAGTGGTTGTGACTTAGAGATTCTCACAAAATTTCTCATTACAAGTTCGGTAAAGTGAATAATCTTTTTTGAGATTTTTCTCAAAAATAAATAGTGGTTGAGAGGCCAAAAACTGTGATGATATACGTAAGAGGCATTAAATATCAGATGGAATAAAAATTCCAGAAATCGATGCTGTACTTTCCATTGGACACTTTCTTTTTGTTTTTGCTAGTTATTTTAAACATTGTTTTTGCTGAATACTTGATTGCTAATGGCGGCTAATACTTAAATAACTTTTGATTTGACTAACTAAAGAATCAAACGTGACCAAGAATCTACATCTCAGTATAGTAACCATAAACTAGCTACTCTGATCTGTCAGAAGGCAGATGGAAAAACTTGAATGATCAGACTGCCACAACAACACTGGTGGGAACTGTGGTTGAGTCCCAAGGGCATCATCGGCACGGTACAACCTTTCCCTAAGGAAATACATATCATCATCGATGGGAGGGGGGGGGACGACTCAATATTGTAAAACTAAAACTTATTAAAATTGAACTATTTGAATCAGGCTGAAACTGGGTATATATTATTGATATGCACGAGTGTGTTTGGAAGTAAACATTTCTGTTTCAATATGAAATCTGTTTGTGATTGAATTTATACAAGAAGGAATGAGAAGAAAATCAAGTGAAGTGTAATCTCCTATATTCAGTAATTACTATTGATTATTTTTAATGTGAAATTTATTCAGATTTTGAATTGAGTTTTCAAAATTTTTAATCATAGTAACATTTTCTAAAACATATTTTTAAAATCTAAAATTTTTATGGAAATATTTTTTAAGAAGTCATGAATGCTTCTTACTTTTGAGAGTAATCGAAATCTATTAGTTATAGCCAGGTTGTTATAGTTATTTAGTTGCAAGAAAGTTCAGGAAAAATGGGAAAGTGCTCTATCATAAAAAAGAGTGATTTTTAAAAAATGTATTTTAAGTATTTCCTCTCAAGTATTTTAATATACATTTTTAGAAAAATGGGAAAGGCTGACAATAAAATAATTGCTTTACTACTAGTGAAAATTAAGTGATTTTATAAGCAGCCTTCACCAGATTTTGAAGCTTACAAATAAATTTTGTGATGGTAATGGCTGGTATGCTATGTGTAATTTAAACTTAAACATTAACACACTATAAAGGAGACTGTTGTGAAACACTACATAGCAGAACATTAGACCTACAAATGTCAAATTTAGTATGCAACTACTTCTTGGATACTATTTTTCAAAAAATCAATTACAACTTGAATTAATTAAAAAAAATTTGTGTAACTTAGTAGCATAATATCATATATCATCTTAGTAGCATAAACTAATTTTATACCACTTTAAAATACTAATAATTTTTTTCCCCTTTGATATTAGATTTATTTCCATGTTGGTTTTTGTAACAATTTTTTCAGCATTTACGAATTTAGTAGATTTTTTTATCAATCATTCACTGTCTAATCCACCTTATTTTTGGTGTCAGCTTTCACAATTTTAATCATTAATTCAATGAAATAGTAAATTAATATTTCAAAAAATATATCTTAGATATAAATTTCAAGACTTGCTTGTTTACTTTAGTTTCTTATGAAATGGAACTATCTTGTATGTTATATTATTTTAAAATGTGGTTTGTATATTTGATTTAAAAATGACTACAAAATAATATAAATAAACAGATAATAAAATAAATAATGCTTTTTAACGAGAGAGCATTATCATGCTATAATATTTTAGACTAGAGGTTTGAATCTCCTTTTATATATATTATAAAATATTAATTTTATAATAAAATATATTATTAAAAATTCTTTTATAATAAAATATATTATTAAAAATTCTTTTATAATAAAATACTCCTTTTATATATTATATTATATGAATATTATTATTGGTTCTTGATTATGAGATTCATAAAAAATAACATTGAGAATAATAGTGTATAAAAATGCTATTAATCTAAAAATTAGCTCTGTTTTGTGTATAGAATTATTATCAAATCATTCATTATTTCACAGGTATAGGGGCTGGGGGAGGTGCTGCTGTATTAGCCGATATTACGAGAACAACAGCAGAAGAAGACCGAACACCTGTTCTCTCGGTAGTCATAGCATCTCGTCAGTTGGGTCTCATTATTGGTCCTGCATTCAACATTTTTCTTTCTGAAATTGATTTTCACATATTTTCATTGCCAGTAGATAAATATACATCACCTGGGGTAAGAATCTTTCTTTTTTTAAGAGACAAAAAGTATGATGTCAATCTATTTTTAGGGATAGGGAGAGAGTATTCAGGAAAATTATTTGCATTTTAGGAATAAAAGAGTTATTCTTAAAATTTCATCAAACTTATGACAAGTGATTTTACCATTATTCGTTTTGTTCAGTAGAAGTTTGGTGTTTCACAGTTCTTTTGCTTTAGGAATCAGTTTTTGAAGAGATGAGCACATGACAAGATGACTTTTATTTCCTCTTAACAATAACAATAAAAAAAAATTCTAGTCCTATCAGAATTATAATGTTACTTTTTTATATAAAAAATACAATTTTTGTCAAAAAGAACAGGGTTTATGGAAATGTTTCTATTTTCATTCGAAATATTTACTTTAATAATTCAAGGAACTACAACTACACAATTAAATTGACTGATTTTACTGTCAAATGCACAGTCAGTTATTGCTACATCCTAAATGATTCCGTCACCAGAGTTGAATATATAGCCTTTTTCTCCTAGATATTTTAGAATTCAATTTGCTATGTTTTAACCCTATAAATTATTGCTGTACTTTATACTGTTTTAATGAATCAATTGTCAGGTTTACTTGACTTTAATTTTAAACAATAAAAATATCTGAATAGAGGTGGTTTATGGTATATTCTAAATGTATATTATTCACTTGGAAAAAGAGTTGAAATTTTTGAATTTTTCTTTTCCTGGGAATATTTTTCTTTTAGACATCATATCACAATTTTTACTTCAATGATTGAGATAGACATGCACATAACTAACAAAATCCTATTATCAAATAAGAAATAAGTCTAAATATGTAAATTTCCGATGCTTCCATAAAATTCCAGTTATTCTTACTGTGGCAATTTTTTTTTAGAGAGCGTTATGTCCATAAGTTTATATAACATTCTGTTTTATTTATTGTTCTTAGCTTTTAATGGCCATGCTGTGGTTGCTGCTTGAAGTTATGGTTCTTTTTGCTTATTACAACCTTACTTCTTTGAAAGATGATGAAGATGTTGAAAGACTGTTCCAGAATTATAATTCCATTATTACTGGCAGCATCCCGTACAGTGATCTTGATAACTTATCAACTTTGGAAGTAGCATTCACAAACTCATATCCACCTTATTCTGGTGGAAATCCTTCTACCATGGATTCATTGTCACCTGGAACTCTCATTTACAGTTCTTCTCAGCCTAATTTACAAGTTGAATGGCTCGAGGACAGCAGTGATAATTTAAATACTTTGAGAAAAGAAGAAATTGAAACAATCAACTGCCAAGCAATACCTGCTGACTCAAATAAGTTTCTTCAACATGATAAATCACCTCTCAAAAGAGTTAGGAATGTTGAAACACGAGCAGGTAGTGTCTCTGACAGAATGATTGAGTCTGCTGAGAGATTAATTCAGAGCACTTCGGGATCATATGAAAAGTACTTAGACGAAAATAGCAGTCAAGAGAAGCAAGATAATGCCAATTCTCGAATTTCAAGCACAAATCCAAGTACACCACATTCAGATCCATTTACTTCGGATGAAAAGACTAGTCTTTTAGGACATATGAGAGATGGTGAGTAATTTTACTTCATATTAGTTGTCTGTAGTGACTAGCTGATTCAGTAGACATCAGTTTGCTAAACTTTCTAATTAAATATTTGATATAGTTTGTTCTTAAGTTGCCCTCTATAAAGTTTTTTAAACTTTACATTTTGGTAGACATTTAATATATACTAATTTAGAAGCTTTATATGGCTCTATTCATTGTGTTATGCGTCTTCTTGTTTTTCTGCTATCTCGCATAGAATTTGTTCTTTCATTTGATATAGAAGTGATTAAATTTCAAATATTAGGAAGAACCTTTCATTAAATTTCAAATAGTAGGAAGATCCTTTTCATTTTAGGAAACTCTATTATGGTCTGCGTTAATAGCAATATCATCACACCCAGCCACATCAAATTTAGATTTGGTTGGTGAAGAAATTCAGTAGCATTGTTTGATCATCTGTTCTGATCCAGAAACAAAATATGTTTAGGATGTTCACTACCAAGTTTTTGAAGAGTTGAAATATATTCTTTCTTTCTCGGTGACTATCTGTTGTCATTCCTATCCACAGTTTTGTCTTTTTAGCCATCCGAGTTAATATTCGAAAAATTACTGTACTTTCCCTCAATGACTATTCTTAAAGTTATGTCTGGATTTTAGTGTGTCTTCTAATTGTAATTCTCTGTGTAATATTTAAGTATTTTCAGCAGCTACTTTCTTCATAATTAATATTATGAATTAATGCTGAAGTGATGGTAGCTAAATTATCTCTTGTCTAAATCTATAGCATGCCTTTCCATTTTCTTTAAGGACTGGAACATGATAGAGTATTTTTGTAAATAACAACATCCATTATGTCACAAACTTTCCTATTTTACCTCTCTCTAGTATTTGTCTTAAAGCAATAAAAAGGCTAACACTTCAGAAGATTTCAACATTTCCATCTGAATGTGAATGCAGTTTCTAAAATGTGAATTTTTCTTTTCTTGTAGCAGTTTTTTGAAATTATTGAATGATTTGTAGATCAAATGTATTAATGGGAATTGCTTTTTTCAATTTCTGACAGGTAATAGTTATTTTTGTAGCGGTATTTTCATTGATTTCTGGTACTGGAAAAATTCTTAACATTGAAATATCTGTACATTTGCATGCTGTGATGTATTTTAATTTATTTAATAAGCTAGAAGTTTTTCTTTGCAAATATTTTGACGTACTTTTCATATCCAATCCAATTATAGTAGCTCAATACATCTCCAAGTATTGGCAGGACAGTGCAACTTATTTATTTTGGCTGCTTATAATGATATATATTAATAAATTTTAAATTAAATTTTAATGATAATGCATGAAAACAAATTGTTAAGCATATTTTATTTACAGATTACTTCCGAGATGAAATAATCGTCTTACTAGGATTAGCTTTCATATCATGCTTTGCACAAACTGTTTTGGAGGTAAGTACATACATTTTGATTAATTTAAATTTTATAAAGTAAATATGAAAGTTATTGAAAAAAAATGTTAGCAAATATACGTGGATTTTAAACATCAGTTTTGCAATTATTTATGCACATTTAGTGTCTTGCTTCATGTGTATATACTTCATTATTTTTTTTTATTTGAAACTAGTATCATTTATTGACCTGTTGGTTCACTGGGAATACTGATTATGTTTATTTTCAATTAAATCTTTTATGCATAACAATGTTTATGTCCTTCCAAGAAAATGTTTTTAGACATCAAATTTTCACAGAGGCATTTTATCAAAGCTATGTTATTTTAATAGCTAACACCTTCTCTGTTTGTTGAGTATATGAACTATCCAAATGGATTTAAATTCCATAAGTTTGACTCCAATGAATTATCAATGGAATCAAACATCATAGTGCCATTAAAAATATGACTACTTGAATAATCTATATTCTAATTTTCATGATACTTTTACTTCAATTTCTGATTTATATGAACTATGCAGATAGATGATAAACAGAATCCTTCATCCTTTGCTTTCAGTATTTGAAGAAAATCTCCCAATTAACAATGAAATTTGATGAAACAAAATAGTTTGAATTTTAATGCAACAATAAAATCTGTTAAAAATTTGAAAAAAAAAAATGTTTTTAAAAAATTTCCGAATTTCAGAAAAAACAATTAACCACTATAATTAACATTGGTAATTAATTGTAGCAGTTAAATGGAGCTACATTTAAATTGGTATCATTAAAAAGCAGTGAAATTTTTTTTTAGATTGTGAAATCTTGTAAAAATCTATTTATGCAATATTTTGGGTATTATTATTGGAAATGTCAAAATCTTATTTAAATGTAATTAATTAGAATTCCATGAAAATTTCTCTGAGATGCACATTAATACCTTCCTAAATATTCCTGTGCTAAATTTCGTAGCTCTAGGTCAAACGACCTGTCAACTTCCAGAAACACATACATTCTTCTCTTTTATCATTAGCAGAGAAGTTCATATGGAAAATATTTTGATCATTTGGACAGCAGATACATTTTCCATATGATTTGCATTCAGTCTTAATAACATCATTATTTAAAGAGTATTTGACAGTGAGAAATATTGTCATCATTTCTATGTCTCAATCATCTTTTCAAGAAAGCATAAAAACTGGAGAAAAAAAATATAATTATTTTTAACATTTACATTCATAGTAAATTATGAAAGATAATTGTTAAGGATGATACAATATTAGATTTGACATACAAGATTGTTATATTCTGAAGATCATTATTTTTATACCTACATTCATCTGGTTCTGATTTACAGAAATGAGCAGTAAATCTGTTTGGAATTTCCTTTTTGTCTTGATAAAATTTGCATTTATTTAATTAGATAAATAAGAGTGCAGCTGGTTCTATTTATTTATTTTGAAGGAGTAAAATATATATGCTTATGTTACATCTCTTATTCTTTTATTTAGACTATTGTTACTCCTCTTGCTCAAAAATATTACAGTTTTGATGAAATGGATAACAGCTATATCTACTTATTCGCTGGAATTGAGGTAGGTACTTTAATGATGTTGACATAACTCAAATTTCTTGTACTGAATTTATACAAAATAGTTATAAAACTTAATAAAGTAAAATTCAGAATTTCTAGTTTCATTAGTAATTTAAGAGAAAGATTATTTATAAAAGAATTATTTTTATCAAAATGTTTTTATTTCTTTAAAATGCATTTAAAATAATGTCAACATTTATAAATAGTTGTGTATTTCATGCTTTCACATTGAATCTTAAAAGAATGACAATTTATGTCTTGAAACAAATAAGGAAAACCAATGAACCAGTCACAACCTCTGATCATATTTTGCCAATTTTTGCTTCATATGAAAGCTTATGACTTGGATATTTCTTCAACATTTGACCATCTCTCTGCTTCCATTTTCAGGAGAAACTGAAAACATGCAATTTCATTGCACAATCTTTATGAAGAAATCCAACAAAAAAGTTACCCAGCCACAATCACTGAAAACTGGTTAATTTTTTTTTTATTTTTATAACTCCTAAATACCTAATTAGTGGTTATCATTTCCTTATTGCTCTGCATCTTCAAGAGAAATTGAAAAAATACTTCACTGTACTTTTGCTGTGTGTGCAAGCAAGCAGGAGAATCTTAAAAGAGTTCTTCGACTATTGTATCAGTTTCAATTTTTTTTTTGTTTCATATTAATTCTTATGACTCCCAGATATGTCAATAATGATTATTAGTTTCCTTTTTATCCATATCAAGATATATGAAAAAATAAAATCTTGTTAGAGCTGGAGTAAGCAATGAATCTACATCTATTGTACATTAAATTAACAATTAAAATGCTCTCTCATTTTTGTGTAAGCATAATTTAATATAATGCTTTCTTTTGTTGTGATAAGATCATAGTTGAATGATATTACTAAATTAATTCTTATTAAACCAGCCTTTTTCTGGTGACCTTATTATTAGCATCAGTTGGAAAATCAAAAAAGTTTAGGAGATGAGGACTATATCTAAGTTTTATTTTGAAATATCTCTCAAAACTGAAGGCAGGGGAGCTGACAACCTATTATGTCACATATAGCTGTTATGAGTTTTCTTTGAAAATAAAAATTGGCAAAATCATTTCTTTAGATATTTTATTATTGGCTTGTGACTTTGGAACTCTGTTGTTTAAGGTTTTGCCCTACAAAGAATGTGAAGTAGTGCTTTTGAAATTTCTTTCAAAAAATGTGTGGTAGTGAAAAGCAAGGGGCCACTGATAACATATCTAAATATCATTAATTTTCATATGAAAGAAAATGTTAATGGTGTGATTGGGAGGGGGGGGAGGGTTCTTTGTTCTTGTCAAATAATAAGTTATTTTCCTTAACTTTTCATTCTTAATACAATTTTCTACTTTCAGTATTATTAAAATGTGAAATGTTAGTAGATTTTTCTTTAAATCATTCAATAAACATAGTTTTGCTTAAGATTAAAAAATAATGATTTGCAGTTATTCTGCAGCTATGATCCATATTAGTAACCAAACTTCAAATTAGGCATGTTTTTACTTTGAAATTTAAAAAACACACCCAATAATTTAAAATTTTTTAAATAAATCAAGTTTATATGCCATGAAAAGCAATATAATGTTATTATAAAAATCATTACATGCTTTAATCTTCAAAAAATTCCACCTCAAGATTTGAATGAATCTCTACATTTTAGACTTTCCTAAATCAAAAGAAATAATCATTTCAAAAAATTATGTTCATTTGTCTACATGATAACTCAAAGAGGCATTGAACTAGAAAAATTAATACTGCTATATGGTCTTTTTTTATTATTAAAATTGTTGATTCTTATCAAATTTTGGACGAAATACATCTCCAAAAAGTCTGTTTGTTTATGTGTAAGTGAGCACAAAAGCTCAAAAAATGTAAAAAGCTGGAAGGATGAAATTTTTCATATGGTACTATAATTAGAAGTACAGTTAGATACCAAATTCTGAACCAAGATCATCAAAGAAATGATCTCAAAAGGAAGGATCATTTCTATCTTAATTGTAGATAGGTATAACTATCTTTACCATAGTGTGTTTTGTTGACATAATGTATCTTTTTATTATGCATATGTGTGCATAATAGAAGTTGCTAAACTCTCAAAACAAGTTTATTGAAATTTTATTAGATTTATCATTTGAATCAAGATACTTTATTTTAGCTGATAACAATCTGTATTGTAATTTTTTTTATAATGTTCTAGGTTATGTAAAGTATCAAACATTAAACCTATATTTTTTCATACGGTAATAATTTTTAATGAGAAAGTGATGAGCATAAACAGTTGCAGATCGGATATTTGTAAAGCATTTTTATATCCTTAAATGCTTTCTTTCTTTCCTTGAGCTTGTAGATTAATCCGAAAAAAAATTCATAAATTGAGAAATTCCTCTTTATATTTCTCTCTTATTATACCCTAACCAATTTTATGTGATTTCATTTTAGATGTAATTGCATTCAAAATATATCATTAAATAAACTATATTTTTATTTTCAGATTATAATAGTTTATACTGCTATTAAATACATAAGCAGAGTGGCATCAGACAGATCACTCATAATCTTTGGATTGATCACCTTAAGTATTTCCATGATTCTGCCGATGCTTTATATTCCTTCAGCTGTACCAGGTATCTTATCATACTTTATATTCTATATAATTACACAAAATTCTGAAGAATAATATGATAATTTGATTGTATGAACTTATATATATTTGGTGAAATTGTATTCAATGTTGATTATTTTTTATGCTGGAATTCCCCAATTAGAATAAACAAACAGGGGGAAAAAAAGAAGCATGATGAAATAAGAATTAATTTTCAGAGATATTATCATTTTTTATCATAAACTCATCAAGTTTCAGGTATAGAAGATTATAAAAGATATGATAATTTTAATTTTTTGACATATTTTATCTGAATTTTGGATTAAATTAAATCTAAATATTTTTATAATATAGTTAGTAGCTGTAATTATGATTAAATATGCATAAATTTTATTTTTCTTTATTTTTTTGCATTAGGTTATTTATATTAATATATGGAAAAACCAAGCTGGAAAAATATGTAAAGATTTCAAATATTCATTTAAAAGTATATTTAAATGTTAAAATGTTGTTGAGAATTACCCCCCCCCCCCACCTTTTTTTTTAACTTGGACATTCATCCCTGAATAGGATTTTCTCTAATAGTTTAAAATAAATTAACTGATCAGTGTAGGATGAAAATGTTGTGTGAGTAATGTATACCACAAAAGAAAAATTATTTTAGAGCAAAGATTTATTTTCTAAAAATATCTTTGTTACATAGTTGGTGCTGCGAAACAAATCATATGAATGTTTTCTTTCAGGGGATATAAAAACTCTGGCTTATTTCATCATCACTATAGTTGTTGATCTTGTGGGCATAGCTGTGATTACTGTATGTTCTTCTTCTTTAATATCAAAACTTACAAGTGAAAATAGTCAAGGTAATATTAAATTTTAAAAAAATGAATTATCTAGATATATTTTATCTGCTTAATACATGTGATACGTTAAAACAAATTTAGATATTTCTAATGTCTTATAAATTTGATGTTTTATTTCAAAGAGAATTCTTGAAAGAAAACTTTTTGAAATTTATATAGAATTTGTTTAACATTGTTGCATATTTTTCCAATACTATTCAGATACATATGGTATTCAAAAAAGTGTTTATGAATGGAATTTTAAATAGTTCTTATTTTCAACAATTATATTTGAAGTTATTTAAACATAATTATTAATAATTATTTCAAGTCTATAGAAGATAAAAGAAAATTATTTTTTTATATGCTCTATTCAAGCTAATAATTATTTTAAATATGATTTGACAGCTGTATGAACGATTTTATATATGAAACTGATATTTTTCTTGTATTATCAGAACCAATTTTTAGGCATTTAACTTTTATATAGCCCTTGATTTAATTTTATGGTGTTTGGTTCATTTTTTAATATCTTGACTTATATCTTGGAGAATGACAGTAATCACCTTAGCGTGTTTTTATTATTATTATAATTATTATTAAAAATTTAACTGAATTTTGTTTCTGTACAATAAATTTCAAAAACATTATTGCATAAAAAAATTTTCTAATTGTTCCAAAATTTAAAATAATTTTTTAATGATATCAGTTTAATAATCATAAACTCTTTCTGAATTTTGTTGCCTACTTTTTAACAATAGATTAAGTAATTGTTTTGAAATTCAGACTATTTTCATTGTTTCATCAAATATTTAATTGCATGCAATTCACTTTCATTATTTAAAGCTAAAGAAGGATTCTGTTTAATATTTATGTAGTTCAGAAAGGAAATGAAAATTTTAAACTGAATGTGTACATTAGACAACTGCAACTAAAAAGGTTTAATATAATTTGTTATTTCAGAAATCGAAAAGAGATTAATTAATAGTAATTTCGGAATGTGTAATGTATCATGACGTGTTAGCATATTTAAGGAAGAATAATACAATAAATTAGAAATTCTAAAAATTGTTTGCTAGTTTTGAGGCAGAACAATTATAAATAGGAGAAAATATGGCCATATATATTATCTTTAATTTTGAAATTGGTACAGTAATGGAGACTGGAGAACTTGTTTTTAGTTTCATTTACTTCATATTTAAAATATGTAGTAAAACTATTTTTTATATTTTTCTTGAAATTTGTGACCTCCAATGGTATATCTAAGGGCTATGATATATGGCAAAAGAGGATTTTTATTGGGAATGGAGGCTGGTTCTTTGATTTTTCCTAATTATTATAAATATAGAGATTTATAATCTCATTTTTTGTTGGAAATGAGATTTGGCTGTATATTTAAAACTTTTCTCTGCTTCTAGCATTGTTCCAGGGCTTTCGCAGAAGCATGGTCAGTCTTGGCTGCATAATGGGCCCTTTATGGGGTGGTGCATTTCTCTTCAATATTTATTTTCTTTTTAGTATACCTTTGGCTGTCATAGTACTCATAACAGTAAGTTTTATTCAAGATTTTTTTTTAAAATCTGATATTTATAAGCTGATTATTATAATTGTGTCATACAACATGCATGAAGACAAAATTATGCTAAAGCAGTGTGATGGATTTGGTAATTAGCTATTTCTTAAGTATCAGGTGCAACATTTTTTTTTATATAAAATTGTTTCATTGTTAAACAACTAGAGTCATAAGAAACTGAGCACTGCTTATTGGTTGAGAAAATACACTGTACTACGAAGATAGTAATAATATGCTCAAGTAGAATTTATTATTTTGTATACAATGAATAAGATAAATAATTATGAAAAAATAGGTAATTTTCTGAGGAAGATAGTGGAAGTAACAAATGTTTAGGCACATCAGAGACACATACAGAAATCTTTCTTAGAACCTTCAAATACTCCTTATCCTAAAAGGCCATGAATATCATTTTGAAATAACTAGATGTTTTGTGTTCAGTCATGTAACTAGATAGCTGCTCTGTAAATTTTCGATCCCTGAAATTGAAATCCACTTGCAGAAATAAAACATAACTAAGATCACATCACAGTGGTCATCAGGATTGTTTAATTCTCAGTATACCTTAGAACTAGGTTGGAAATATCTTATTGACCTTTTGTGTTACTGAAGCAAAAAATTGATTGTTTATTTATTGATCATTCTGAACATATTTAAAATAAATAAATAAAGGAAACTGGCTATTTACACTGGATTTTATGAAAAAATCTAAGTGCATTATTATTTGCTTGTTTGTTTTGTGACAAGTGTAAAGATAATATTTGGACTATATTTTTTTGTAATTGAAACTAATATCACATCTAGATTTAAAAAAAAATCTTAGGAGCTTAGACTAATATTGCATTCATACGTTTAGTACAGATATTGTTTATTGGAAAGCTTTTTTTCTTCCCTTCTTGCAGAAAAAAAGCAATTTAGAAAAATTGTACACCTAAACATTTCTCTTTAATAATGTAATAATAAACCTCAATATTAAAAAGAAAAACCTCAGCTAAAATAACTAAAAATAATAACAAAAAAATTTATGCTTGACATAGTTCTTATTTCAGTTAACTAAGCAACATAAAAAGTAAATGTTTGCCTTTTTTTTTTCATTGCTATCATGCATTGTGGTGCAATTTGAAATTGCTTCTTTTGCTTTTGAATTTGCTTCTTTTTGTTATGTCTATGTTAATTATTTCTGAAAGTTTGTTATTCTAAATCACTTAATAACAAACCACTTTTATTAAGTGCTTTTTTTGTAATTGATTTATTTCATGTTTGTAAAATTGGAATTCTGTATTCCACCTAATTCTGTATTTGAATTTTCATTCTTTTCTTTTCTTTTTTACACATATCTATTCTCAAGACAATAGAGTATTTAAAAATGCATAGAATTTTATTATCTAATTTTATTCTGTTTTGCTTTCTTACTAGTTGGTGCTTTTGTTTAAGAGAATATATGAAAAATAGATTATAAGATTCTTTAATATTTATAATAATAAATTATATATTAAAAACTAGAAAATAATTGAATTGATGAGAAAATTATGCAACCCCAAATCTACACTTTTTTTTGTGAATAAATTTCATAATTTTATATCTAAACATTAAATGTATGGGCATGTTAATTTCAGGCAAGTTTTAAATTTGAATAATAACTAAAAGAAAGTGCTATTTCAACTTTAATTATTTCAGACTCGTACTGTTTTTCTTTTCATCAATTTGACGAAAATTTTAAAAAAAGACATTTTAATGCACAAAGAAATCTGTTTTTAAAAACAATTTTTTAGCATTATTTATTTGCTTCAATATTATCAACTGAATACTTTTTCTTTCTTTCTAGGTTCTTTTTCTGCTTTCATTTAAAAAGCTCATTGTGGAGCAGGTATGAATTTTTGGAGCCAATGCATCAAATCACTGTTTTAATTATCAGATTTACTTAAAATATTTAGATATCATTTCAAATAATTTTGTTGCGAATATTGAAATAAGTATTTCATCTTTTTTTTTTTTGTACATTCCATACTGTGATTGTCCATATGTTGTATAACTGTTAGTGTTGGAAAATCTGTCTTAATTGAAGTATTCTTTCTATGAATATTTAATTACAAAATGTTTTGTGCATTTGAGTCAAATGCATCTGTGTCATCAGGATAGCAAATTATTGAATGGAGAATTCCTTTAAAAAACACTGTTAAGTACAAACATGATATCTTGTTGAAAAGTAGCTGAGTTTAAAAATTCATTATATGAGATTTTTATTGCCATGAATTTTATCTAAATATTTTATATAAAAGCAGAAATTCAGGACTCTAAACAATTAGCATAGTTGCCTATATTGCTAAGTAGCATTGCTAAGTATTGCTAAGAAGTAAAAGCAAAATTAAAAGAAGATACATGTAATTTTTTATAAATCAATAATTTAATTTAAATGATTTTCAGGCTGAAATTTCAGGTCATAAATTTTTCCATGTAAAGATTTGAGGGTCAGAAGTTCTACTGTGCATGTCATATAAAGGTACAATAAACTCCTAATTATCTGTTCTAGTATGATGGAAAGTATACAGAATATGTAAAACCCACTTCCCACTGTTAAAAACAGTCATTTTATTCCCAAATCCTTTCTTATTTTCTGATCTCAGTACAGATTAGTTCATTATACATGCTTATCATGTACTATATTACACATATAAATCATTTATTCCTGTAAAAGAAAGTCTTAAAATAATGGTACTGAAAAATTTAAATTTTATAATGTCTTACTTAATTACAGAAATATAAAATCTTGTAAATTAGATAGTATGAGACATAAACTTTTAAACAAACTGAGCATTTATTAAAACAATGGGCTTAGTTTTTACAAAAATCATTTTTCTATGGAGAATGTTTTTAAAAGTGTAATAGGCTAGTGGAGAATTTTCTGTATATTTGTTTCAGTTGTTCTGAAAGGGCTCAAGATATTGATCCAGTATTTTGGTGACTCAGTAATCAAAAGCAATACTTGTTTAAACCTTATGTGCAATAGCGAGTAACTTGCCAATTTCAGAAGTGTTGTGAATTTATTTCTTCTGAGACCTTAGAAATAAACTGTGTGATGTTTTTTATAATTATATTTGTTTCAAATGACAGTTAGCATAGTTTTTAATCTCTGTATTTTAATTTTGTCCATTGGAGAGCTAATGGTATGAGCTGTGATTAAAATTTTATTCTACTGTTGAATATTATTTGTCTCTTTTTTTATTCATTGTGGTTTTACAATTTGTTTCAATTATTTAATTGATAACTGCACAAATATCATTACAGAATCAGAAAAACTCAAAGAAATGCACAGGTATATAGATTACAACATGCCATTGGCAAACAGTATTTGTGAAAAAGTCTGTTAGCATGATATTTTTTTCAGCTGATTGAAACCAAAATTAGACAAAAAAAAAAAAAAAAAAACTATATTTACAGTCATAAAATCACATGCCAAGTTTCATATGTTTAACTCGTTGCATTTTGTTATCATGTTTACATGATTATGGAACAATAGATTGACAGGCAATCACTTGACAGATATAGTTCAAAAGTTGATGCATATTTGTACTTTCAATATGTATGAAATTTTATAATTCTAGCTCTCTTTATTTTGTCGTTATTATTGAAACTTATATTTCAACATTCCAGACTTTTTTAATAGATTTCATTCAAAATTAGATTGAAATCTATAAATTTGGTGTAAAACCATTTATAAAAATTCATCCATCTTGCGTAAATGGTTTTTGAATTATCGTGTTCACAGACAGACAGACAGATATAATTCTAAAAATATGTCTGAGGACTCAAGGAAGTATGGAACACATAGATTCAAAACATGATTTACAAGAGAGCTAGAGAAAAAGATAATTGTTGAGTTTTTTTTGTTGTTGCTTATTTTTACTTTCTTTTTCATAAATTGTTCAAAATAAAAGTATTGTAATCGCCAAAAATCTAATTTTTAACTGCTAGATTTTGTGTAAATTGAAATTATTACATCATTATGTATAAACCCATAACAAATAGACATTATCTCTATTAATAATAAAGGAGAATGTATGTTTACACTTTACAGAAAGAACAGACTGTAAGACAGAGCTGCCAGGTTTGACACAAATATACTCTAGTGAGTGGAAATAGCAATTTTTAAAAAGTTTTATTTAGAATTTTAATTAACAAAAAATTAAGCAAGAATTTGATGTTTTTCTGCAATAATTGGAGAATATGTTATAGCATAAAACTGATTTTTATACCACTTTAAAATATTTAAAAAATTATCTTTTTTCATGATCTGTTTGGTTGCCATGCAGTTTTATTCTTGAATAATGGCTATATTTTAAGAATTATTATTAATATTTTTTTTTTTTTACCGAGTTCGAAACAATCGATTTCATTGTTGCAAGTTATCTCAAATACTGCATTGGATCATTAAATATTTACTCGCATGAATTTATTTAGAATTCATTGTTGAATTCTAAAGAAGAAAAATTCTGTTTTCTATTTGCATAATATACTTGAGGAATCAGAAACTGTAATTACATTACTACTACAATAACAACAAAATTATTAGGAATGTTTATATACACAATAAATAAAATAGATGTAAGGCTATTAAAATAACATGACTTTAATGTCCATCATATTGGATGCTTAAAAATACTTGAAGGGAATCCTTAAGCTTTTTCATTAAAATTAAATACAATCAGTATTCCTGGCTAACAGCTAAAACGCCAAAGTCGGTTTAGCTTGCTTAAATTTGAGTTTAAAAGTTAATTCAAATTTTAATTAAAGAATTAATTAATAAGTACTTAAATTTGAAAATCATTTTGAAGCCTCTTAAAAGTGCTTGATTTTGATAAAAACTCCTTCAAAGGTTTAAAATTTTAGGAGAAATGAGTTTGAAAAAAAACATTTATATTTCTTCCCCTTGAACTTGGAAATGATTAATCAAAAACATAGGCTTTACTTGCGAATGCATCAAGAAAAGAATACATGCTGCACCAAATAAAAAAACTGTCAAAAAGAATGAATTCGAGGAAGAAATTGAGAGATGTCAACACACATTAAGATTCTGTATTATGATTATTTTCTTCAATAACGGCCACCGCTGTGTATTAAAATGATTGGAATGGTTATCCGGAAGGTGCAGTACGAAATACGGTCTTGCCAGACTTGCTGCGACTCCGAAAATGTCCGAATTTCTTTCATTTTTTTTATGTTTTAGATAGTGAACTTATTTTAGTTATGCCTCAGAAACGTATAGTTAACCGTTTGTGAATTATTAAAGAAGAATACATAGCTTTGCTTCTATTGACCAAAAATAAGAATAAAGCACGATGTATTTGACGAGCAAAGGGCATAGATATATCGAAAATGAGAGAAGCTACTCTAAAACATACGAAAGGTATTAACGATATTTAACTACTTTTTTTTCTCTTATTACAGAAAACCCTCGTTAATATATTACATTCGATCATCGTACGTCTGACTAATATGCTGTATCGAAATGGTACCTTGAGCTACTACTAAAGCGATTTACTATTCTAAATTATAATTCGTCATGCTGCATAATTACGGTAGTCGATAGCGTGAAATCTAGTGTGATAAAATTTTAACTTGGAAGATTTCATTCGTTGTGTACTTTTTGAAAATTTTTATTAGTGGGACCAATCTTGAAAAATTGGTATCTACTATGTAATTTCAAAATAACTACGTTCTAATCGCTCGAACTCCAGTTTCACGGCAACTTTAAGTTGCGCGGGCTATTCATTTCCCCATGGAATCAAAATGCTGCTTTGGCAGATTCTTTCTGAAAATATATAAACTCAGAATATTTTCTCAAGGCCGCTTTTGCCTGCTTTTTGCTTTCAATTTCGTTCGCAGCGTTGCTCTTGCCATGGTTTAGAGAACGATATCTTAAGAAAACTAAAATTTAGGTTATTCGCTTGAAAATATGAAGAAAAAAATCATTAAAGAATACCGATGACTACTTCTTCAAATCAAGTTTGCTAGATCTAGGACTTAAAATTTAAAATAAATACATTCTTAAAAAGTTTTTCGGAACTCAGTTTCTATCTTCTCGAAAGATTTTTTGTTTGTTATTTGCACAAATTTTTCGATTTCTCATGAAATCTCTTTATGTATCTAATAATAAGAATAAATATTAAAAAATATATTATAAATATAATATATATAAAATTTAGCTTAATTTTGAATTAATTAAATGTTTTTTTAAATTCGATAGGTGCATATTTTTATCCTGTATGTATATATGTGCCGAATTTCGTAGTTGTAGATCAAGTGATCTGGTCTGTAGAGCAGCAACACATTCATCTTTGTTATGAGTGTAAATTACCTGGCATTATAACGTAGAAAGATCAAAACATTTAATACAAATGCTTAATTTCCTAAGCACAGGAGGCATTTATGCCCATTATACAAAACATAATAAATATTTTGTCAAGGGAACAGCAAATTCAGCATTCAAATATTGTTCATTTAACTGCAAAACAAGTTCAATGACTGCATATGTCTCATTACTCACAAAAATTGGATGTTCAAATATAGTAGATATATTTACGTACCAGAAAACACTTTTCAAGAATATTCACAGAAAATTTTAATGACAAATAAAAAAGCACTTGATTCAACTCTTAATTTAATCATGATAAAGCATCGCACCTCTATTTTGCACACCTGGATGATACCATCTTTGTAATGCCTATATCCAACGTGTAAATTTGGGACTTAGTAACGTGATTTGATTCAAGCATTTCAATGAATTATGACCTGAAATAATTTCGACTCTGACGCCATGGATCCATTAATCAAATTTGTTCAACCCTATAACACTGCTCATGCTTCTTTTTTAATTCAACTGAATGGATAAATTTTGAATAGAAAAAGCAACTGACTTACAATTTCCTTTAGAATCTTGCTACGGTAAACAACGTTTTACTTTATAATCTGATGCATCACAATCACTTGAAAAGGTAGATTGGCATTATGATTGGTTAAATCAGTTACCTCGCATAAAAGTTTCTTCAATTTGTCAAATGAGGCTCCATTTGCCTCCAAGATACATCCTTGGACTTATCCCCCCCCCCATTAAATCAGAAAATGAAATTTAGTCAGAATTTTGTATATAGATTCTATAAATCTGGCATTAATCTAACCTTCTTCTTTGCAGTGGGCCTTACTGATCTTCATATCGCCAAGACCTTTTTTTCATCTGAACTGTATTTCCTTTCACCTGTTACATGTCCAAATATTTTATTTTCTTAGTTGCAAAAGTGCATTTGCCAAGCCTTACAGATAAACCCATTTTATCCAATTCTATCAAAATTAACTTTAAGTGGCTAATCGTTCCTCAAAGGTTTGAGAAAACATTCTTCCATGTAAGCTTGAGGATATTCAGAATGAATGTGAGTACATGATTCATTTCACGCTGAAAAGCATTTGATACTTGTTGTTATAACTGCAATCAAAAAGCGCCAAGAAAAAATTTCGCCAATTTGTCGATTTCAATCGTCAAACAATGTAGCATGTGATTCGACTATAGAACTATATAGCATGTGATATAACACTTGGCTATATTTTTATAATTTGGCGAAATGTTTTCTTGGCGCCGTTAAAAATTCGCCAATTTGGCGATTTTAATTGTCAAACTATATAGCTTGCAGTAATTGAATATATTTTTATAATTTGGCAAAATTTTTGTATGTAACCAAGTACTGACTGCCCTTACAAGATCAAAAAGCATAGTTTCCCATTGATACATTGCATCTTGAGTAGTAAATGTCCGCTTTCTTCATTCATTTTGACCTTTTAAAAGATCCAAATTGGCTAACAAGTGAGCAGACCCTCTAATATAAATCAATTCCTGTATGCCCTCCATAACAAAAACATATATCTATAAATGGCATTTAATACTCAAAAATCAATACACACCCTTATAGTAGTTTTTTGGATACACAAAACATTGGATGCACAGTTTCAGATTCAAATGACTCAATTAACTTTAAATCTATTAATTCCTGAATCTGACTCTCTACTTCCTTTCTACATGCAATGAGTTTTTCTTTTTTTTCTTCTTTTTTCCCTCTGCTTTATGGGTGCCGACTTGAGTTTGCTACACAGGCTTCGAGAAAAGACGTTTAAATTTCACAATCAGATTTTTTAATTGTTTTTTTTTTTTTTTTTTTTTTTTTTTTTGTTGAAAGCAATCCAAATGATCAACTTTAAGGTTAAGAATTTTGAAAACTGTTGACTCTTTTGTAACAGTTATTAACATTTGAAATCCTCAAACTCTTTTTGCTCTTCAAAAATAACATTTATAAAATTAGTATTAACTTTACACTACTTTAGTTTTTTTCTAATGTATATGTTTCATTCAACCCTCAGGCTTTTATATGTTCATTCATCTGATTGAATACACTTTTCGGTGATATGACGAACCCTGTTGAGAAAATTTCTAATAATATGTTGTAACTTTATTCGAAGCGTTGAATTCAGTGAAGCTATAAAAATGTCTAAAATTCTAAATGCAGCAATCTAAAATTCATACGATGATTTGTTTGCATATGACTGTTGCCATTCGACAATAAGTAATAAGCACGATTTCGGTGCCATGTACGGTAGCGTTTTATGTATACAAAATATTTAGCTTCCTTTTATTAGAACAAAATCGTTTAAAAGGCATTTTTAAAAATACGAAACTAATTTTTTTAAAGCCAGTTAATTGAAAAAAAAAATGTACGTATATATTGGAGAAAAAACAATGATTGATTTAATATTTGAATGATTCATTTTAAATAAATGCAGTATCCTCTTAGAGCGGGAATTTCTCCGAAAGTTAGTGGAGGAGTCTTGTCGTCATGACAACCATGTTGTTAGCAACGAAACTCCGGTCTCCACTTTCTTGCATTTTCCCCTGTGTTGCAACTCTTATCCATTAACAAAGTATTGATGAAGAATCTGTTGCGCCAAACATTAATGCACTTGTATCTTATTTCTGGACGTTTTTTTTAATTGATGAAGTTCGAAGTTTCATTGTATTTGTCGGAAGAAACTAGACAGTCTTCTCTAACTTAATCATTTGGTTCTGTATATGATTCAAACAAGGTATTTTGGAACCAAGTATAAAGTATTGTAATCATCAAAAAATTCGAACTCGAGATTTTGATGAATCTGTGCGTTTTAGACCTCCAAAGTTTTTTTTTTTAGATAAAACGATTTAAAAAAAAATTGAAATAAGTTGTCGCAAATTTTAAATTATCTCGTGAGAACAATTTTGTTTGACAAAAGGAATTCTAAGAGCAAAAATTGAATGCTTAGACCATCGCTCTTTCCATAAAATTATTGATAAATTGAAACATCAAAATCATTTTTGAAAAAAGAAATTGAACGTCGCACCATAATAATTCTACAAAGATATTTTTTTAAATAAAACTTAATTTAAAAAAATTAAGCTTCTGAATTATTTTTAAATAAAGCTTAATTTAATAATTAGCTTCTGAATTATTTTTTAAATTCAGAAGCTAATCTGAAACGTTCAATATTTTCTCCTTTTTATAGTCCCGATTAGAAAAAATTCCTGCAATTTATGACTTTCAACAAATCATACTTTTTATTTTTCTGTGTATGCATTTTAAGGCTTTAAAATCCCTTAATTAAAACAGCATCATGTTCTCGCATGATGAAAACAATACACATTTTCGGCATTATATTTGCCTGTCTGTCCATCCTTCTCTTTGTGACAAAGACAATTTAAAAACTCTTTGAGCTAGAAGAATGAAATTTGGTCTATGGTCTTTGCACTAAATTTGGAGATTTCAATCAAATTATGAGAAAATATGTTGTGGAGAAGCATGTCTGTCTGGCTGTTCGAATATAAATTAAAACGATAACTACAAAAAGAGGAGAACTAGATGGATAAAATTCGGACAACATATTTAACACCTGTATCAAATGTCGAGGAAAATTCAACAAGGGGTTGAACGTCTCTCAATCTGTACATTCAAAAACATGTGAAAGTGATAACTCAAAAACGCAATGACAAAAGTATTAAATTTGGTATGGTATTTTTGAGACTGCAATTGTAGTTGTGTGTCAATTTTTTTTTTCCCAATCGGTTGGAAAAAAATGCATTAAAAACATAGATTTGCATTTATTATAGAGTATCTGCGAGAAATTTTTGGTGAGATCACTCCCATTGGTTAACATTCATACTATTAGATAGAAAAAAAAAGATTTTTAATTAATTGTATGCTTTTAATTTTAATTTATAAACAATTATTATGTATATATTATAGAATCTTTTGAAATCAATTTCTTGCCTCAGATTCAACACCAGGTGGCGCGATTTATATGGAATCCAACTAAATTAAAGTCCATCAATTGACTGATTCTCAAAATATTAAAGTAGTGCATTGTCATCAAAAATATATATTTGAAAAAACAATGTGAATTCGCTTGCACATCTGAGATTGAGAAAACAATTTAAAAATTTCATCTTTACGGAGACAAAACATCATTATATCTACTAATAAAAAGACGAATGTGTGTGTGTTGGTGTTTTGCAGTCCAGACCTATACAACCTAGATCTATCAAATGTGGCTCATATGTATTTTATAAGGGGGGGGAAATGAGCATTTGGGAACGATTTTTAAAAAAGAATTTGATTAGAATATGAATGAATTCAATTGAAATTTGGCATTTTCCCCACGATACCTTTTGGAAATATTATCGTGTGAAAAGGAATTTTACATCTTCTTAAAATTCAAAAATTCTATCCTTTCAGTGATACCTATTATTTTGCCATATAATTTTCTTTCTCAATTTTAAATCAATCAAAAAATGTTTTAAGAATATTTTTCAGCAACATTTTTCGCACGAAATAAAAGTAAAATTTAACATGCACAGCACGCTATGAGTGCATGGAAAGAAAAATTAGCTTTTATCAAAGTGTTGCCATTTAGTTGACGAAAGATTATATTAAAATTCTAAGTTAATTTTCAATGCAAACTTAACCTAGAAAAGTGTCATTTTCCCCACATGTCTGTATGAAAAAATAAATAAATAAAAAATAAAAATTGATATTTTGTTAAAAAAATAAATTTAAAAAAAGTGCAAGAAAAAGGTTTCTGTGACCTTTTCAAATATTTATATTATTTTTTCAATTATTCTGCGTTGCTTAAGGAAAACATGGTTTAATATAGCAGGATATCTACTAGATACGGTCGGATCCAGAGGCTGATTTTTAAACTTTTAGTAGTAGGCATACATATCTAATAAGAATCAGCTGGAGTGGTCTCCTCAAAACTTTCTCGCATACTCTCTAATAAACTGCCAGAGAATGCCATACAATAGTCCCGATTAATTACATAGCATTGGCGTACAACAGTTACGAAATATAAGCTTTTGGCGAGAATTTAGCACTTTTATTAAATTTATAGTGTAACCTTGGCTATTAATCTTTAGCATGCGTTTAACGGTATCGAAAAATCGACAGGGCAAAGTTTCTATCATAGTAAGAGTTATATGAATATCAAAATTTAAAGCTTAAAACTATTTTACCTGAGAAGTCATTAAGACCAAGTTACATAAAAAAAAAAATGTAACTGAAAATTTCAGTGAATATTTTAAATTTATCTACTGGTCGCCTAAGACACCTCGTATTAAATAAAAGAAAGTGTAGAACCTCCGCCACAGTTTGGGAATTAAAGTCCTGTTGCATAAATTTGCTGCTTTCACTAATTATTATGAGAGTTTAGTCAATAATAATTTAAGCAAAAAGGCATTTAAATTATATTTCAATGCTTTATTTTGCATGATGAATGAACTTGTTCTTAACTTTTATTTCGTTTAGAAGCATTTTTCATTTTTATATTTATTTAAATTTTAAATCGATTGCCATTGAAAATCTGCAATGTAAAAATGTATACTTAGATTCACAAAAGCTTTGCCTATTCGAAATGCCACACTGTTTCATCTGGTGAGTTTAAATCTATACTAAAACTACTACTAGTGTGGTGCGGAAGTTTGGAGACAGGTATGCCATGACGAGACGTCTTTCTCGTCATCTGACCACGACTCAGAATTGCTAAATTCGTCTCAAAAATAGCAAAAAAAAAAAAAAAAAAACCAACAGTTGTTTCTTTTAAAAAAAGGAGACGTTAATATAGTTAAACTGAAATAAACGCGATTTGTATTCGAGACAGGAGTTCAATTGTTTTCTTTGATATTACATATACAATAGTCTGTGTATTTTAAATAGGTTGTTCAAGGTCACATTTTCTATCTCGTTATTGGTTGTCTGGTACCAGTGACGCAGTAGAAAATGTGACCTGAACCGCCTACAGAAAATACACAGACTATAAGCATTTTGTGGTTGTATATTTTGTGAACTTCAAAGGTAATTCTTCGAAAAGGGGCGCGTGGGTATTTTTTTAAAACGTTATGCAGATGAAAATTTTTATGAGGGATTAGTTGATATACCCAGCGTTACTAACCCTCGGGGTGCGGCACCTCTTATTTGAGGATGAGAATCTTCCGTCATGGTGGTTGGTCCTGGCCACCATAGTCGGTGATGGTCATTAGGACTCAACCACAATTCCAGTCGGTGGTGCTGTTGCGGCAGTCCGATAATTCAGATTTTTCCGTGTGCCTTCCAACGGGTCGGTGTAGCCAGTTTAAGGTTTAAGGTTACCCAGCGATACCTTCCAGAATGGTTGTTGGTTTTCGCCTCCCTAGTGGGCGTAGAAATGGTGCGGGATAACTAACTTTAATGGTGGCGGGGCATGCCTTCTACGGGAGGGATTGTACCTTGCCTTAGGACTCGTTAGTTCACGCCAATGCTGTCGCGGTGTCCGGTCATTCAGATTTTTCTGTGTGTCTTCGGGTGTGGATCGGGGTAGTCAGATATGATACCAGGATTTAAAATACTTTCATGGATAACATTTTTAACGAAGAAACTATTTTTGTTTAAAATATTATAATATACATTTGCATTTCCAAAATATATGTATTAAAATAACCACAACCACAAAATGGATACTCCGACCCGCCGGAAGGCACACGAAAAATCTGAATGACCGGAACGCCGCAACAGCACCACCGGCGGGAACTGTGGTTGAGTCCTAAGAACCATCACCGGCCACGGTACAACCCTTCACTTGGAAAGAACGTCCCGTCATCGATGGGAGGAGCCAGACACCCACCTTTTTGGGTATCCAGCAGGGTATATATTGAAATAAAAGATAATTTTTATAAAACTAATGGTGGAGTAATTCAAAGTCTTAACGTCGCCTAGCAAAAAAGAGTACTCATAAATTTTCTAATTTCAAAATCATATGCATTAAATTTTCTAAAGAGTTAATAACAATCGAAAGAAAAAATCTACATTAATGGTACTGATATAGTTGAAAAAGTACATTATTTTAATTTTAAGAAGGCGTGAATCTTTTTTCGGAAAGAAATTCCTCTGAAACCTTTGTAAGAAAAGTGCATATTATTGGTTAAATTCGCGTAGCCACTGCTGTCGTCGAACATCAATTTGATTAGTTCGCAAAAACTGTATTTTTCTTTCCACTTTTTTTCTCGCAGTTCTTTTGTTCAGTTTATTTGATATTTACTTTTTAACGTTCAATTTCTTGAATAGCAATATTGTTGCTTCTTTTCAAAATTCTTTGGTAAATTGGATAAAAGTGAAACATCACCGTTATATCACAAATATAACCATACGACCCCTTGCTAATTGGGCGTAGATGGAAGTACATGAGGAAGAGGTCCTGATAATTTTATATGTTGAATAATTATTTCGACATTCAGATTCTTTTTTCTATTAGAGTATTTTCTATTGGAATATTTTCAAGGGATTTATTTATGGTTATCTAATATGGTGAAATGTAAGAATTTCATGCATCGTTTTGAAATTAAAAAGTTTAGATTAATTATATTTTAGAATAGCTTCTAAAAAAATTCTTTACCTTGATAAATATTTTTTTGCAGTACTATGAATATCTGAATTGACGAGCTATAAAAAAAAATTTTGGCAGCTTTTTTTGGATAAGAACTTTACCTTTACAACCATTTCAGTTTGATACTTTATTCTTTTAACACGTTCACTACCATGAGCACCACCTCTAACTTACACCTACTTTCTAATTATAATGAACCATGAACACCACCTCTAACTTACACCTACTTTCTAATTATAATGAACCATGAACACCACCTCTAACTTACACCTACTTTCTAATTATAATGAACCATGAACACCACCTCTAACTTACACCTACTTTCTAATTATAATGAACCATGAATACCACCTCTAACTTACATCTACTTTATAATTCCAATGAATCATGAGCAAAGCCACTAATTCACACTTACTTTCTAATAGTAACGAACCATCTAATTAAATGACCTATTCTCTACTATAAGAGACAACAAAGAAGGAGACATCTCATAATTAGACAGGTGGTCCAAACATCAGGTTTGAGCCGTGGAAGTGTATGTTAAACCGCTGTCATGGAAAACAAACTTTTTTCCCCATTTGCTTAAAACCGTGGAAGAAGTGAAAGTAAAACAATATCACAATATTCTGGATGACCTAAAATGAAACATTATCTGTCATTTTGAGGGAGTTACAACAGGTGACGAGAAAAGGTAAAGGATTGAATGTACTATTAAAATCCAAAGGGGAAGGGCGAGATTTACGGAGAGGTAAGCCCAGTATATTATTGAGGATGGGTATATTAAGCACCGATAAAGTATTTCCAATCCTGCATTTTGAACGCATTCATGCTGATTTTACTGGCTCATTTTCAGTATGCATCCTCTCTAATCACTCATTACAAGAGGCTAGAAATATATCACACGAAAGCAACTGTAATTAAGAAACAATTTAACCTTCAGAAAAATTTCGCAAGATTTGGTTTACCAGTGTTATTTGATAGCGACAAAGGATTTCAATTTATATTTCATGAATTCTAGATGTTTATGCAAAGAACAAAACTGGTGCAACATTCTAATAATTGTCAAACAGAACACTACGTTTACATTTGGAAATAATAGTAATGAACTATCTAGAACTACGAAGGCACAGTACAATAAAAGTTAGAGCAATCTTTCTCCTTCTGGCCAACTCTCCTTTCTGTAGCTGGGGATAGATAGAATCCGCAATTCTTTATGCACCCACTTGCTTGCTGACTCTTTCATGGCACATGAGAAACAAGTCTCGAGGAAGAATGGTACAGGAGAGTTGCATCGAATACCCTTTCGCGCTGCAAGATCCACGCTATAATAAATCTTATTCATAAATACCAAGACCTCTTAAAGACTACACAATAGCTAAGACCAAAATGTCACTCGTCAAAAGCAGCCTAAATTATTTCCTCATAAATGTAATATTCTACACAACCAACGAACCACATTATCACAAAGAAAATCAAAACCACAGGACCCAGACGGACGTTACAGATTTCTATTTCTACAATGTTTATATGTATATTGTAATATCCTGATCTAGACTGATCAAATAACGAAGCAGAATTTTCTGACAATTCTTTATTTTACAGCCCTATATATACAAAGAACTTGTTCTAATTTTGGTTAAATAAATAGTTATTTACACCTGTAGTAGGAGACACAACAGTCGAAGTCGAAGGGTTTCTTGAAATTCAGTTGGTTCTCGGCCCCCGAACTCGGGGGCGTGCCCCAAGACCCCCTGCAATTCGTTTCTTCCCTCCTTAAAAAAAAAAAAAAAAAAAAAAAAGATCTCCGCGCTTTATTTCGGCGACAATCTCCGCCTCTTAATTTACAGTGGTCATTTGAGCTCTCTTTCAGCCAATGGGGGTTCAGCAATATGCTCTCTCAGCGGTTCCAGTGAGTTGTGGGAAGGTCCTTTCACAAAGAGAAACATCTAGCATCCAGATGTTTGGACACCAATTTCTCTTTGAAGGTACTATCAATATCTCTTGGACGAGGAATTCCACATGTGATCTTTCATTGTAGTCGCTAATGAACAGATGCGAGACCACCCAGGTGAAAAGATCCACCATCTGGCTATCTCGAGGAGTTAAGTACTCGACGACACAGCGGGCTGTAAATGTCCTATTAGTACTGGGAAACCGGGAATGTTACAATATTCTTGTCATACAGATGTTTGCAATGTTATTCATCATTTTTTTTTTCTTTTTCAAATAGTAATCTCATTTCTTTGTAAGTTCAACCCATTGTCACCATTTGTATTTAGGTTTTCTTGTTCCCTTCATTTAGTTATTACTTCGTCAAAACATTAAATACAGTCGTGTAGGATTTGACATCGATGGGATTCTCTGTGAAGATTTCTGGATGGTTTGTTATTTCTTTCTTTCTTTTCTCCTCTTTCCATTTTATGCTAATCAAGCTGGATAGATAACTCAGTGTTATAAGCACTTATTATTGTTCTTGTTGTGTACAGCCGACCACCCCGCCACCTCTGAACCTTTAGACTGTGTTATAAGCACTGGAGACACAGGATGGCATTATGTTATGCTATGTAGTGTCAGAGAGCTCTATGCTATGTATAATCAAGCTGTGTTATTCCTGAAAAGAGAGATCCGAAAAAGGATAGATTTACTCTTGCCTGTATTAAAATCGAGGGTACAAGAAACAATGCGAAAAGGCGTATTCGAATTCCAAAATAGAAAATTTGAAATCGGAAACAGGTTGGCTGTGAAAGTTTAAACCAGTGGCAGATCCAGGTATTTTGTGGACCTAGGCAGTGCCTATTATGAATTTTAATAAATGGTCAATTTTGGCTCACATTTCGATGCATTTTTAATGTGTTAATGTTTTATGCTAATTTTTATAATTAATTAATTTTGTGAAAATGTATTTGTTTTTATTTCTTTCTTATGATGCTAGATTTTGCGTCCAAGTTTGTATATTATTATATTACTGAAGCAGATTTTCGGTATACATATATTTTCTAATAACGAAGTAATACAATGAAACATATAAGAACTTAAGCAATTATATTTGGTATAGTCTCAATATACTTTCAATTTGCGATATCTCTAAACTTTAAGACAGTGGGGCAGGCGGCCTTTGATGAATATGGAATAGGAACTTTTATACAAAATAAAAGATTTTGAAATCATACTAAACCTTGTCTGGGGGAGGGGACACTTTTGAGAGCGTTCATGAAAATTTTTAAAAATCTTTTTTAGAAAATCGAGGGTGATGTAGAAAAGACCGCCATTATAACTTATGGAGATTTTTTTATGAAATAAAAATTGACGAAATAATATCGACCTGGAAAAGTCTATCTAGGTTTTTTTTTTTTTTTTTTTTTTTCATACAGAATATATATTGAACAGTTTTTTTCTATCGGAATGAATCGGAGGGTACTTGTGAAATAGACGATCATTGATGATATTTCGAGAATCTAGAGTTTTCATATGAAATAAAAATTTATGAAATCGGACCAACAGGCGAAGCTTCAGTATTTTTTTTTCCTTTAATTTTTCAAATTATTGTAGATGTATCGACGGAATCTGTCTACTTAATGACACAGGCTCAGTGAAAGTTTTATTTATTTTGCGATATTTCATGAAGATGGAGAGTGGTGAAGGGAGGGGTAGGCGACCATTGATGATGCATGTAGGGGGTCATAAGCTTACATACAATATAAAAATTGAGAAAATCGACACAGAGGATGTGGTACTCTGTTATAGTTTCTTCCCAGAGTGAATGCACATAGAAGTAGTTTTGTTTTGTTGAAATATCTATCGAAAATGAGGTAGTGATGGAGAGCAGTTGATCATTACTAACATGTCTAGAAGTCTTGAGCTTTTATATGAATTAAAAATTGACAATATAGGACCAGTAGTTGAGGTTGGGGGATTGGTATTTTGATTTTTCTTATTTCTTTTAGCATATTAATTTTTTTAAAAATTTCATTAACTGGAGGCCTCACTCTATATCTATCCCTGTATCTTTTTAAGTCTAAATTATATTGCTGGGCTAAAATACATTGATTAAAAAACTCCGAAGCCATAATCTTCTTTCATGTTTGTTCAAGATTCAGGATCGTATTAAGCCCTGAAACTTTCCCTAGGAATAGCAGATTTGCTAGTTTTTTCCCTCTTACCATTCTCCAACAACTGGATATTTCTTATTTACCTTTGTACAGTTTCTTTAAAAGCAAAGTTTAACCACCAAATTTAATGACAAACTGAATTGTGCCACTGAAATAGCATAAGATTTAACTACGGGTCATTTTCAAGAAGGTTGGATTTAGTACCTTCCATTAAAAAAAAAGTTTAAAATTCAGAGACATTCTTAAAAAGTTGTAAAAAAAAGTAGTAAAACATTTTCGAATTTAAATATTTTAAAACAAAGTTAGCCATTTGATAGTGAGTTGATCTCCTAGCTACGAAGAAAATTAGACAACACCGATGGGTATGCGATATGCATTAAATGAATTTTTTTTGTGAAAATAATGGGTTGAAATTTAAACGATACTTTATTTTACTCTGAATAAGATGACAAGAATCTTGTAAATGAAAATTAAATGAAAACACAAAATTGGATTAAATTGTAAAAACTAATATATAAAAATGAATTTTTGTTTGTTCGTATTTTATGGGTTGCCGTACCGTTTATCCGATTGCACTCATCCTCCCGCTGGTGTGGTAAGGAAGTTTGGAAAGGGGGTGCCAATTGAGATGTCGTCCTCGTCATCTGACCTCAGTTCAAAATTACGAGCTCAATCCCAAAATAGCCCCAGTGTTGCTTTAAAACGGGACATTAATATAACTAAACTGAACTAAACTAACTATGCGATTGCGATATAAATTTAACAACTTAATGTTTGCTCTTGCGCGAAGGTTAAAGGCATAGTACAATTATTAAATATAATATATAAAAACGAATTTTTGTTTGTTCGTATTTTATGCCCTGACATACCTTTCATCCGATTGCGATAAAATTTTGTCAACTTATTGCTTGCACTTGCACGAAAGTTATAGACACAGTACAATTATTCGCATTCATGTTGAACACAATAAAATAATAGAATAAATATTATTTATACTACTCCTTTAAATATCATTCAATCTCAATGAATATATTCATCACCAACAAGAAAATAAATACCATTCTTTCTATTATTCCTAATTAAACAAGATAGCTATTTTAAATTTCAAACGATATGTCCAAATTTATTTCTTCTGCGGCAGCAACAAGCTGGGTACCAGCTTGTATAATAAAAATCATGAGATTTCGAGATCCAAATAAACAACTGCAGAGTTGACAGTTGTTTATTTCATAAACCTATCTTGATGACAGTTACTCTATGGTTTTCATCAATAACAGGCATCTGCCTAAGGCTGATCAACTGAAGATAGGTCACAGGCAGATCAATTGAAAAGATGTTAGTTATCTAGTTGTCAAATAAATAAATAAATGTATAAAATATGCACATTCTATGAATTATAAAATATGTGGACAATAATACGATATATAGTAGTCATATAATTGGCTAGATCCCTATTTGTTTCCTTACATTCTCTTCGTTATTACAATATTTATAAATGTCACTGGCCTTCGTATAGCTTTAAAATGAATCATAAACTAATGAACTTCAATCCCTCCCCTATACTTGTATTCTTGAAGATTCAAGTTTGGTTGCTTTTTCTCTATCTCGGTTTGGTCATAATTTCGATACGTTTCTTAATTCACCGAACAGCAATCCAAGTAAGAACAATTCGAAAATACAATTGTATTGAATGTGATTAAAAGCAGTTTGTAAGTATTTAAGTTCAGTAGTTACTACCACGTGTTATCATGATGAAAATCGATCAGCCGGCCTTGAGGTGCGCACGCGCACAGTAGGCGTGTCCTATTATCGTCTGGTGCGATTAGCGGAGCCTGTAGAACGTTGACATTCCGAGCCAATTGTCAGTCTCTGAAGTTTCGAAACCTGAGCATGACTTATGAAACGGTACCGGACTACTTTCCAACCACTTTGCAAGACATCAGTGGGGGAGCACCACACCAAGTGAGTGAACTTTACCCTTTGCTGAAATATACAGAAAAAAATCCTTCCTATTGCTTTGGATGTTCTTTAATTATTCACCGACCAGTATCTTCAAATTCAGATTTTCAAAACACTAAAAAAAGCGATTTTTCAGAGCTTGTCATAAAATGGAATGACTTGGCTTAGATCTCGTTTCTTTGTTTTTACCATTCAGATTTCATGTGGGTCAGATTTCATGTTTTAGGTGGATTTCATTATATTTATTCAGAATTTAAAAAAAATGATAATATCATAAATAAGGAAAGAGAATAAAAATTTCTTTATTTGTTGCAAGATTACTCTTCTGACCATAATTCTCATACAAAGTTTTGCATCATTCAATTCAATTCAATTAATTTAAACAAGGCACTAGGGGTAAATTAATCGAATCAATAGTTTGAAGAAAGGAAATTAGTGCAAAAGCTGCTCTTTCGGAGGGGAAAAAACCATATTGTTTGTTGCTTTATTTAACCAAATTTTTGTACGGGAGTCTCTTTATCAATGTTTTGCTTCAGATTTTTTTTCTTTTTTAGAGCTAGCTGTGAATATCGATATATTAGTACATGTTTTTCTTAAGTTACATGCGATTCGCATTGGCTTGCCTTTTCAAATTGCTGATTCAATAAATATGCCAAATTTTATGGCAAATTACGAAAAGAAAAAATGACGATAAAATGAAGTTTAAAGAATTTTGCTGTTTAATGTAAAAATCCCATTTTTACAATTATAATTTTTAGCCTACAACTCTTGCAACTTCCTAGTTCTTTAACTGGCAATTTTACTTTCTTGTTTAAAAAAATATGCAGAGAGCCGCTTCGTCTAAAAAAGAAAATATTTTTGAAATTATGACTGCCTATTGGGCTATAAATATGATCACTCAAAAAGACAACGAATTAGAAAGACCAATTTGGTATATGGTCTTAAAATCAAAATTGCAGATTTCCATCAAATTTTGGACGAAATTCGCTAAAGAAAAGTAGCTGCATGCAAATATATACAAACACACAGGAATTGAAAAACTTATTCACGTAGATGGGAGAAACTTGTTACATACGAGTATACTTGAAGTTTTATCCCTGGATTTGTAATTGCTGTCAAAGTTCGAATCTGTCCGCCAAAGGGCTGAATTTACATCGTGTAAAGGTAAATGAGTTAAAGCAATTTGATGAAATTTAGCATTTGCGTTTGACATCAGAAATGTAAATCTGTATCAAACTTTTGATACATTGGACTAAAATGCATGTTTGATTCTTTTCATTGTAATTTGATGCTTAAAGCAAAATGCACCGTATTGTGTTTATACATATGATAGTCGAAAGGAGAATATTCTCACTTATTCTCCCCCCCCCCCACTCTCTCTCTCTTTCACACACACACACACACACTTGAACTGAATAAGGTCTCCACTGTAAGTGAGGAGCTGGGCTGTAAAATCAAGCTCGGTGAACAGTTTAGAAAACTCAATATCATGCTTTAAATGTTTGTCACTTGACTCCCTGATCTACGAATTCAACAAATTTCCTAATTAGTTAACATAATGTTTGGTATATTTATAATGGATTTAATCTCCATAATAATATAAGGGCATTTGAGATACTGAAGCATTTTCAAGAGATTTTTGCATTCTAAATTACTTAATGCTTTTACCTAATTGCAGATTTTAAATTGAAAATCCAGTAATTTGATGCGCGAGTCGTATTGTATGCGAAGATATTAAAGTTCTAAAGATGTGATTTTTGAGTTCACTTGGCTAATGAACTCAAAATCAATCTTTTGCTTGTTCATTTTACAAATCAGGTGTACTCATATTCATTGTTAGGGATTCGCTGGAAAATACTTCCTTCGATTCACCCTATTTTTCCAAACTAAGAAAAAGACTGTTTACATAAACTCAATTTAATTTGGTTATGCATCTTTTACTGTAAGTATTTCTAACTGAAAATGAGACATTATTTATCATTTATGATTTTCTTTTCCTTTTCGTACAAGCTTATTTGTAGGCGCTGCTGCTTTAGTTTAATGTTATTTGTCTAACCTTCAATGAAAACATTCATTTCCTGTCAGTTTATCCCTTCGTGCATCGAATTATTGAATTTTCAATTTTTAACCTTCAATTAAGTAAATGTATTAAGTAATTTATAATGAAAAAATCGTTTATAAACGCTTCAGTAACTCAAATTGACTTTATATTATTACAGGAATTGAAATAATAGTACATGCCACAAACAGAATGTCATCTAATTAGGAAATTAGGTAAATTCGTAGGTCAAGGAGTTAAGGAACATTTCGGTGTCTAAGATGGAAATAAAGGCGATATATCTCCCATGTGACAAGACGGTTTGGGAAGAAGTGATCATCATACGATGTCATAAGACGTAGCGTATGAAGCACCGATTGACTGCAGTACCAGCTTATATGCAAAATAAAGCCAATAAATTTAGTTTTATGCTTTTCGAAATAGTAGACTGAAAATCGGTACAACTGGAGTTGAGCAAAAAGAAATAGCAAATCGATCACTTAAAGTCGAGCGGAGAGAATGATAAATAAAAAGTTATACAACCTTTTAAGTAAAAATCCAGAATTTTCAAAATTCAGAAGGAAATAGGCATTAAAAAAAAGTCATATTGCATGTTCGAATGAAATCTGTCTTGGTATCCAGCGAAAGCAAGTATTTTTTTACGGTAGTTTTAATTGCTATAGTTTAAATTGCAAAAATATGACTGCAAATTTCGATTGGATATCTAAGGAGATTTCAATGCGGTTGCCATGTTGAAATTATTATAATTATTAACAATTTACTACTAGTTTATTAAATTTATCAGCTTGATATTAGTAAATCTCGGGTTTGAATATGGTTTTTCTTATGATGAATGGTAAGTCAACCATCTGAGTCTCCGACCCGCCACGAAGGCACACGGATTTAAACCATAAGGCTGAATGACCGAACCACCACAACAGCAACACTGGCGGGAACTGTGGTTGAGTCCTAAGAGCCCTCACCGGCCACGGTACAACCTTCCCCGAAGGAAGTGCGTCCCGCCGTCGATGGGAGGAGTCAGATCCCCCACCCATTTGTATACCCTCCAGGGTGGTGAGATCCAACCACCATGCCGGAAGCATTTCATCCTCATTTCGAGGTGCCCCCCGGGGGTTTATTATGAATGGTAAAGGAAAAATTTGAATTTTTATAAATCTTTCTCAATAAAATTAAATTTCCGTTTGTTTAAATTTCATATAATTTTACTCTTTTTAACAAATTCTTACTAACTTTGACGCACAGGTTCTTTAGCATCTAGATGGATTAATTATGGTATGAAAAATTTCAACATTTATCTCTGCTGTAACATTAAAACATTGCACAAAAACTATTTTTAGGCCATCTTAAAATTAAAAAAAAAAATCAGCTTTTCCGCGGCCCGATTCCATTTCCGTAAGTTTTTCTTAGATTTAAATAAATCTTTTAAATTTAGTTTAAACACAGTTTCAATTTTTTTTTTGTCTAAATATTTAATCTTATTTCGTTGTTTAATCTATCACTTACTCGCTTTGACAAATGGTGAGAATTAATGGCATACATTGCATTTTTGACTTTTATTACGTAAAATAATCTCTTGCATTAATTTATATTTAAACACTGTGTTAAAGCTGCGTTCATTTTTTTCATTTTTTTTTTACTGTCTGATCATATTTTAGTTTAAGATTTTATTTAAATAGGTAATGTTATCAGCTTTTATTGCATGATCATACACTAGCCTTCTTGACGACCAAGTGGTTCGCTGCAAATAACATCTGTATTTAATTTCAGTTAAATCTCCTATGCATAATTCCATGATTCTGTCAACAAGATACTTTAAGCACTATGAATATTAAAACTATATATATATATATATTTTATAATCTTGCAACTTTTATGTTCATCCGATAATGTTTGAAATAAACCTTCTTAAGGAAGTCAGGAAATATGTCATTATAATGCCATTAAAATACAAATGTCTGGATTGTTTATTTTTTAAGTTTCTTGGTACTATTCTTATTTCCTACTTGTTACCTCTGGTGACCGTCTGGTTAGCCGGGAGAATTGATTATATTTGATTTCAGATAAGTTATTTAGATATAATTTCATTTCCATGACACACCCACCCCACACCCGACCCCCACTTTTTCTGTACCCCCCAGGGTGGCGAGAACCAACCACCACGCCGGAATCTTTTCATCCTCAATTACGAGGTGGCCTCGGGTGGATCCAATTTTAGGTAAAATCGATCAAAGACTGTTGCCTTTGTATTTGCGTGTGTGCGAATGCGATGATCAAATATCTGAATAGCTTCATTTAAGAATGTGCAAACTTTATTTTAGGGACTGAAAAAAATAAACGCAGGGCATGATTTATTATAAAACTTAGTAAAAACTCAAAAAATGAATAAAAACTTTTTAAATATTTACACTTTGAATACAGCTGTAAATGTATTTCTAAACATTTTTCTTAATCTAATTAGTTGGAAAAATATCTGGAAGTCAGAAAGTTCCTGATTTTGGGTGTAAAATTTATTGATTATGTTATTATTTAGAATTAGAATATCATCATTTTCGTATCTCCGATGCCTCCGATAGAACTTCTAATTGGCGGAAGTTTGTCTGTCATTGACTCAGATCAATAATATTTGGCATGTGGTTTTATTGCTAAAATATACTTTTTTAAACATTGACTCCAATTAAAAAGGAAGAAAACATTCCTGCAGGCTGCGTTTTCTTTACTACATTATGAGTTTGACCAGAAATTAGGGCTGCGGCGCCTTGGCGGTAAAATTTCAGCTTCGAAATTGAAAGGTTTCAGGTTTGAAATCCGGTTTCACCGAAGAATCGTCTCGTAAACAAGTTTGGTGCACGTTAAATCTGTTGAGGCTAAATATCCTTCCACTGGTGTGGTGTGTCAATTTGGAGAGAGGGTGCCATCCCAGGTGTCGTCCTCGTCATCTGACCACCGTTCAAAGTTATAAGGTCCGTCTCAAAATAGCCCTAGTGTTGTTTTAAAAAGGGATGTTAATATGAATAAACTAAACTTGATCAGCAATTACGTTTGAACCTATTTACTAGCAATTATTTAATCTGGACTAATGCATAAATTTATTTGCCACAGTACAACCTATAAATAGGCTCTTGTGTCTTTTAATTCCCAAACTAAACAAAATCGCTACATTACAAACTTCAAAAAGCGTTATAATGTCTTATGGGAAATCCTTTTTCACGTTTAAAAAGACGTTCAGCAAGTTGAAAAATTTTCATCAGCATAACCCGTAGAGTGGATCGAAACATTTAATAGTCATACCAAATAGCACTAGGCATCAAAAGTTATAAACTGGCACATTGCTGCTGAATTTTTTCAAAATTTTTACACTTCACCTTCATTTCTTATAATAGCCTCAAAACTTTACTTTTTACAAAAAATTTCATGTATTTTATTGTAATTTTAGCGATAGTTTTCCATAAATATTTCGTTACTTACTGCATTAGCCAGTGAAAACTAGCAATACTGTTTAATTATAAATTAATAATTAAGGTAGAATATGCTTTTCTTCTTATTCAATGCTGATCTTTTTTTTCTTTTTAAATTTTTGCAACTTCAGCTTATAGACAAATGATATTGAGATTTTCTTCCCCTTGCAAAAAGCATTACATACTAAGTCAGCAAGTAGCCAACATAATTATAGATAACTGTTACTAAAGTTACAGCAAAATATATGGAATATCTTGTAAGAAGTAAAATTTTGAAACTATTGAGGGACATGAAGATGAAGTGTAAAATCTTTGGGAAAAAAAAATCAGCAATGATATTCTAGTTTAATATACAACTTTTGCCCCTTAGTGTTATTTGATAGAACAACTAAAAAAATCAATATTTTTTCGATCCACCGTAATACCTAGTTTGTTTTTTTCCTCCCCAAGATTTGTGAGGCCTTCTCTCGTATTTGCATATTCAGAGATATCAATGACTCGGCGGTCGGGCATTGCTCTTCGGTTTCGTGTGAGGCGAAGGCATTTGAGAATCGCGATTTATTCGACACTGCAGACGACTCGAATGTTCTGTGCATGGAAAAAGTACATTCATTCTTTCATATTTATCATCTTTTTTTTCGGGTTATTAGTTCACTGTCAATGGCAATGGGAAGATTGAAATGATACTCCCAATCCCTAAAATATAGATTCAGCTCAAAAATGTTTTCCAAACAAAAGTATGATTTGTGTACTTGTAGAAAAGATTATCTTCATTTTCACTGTTATAGCTCTAGTTTGCTCTGGAGTTGTTACTTAGTGATTCTATAATTTTTAGTCGATATTTAGTCGAAAACTAAAGCATTTCGAAAGAGAAAGTTATTTAAATATTAATTTTAAAAGTTAAACTGAAATATTCAAAATTCTTTTCTAAGGCATCTTTGAAGACCGCTTCTTGAATTTTGATATCGGTCTCATAAGAAGTGGTAGATAAGAGGAATAATATCTTCGCCTGAACTAATTTGCTCCCGAAATTGATTTTAACCTTCGGAGAAAATGCAGAGAAAAACTGCACGATAAGTGCATGAAAATGAACATCTTCATTTTTTTAATGACAAAAAGCTGAAGCGACCCTTGAGAAAGTATTATAGGAGTAATTTTAGTGGAAAATCGAGTATTTTATGTAATAAAAGGGTAATACAAATTCTGTTAATTATTAGCATTTTTATGTATGCGCTTTGAAAATTATCCATGAAATATACGAATATATCTTACTATAAAACAAACTTTGCAATATATTAAAATGTATTTCTAAAAAAAACATTCTATTGATCTATCCCGCACTTATATTTCCTATAGTTTTCACAATCATGCTCATGGCATATTATATGCATTTTATTCTTGGTTTAGAGCTTGGTTTTTATTAGTTGGTTTAGAACAATGTGTATATGATGGTGTATAAATATCTTACTTAATAGAATTAATATCGCAACATAAATTCGTCTCGGTTTCATTTATTTAAGTTTAATCCTTTCTGTTAACAATGGTACACTACATTGATGATCTGCAGATATAACACTCTTAGTTTGGTGTGATGTGGTGCGGATGCTCGGAAAGTGAGTGTCATTTAATATGCCGCTGCTGTTCTACGATTATAGTTCCAAAAGACTTTTCATTTAGCTTTAGAAACGGACTTTCGTACAACCAAATTCGCCTAAATGCAGTTAAGCATTTCTATTTTAATTATTGACTTAAGAAAAAGTAAATTCGATTAATAAATGACTATTTCTTCCCTTTTCGAACGAGAAGAGAGTGATATTGATTAATTTTGTTCTATAATTTATTATGTAGTGGTTGAAAATGTTATTCAGCGCTAGATATACCGTGTTGTGGAGCTCTACTTGATGCGAAGTAATCCCTCTAATATTATTTTGAATTCTCTTTTTAATTAAGATATTAATTGAAAGTTTGAGCAATTAAATTGGAAAATACTATGGATATTCGTTAATTAAGTACTGAAACTGCTAAATTAGCACTGATTGCCGTGTCACTCACATTCACGTACCAGCAAAAGTTCTTGTCACTGTAGAATCTGATCCGAGCAGAACACGCCCATGTTTAGTTTAGCTGTTTAACCATATTGCTCAGCACGTGAATCTCCTGTGATTCATACACATCATCTTCTCTACTGCAATTAAGAGAACAAATAAGCAAGCATCCTATTGGATAGTGGCCCGAATTACAGGCATCACTCATGGCAGTGAATGCGTTAAGGAATGGATTTCATGTTTTAATGCCTGCGATGCTTGAGATGATCATTATTTGTCGTACAGGTTTTTTGCTCGTTTAATTTAAGAAATTTTAGGATTTTGCTTGTTTTTGTTTGCATTTTACATTATAAAATTTGTGAAAATGAAAATGACTTTAAGGGGATTTCTGGACGATTTACATTAATTATAATATGCTGCCGAGAAATTTACTTGAAAGTAGTTAAATTTGGTTTTGGATCTCTTATGAGTGTTTGAAATTGCTGGTTCATATAGCAATAGCTGCAATCATTCGTCATAAGTGTGGAATTCTTTTTCTAGAAAAAATGTTCCGAATTTACATTTTATCTACCATGAAGCATCCGCTATTTTCATTTATTCTCTGCTTTGGAAAATTTGCAACTTTCGACAATTTTTCAAGGATCTATTTTTCCAAACGGGCGATTTGAAAAGCTCCATTGGCTTTGCAGAGGAGAAGTTTGCGCTTAACATTAAATATAAATTACGCGAAAATTTCATTTTCCTTAAAAAAATTATTCTGGTGATCAGTTATTACTTTCAAAAGGGATTTAAATCAGGAAGTTTGAGTCAGCGTAAAAGGGCAACGGATTTTTCCTTTATCATTTGATTTCCAGTAGCTACCAATGCTCAATTATGTGGGCCGCTTTAAAGAAGGGGAAGGTGATAGATGTCTTTAACGCGTGACTGCCACCTTGTGGGCGTCTTGCCAACTGATGAGCAGGGAAAGTCAAACTTTATTGCTGGAAAAAACCCCGGAAAAATGGGCCACAAATCTCTTGGGAGAACTGCTTGCCAAAAAGCAGCCGATACCTACTGCTCGAGTAACACGTGCTAGATATCAAAACTTTTCAACCCAGTGGCATACATTCTGGGAGCATCATAGTGAACAACTAATTTTTAAAATGGCAAAATATCAAGTGAATTTTACTGAAAAGTATATCAGGGTATTTTAATTTTCTACTATCTGCTTTCGACGACCAGCTGATTCACAGGGGTCTCGAAAAGCTATGGTCTCTAAGATTTTCGATAAATATTTTATGACTTCATAGCTTTCTTTGCAAAATATTTTAAAGCTTCAAATTTTAAAAGTCATACAACTCATGTTATTTTAGAAGTTTTAAACCATTCTGTTCATTATACTATACATTTAACTAATTTTCTGTCAGCTGTCATTAAATTTAAAATTTAATTTAAAACGGAAATGATTAAACTTCTACTTACAGAAAAATATTTTTGTTGAAACCAAATACGTTTTTATAAAAGATGTGACTTTATAAGATAAAATCATCCAGAATTGAAGTTTTACTTGTACTACAAAATACTTCTGTAATATATTCAGTATCTCAGAAAATTGTTCAATAAAAATAAGTTTCATAATTTATCAGAACATTTATTGACTCAAACTGCATAAAATATTCTTTTCTCCTTAAATTCTCTCTTTCTTATTCTTTCTCCCTCTAATTCTTCTCTCCTTTCTAATAAAGTTATAATAGAAAAACTCGAAATTTTCTCTTTATTTTTAATTACGATTTTAATAAAAATTATAAAAATATCACCTTAGGCTATAAAAATTTCCTTTTAGGTTAGAAGTCGTAACGGCTTCAATTTTAAGTCTGTTAGCCGAAAACTATATTAAGGCGGCATCTATTTGGAAGGGGAAATGTATTGTATGCTAGAAGAAAATGCACTGAAATCTGCAAGTCCACGAGATTCACGAAATACGTAGTAAGTAAACAAATTTTCTAATTCTGTAAATTGTCGGTTAAGTGACTGCAAAAATTAAATTTATTTGGCCAAATAAATTTTTTTTGCACTCTCTCTTTTTTACTAAATGAAGAATAATAAATAACGACAGAACATTCAGTTTTACTGTTTGCGTAATACTGAGTGATTGGATCACTGCGAATAGTGATATGGATATTGCGGTCAATTTCAAAATGGCCATCACGACCCATAAAGTGAAGGAAATACATTCCATCTTTAGAGGTTGAAGCCAACAAAACTGTAACATCACTGCTACACCTTCCAAGAAAACGAGCATCCACTTATTTATCCAACGACCTCTCAAGGGGCCGCGGTGGCGTGGTGGTAAGGTTTCGGCTTCGGAACCGGAGGGTTTCAGGTTCGAGACCCTCCACCGAAGAACCGTCGTGAAAGGGGGCCAGTTGCACGTTAAATCCGTCCTGACCAAACGTCCTCCCGCTGGTGTGGTGTGGTGTGGTGTGGAGAGGGGGGTGCCAGCTCAGGTGTCGTCCTCGTCATCTGACCGCGGTTCAAAATGACGAGGTCCGTCCCAAAATAGCCCAAGTGTTGCTTCAAAAGGGACGTTAATATAACTAAACCAAACCAAACCAACGATCTCTCAAATTCCTATCTGAAGTGCTCCCCAGAGAGATTTATTACTAAATCGGCCAAATAAGCAGCATCTTCGGCCTTTAATCACGATAAAAGCCGAAGGTAGATGCAGCAACCTAGAAAATCAACTAGGGAATGTTGCAAAGAGAATAGTATTTATTCCGCATCGAATGGGCTGCGTTATTAAACGAAAAGCGATTACATCGTCGAATAAAGCTCACAGTTTTAACATTATCTTGGGACATGTAGCAGTTTCGCCGACGACGGCCTTAACTTGACATCAAAAGAGACGGAACAATTACCCCAACCTTCTGATGTGCGTAGAAATTGGGGTCTTGACTCAGGGGACAACAAATGATTATCTGTAATAGCACTTACCTTAATAAGATGATCAAAAAGTGCTTTCAGCGCATTATTGCAAAAATGTAGTAACAGTGACTGTGAATAAAATGTAAACTTTTGCGAAATGGCAAAGTTCTAGACTAGCTATTTCTCATAGCAACATCGCATGTTTTGTGCTTCGAAGTATTCTGATGTGTTTCAACCGATTAATACCAGAATTTGTTACATATCTAGATATTATGACTCAATTTTGAAAATATAATTCTTGCACAGCATGGCTGTTTTGTGCTTCGAAGAACAAACAGTAATGTAAAGTGAGGACGCGTTTCGACCGATTGAGACCAGAAATTGTGACATATCTAGATAGTATGCCTCAATTCTGAGAATAAAGGATGTCCCAAAATTAACGCAAGATTTAAATTTGCCATCATTTGTGCAGTAAAGTGGTTACAATCCTTCTCGTGAAACATAAATTGAAATTGTTAGCAAATTTGCTTTCTTATGGGCCACTTATTTGTAAAACAATATTGCACATACACATACACATACAAGCACGCGAACGCGTAGAACAATCAGCGCAAACCAGAATATATTTATATATATGATTAGGGGCAGATTAATTTGAACATTTATAATTAATTATACATTTGGAATTCTAATATATCGTAAAAAACTATCTTTTAAGCTTATATTTTGACTTTTTCTTTAAGGTATAATGAACTAGTGACCAAACTATTGTTTTTTATTCTAAAATGAGCTGCTTTTTTGAAAATTGAAAACAACAAAATTTCTTTCTAAATAATTTTATGAGCTCTGCTGAAAGACTGTTTAAAAGGTTCTTCCATAGAGTGTAGATATACACAGACCATTTGACTGGAATAACATTTTTAAATGCCATTTACCTAATTACAACTCACGCTATGAAAAGAGCGACCTGGTTTCGTGAGATCAATTTCTGAAGGAAGTTGTCACTTAAGTGCAGCAAACTTTTCTTTTGAATATCTCAATAGGTAGAGATTTCTGAGCTTAAATGGCTTCCTTTCCATTCAGTGCTATTTATGTTAATTTTTTTCTCACTTTTCTTCTACTCTTAATGCTTTTTTGACGAATTAATTCAACTGAATAATGCATAGTTAATTAGTGTTAAGGTTTGAGTACAAAAATTTGGTATTTTAACAGCAGCCAGTAGTTTTCCGAGTTCTAAAATCGAAAAATAAAGGCATTTAACATTGGAACTACTTGACCAATCAAAAGGATTGATTGGTTTCTGGTAGAATCTGTGTTCATGTCGATCTCTGGTAATTCTAATAATTAGGATTACCAGTGAAAGTAAAGATAGAATTATATTTTAATTGGGTTTTCTGTGATTACTTGTTTTTATTTTATTTTATACAGAAATAATGGGGCAAATGAATATACTCAAGAAATGGAATCTATTGATTTAAAATCCCAAATACATGGGAAACGAAATGCACTGTCATTTCACTGTACATTGTTTTGCATTGTGCTGTAGACTGATATTCTTTATCCTTCTGTAAGATGCGCATTAAGTTTCGAAATAAAATTGACACAAGGCACGTGAAGAACAGGTGAACGTGTATGGAATTCATTCTTAAAATTAAACAGTTTTTAAAAATACACAAAAATCAATGAACTAAAAAGTAGATAAAGAATTAAAAAAAATGTTAATTTGCAATCTACGATTATGAATTTTTTATTGTTGTGTCCGTCTGTCTGAGCACAAGTGAACATGATAAATACAAAATGTGAAATACTAGGTAGATAAAATTTGGTGCGAAAATTCAGCATCCAAAATGCAGATTCATTCAAATTTTGATCCAAATTTGTCAGGGAGTTGGATGTCTATCGATCTGCATTTTTATGAACTTGCAAATACAATAACTCAAAATGCAAGGATTTAAAACAATGAAACTCTGTATGTAACGTGGTGACAGCCGTGTTAGTGTCAAATTTTGTTCAAATCGCTTCGAAATAAGTGTCTGAAGCATAAAGTAGATTTTCGAATACATGTGTATTCACTAAATTCTAGAGATTCATCAATAAAAAAATATCTCCAAAGATCACACGCTAGGTTCATGCCAACGATCGATATTTTGTAGCTATTGTTGGCCAATGCCATGCAATTAACGCACAACTGCCGTTTCTTAAATTATACAATGAAGAACAGATCTTTGATGTGTGGAATTCTGAAAATAAAAAATTGAGCACTCGGGGCATTCCCAGCTTTGTCTGTCTGCAATTTTATGTGAGTGAAGGGAACGATGCTTTTATTAGAGAGTATGATGGAAAGTTTTATGGAGACCACTCTCGCTGATTATGTCGTCGATATTCTTTATAATACCATTGCTTTTGAGATTGACAGATAATTATAATCCTCTTCCTCCCCCCTTTTTTTTTCGGACTGGGAAGTGTCTGAACATGGAAAGTCTTAAAAATTCAAATGTCCCTTTAAAAAGATTCTAGCTTTCCTTTAACTCTTTGTAAGGCCATGGGAAGTATGCTTTCCCCCAAATTCATCTATCTTCGGGTGAAGTTACGTAGATTGGCTTAAGTTCTGACAAATTTTTCAATAAGACAGAAACTTAGATGTTACAATTCCTTGTCTTGCACAAAATGGCGTGTCTTGATTTGTTACTTAATTATTAATTAACACAATAAATTAATTAATCAAATTAAATGTATCTGATAAGTTAAATTAATCACTCTCCCTTTGCCAGTCTCATTCCAAAAAATATTTTACTATACCATGACTAGAAAATAATGGCCTTTTAAAGAGTTAAACGAAAAAATAATATTTTATTCCAAGTATTTATTTTGAAAGCAAGAACTTTCAGATATTATTTTTCTGGTTCGTATTTTGCTTTACTTAAAATTATGCTTTTAGCAAGAAACATTACATTTATTCCTTTTAACCATTAATGGAAAAATGTTTCACTTTTTTTTTCTTTTGCTTCTGAGTTCCACGGAAAAGCGATAAAATCGGGCAGGTGAATTTACCTGCAAGGCCAAACGGCGTCATTTGGAGAGCCCATCGATTTAAACACGACAAAGAACACATGTTTTCCTTAATCGAAAGAGATCCTTTCTGGCAGTGGATGAGCCTTCACTTCTTTGGACATCTTTTGTGCTATCTACAAAGTACTTGACTTGTCCCCCCCCCCCCACTTTGTGTTCGAATTTCCAGACGTAACATAGAGATTTTACCGCAGAATATTATTTTCCCATTATTAATACCGAACTTTTTCCTAGTTTAAAGGAAATCAGCAGAATTCTTAATGGATTTTCTCGTAAGTTCATTCAGAATGTTTTTGATTAACAAAAAATCGTTTTCGTAATGTAATTCCTCTTCTTTTTGAATTATTCCATCCGAAATTATAATTTATTATTATTGAGTTATTGAAATAATAAACACTCAAATACTGAGTGGTGCTTAATATCTAGTAATAATAAATTCCAGTACATTATACGGCTTGCATTATATCCAAAATTTGACATACATTGTATTCAATATATGATTAATAGAATTCTCCGTCGATCCCCGTCGAGAGTAAGTTCACATAAAATATCATTGACTAACACAAAATCATTTTATTTTTAGTTCTGTAGCGTAATTCCTTTTTTTCTTGACATATTGCATCCAAAATTTGACTTAGATATATAATATACATAAAATTCCATCAATTCAACGTATGAGCTTTTGAGTCGCTGTGTTTTTTACACATGGAAAGGCAGACAGACAATTTCCTTAAAGCTGATTTCGTTCAACATTTGATAGAAATATACAATTTTGATATAGGGATCACGTGCGAGTTTCTTCTTTCTAACGTGTTTTTGAGTTATCGTGCCCAATCAAGCTTATATTGATCTAAATATGTCTTGTTTGCTTTTAAAGTGATTTAAGGCGTGGGGATTCATTAAAATTAATAGGCCGAAAGATTTCAATACTTTTTCTTTCTGTACAAGAATTCATAATAATAATAATAAAAAAATAAAACATTTTTGTAATTTGACATAAGTAAATTAAAATAACTGATAGCATTAATAGTTTTGAATATTTAATTGTATCTTCTCCAAGAATTTCAGTTTTGAAATTTATTAAATTATGTTTTAAATTGGCGATTTTCTTTCCATTTCTGAAATTATAAAAATCTGTTCTGATTTCTTTAAGGTTTAATTTTCTAGATATTACATATCAAATGATATTTAATAGTATCTGTAAAGTAAACACTTGAAAAAAAGAGTTCAAGTCTACTCCGGTTGAAGTTCTGTTCTAAGAGAGCAAGCTTAAACTGGCAATAATCGGTTTTTGTAAAGAAGGTTTTTGAGACACGTGAGAGTTTCGATTTTACCGATAAAACCGAATTTACCGAAAATAATCAAGATCAAATGTTTAGTTTCATCGATTTAAATCGTTGTGTTTCTGAGGCTATCGCATTTACATGAATACGAAAGTCAATTACTCGATACACAGATGATCTATATGTTGACAAATTTCGTTCAAAATTTATAATAAGCTTAAAATGCTAAAACAGTAAAGCAAATTTCATCAACCCAAGTTGTAACGTTTCTGAATTGCCGCATTTATATGCATGTGAAAGTACAGATCGACAGATGGTAAACCCCTCGACGGATTTGGTTCCGAATTTGGTACGTTTCTAAGTTAGTGTATAATTACGTTTTATAATTATCGTGTTCGTGTGTACTTTGGCATCTAAGTAGACAAATTTCCTGTTGACGGGTTCAAAATTTGATTGAAATTTACCACTTTGACTACATAATAAATATATTTACCAAAATGACCACTTTAAGAGTACATGATATATTTCATATGTCTAGTTTAAAGCATTTTTAAAGTTATCATGCTCACAGGTACATACAAAAAATGGCCTTTTATTTCGACTGAAGAAGTCTGAAACATGAAGATCCATCGAAACCTCAAGCGTAAACTTTTTGATGAACACATCAAAATGCTGTACTCGTTACCACAAACAATCAGCGAGTTTTAATAAGTTCTCTTTAGCGAAATATTCACTGCGTGCTTATAAATCTTATAAACTAAATAAATCTATTATTTCCTTCAAAGATAACTAATGAAAGCATGATTTTTCTCACTATTGTGATAAATGTTTAATTTTAAAATTTAATCATATTTTCAGTGCTATTTCAGTGCTAATCATATTTCAGTGCTATATTAATACTCCCTAAAATTTTAAAAATAATTACTTTTTAATGATATATATATTAATAGTGTTAAATAGTGATAATCAAAATTGCTCATTAGAATATCAATTATGAGATTCTAATAAGCAGAATCCATTGAAAGAAATACTCGAGGCTTTATCGTATATAAAGATTCAGCAAACAGTATTTCTTTCCTTTATTTTAAGTCTGAAAAGTTTCAGAAAGAATTTTTGTTTTGAAAAAAAAAATTGAATTAATCAAGAAAACACACAAGATTGTTTTGCCAAGAAATTTTCGAGAACTTACTTCATAACTTAGCGCCATTTACCAGATGTCACAGTATAAGATCGCTCGGCACGTGGAGATAGCAATTAATTTGTTTTTCAATCTAAAGATTCCAGATCTGATGTGATGTGGTTTTCAAAAGAAAAATGTGGTTGGGTATGCCATGCAAAAAGAGTTCTTAGAATAGATTTATTTCAAAACCTTTTGGACCAGGTGTTTTACCAAAACTAAACCAGAAATAATCTACACCAATTACAGGAAAGAACTTCATTCAAGCCTAATGCCGGCTTATTACCTTTGCTTGCATTGAGAGAAACCGCAACGCTCACCACTTTCGATCGACGGAACGTGGCGTGACGTAATCGTTGTTTTTCCCGCGAAAACGAACGTGAAAGACCATCGTCGCGTGACGACAGCCGTTACTATCAAAACGTCCGTCTTTTGTTTATAGTGGTGAGGGGAGTTCTCTGGCCTTGGAACGAAGTTTTTTTTTTTGGGGGGGGGGAGCACACGACATCAAATTCATGTGCAGCTGGAAGGCACGCGCTGTGAGTTCGAAGTTCAATTAAAAACAAACACCCCAGAAAGAGTACTCGTGTTGGATTGGCATCTTCCGATTCCCCATTATAAGCCACAGAAATTCAAAGTTCGATATTCGGATTTGATATTTTTTTTTCAGCTCCCAAACTTAATTGTGTAGAATACTATTTATTTTATTCCTACGAAGTGAAAGTAAATATCAGTGTTTTATGGATCAGCGGCGTCCTCTGTCGGTATGTTATTTTTTTTTTTCTAATTTATTTTGTTATTAAGTTTGTAACGTTTACTGTAGATAGCTTCGTAATTTATGCAGTGCTTTATTCCATTCTAATTTTAATTTATTTCATGTTTGCGATTGGAAGGAATATAAGAAAGTCGAATTTTAAATATTGTCCATGTGAATCCGAGGACGAAATCATCAAAGCTTAGTGATTCCCTTTTTAAATTTCTTGCAAATTTTTCAACCGAAAATTTCCGTCGAATTACGAAATTTATTTCCTGACCGTCCGATTCCTTTCGCCTTCATGCGAGTGTTTCAGCAATGATTAAAGTTTGATATGAGAAAAATCTACAAAACGAGTATTTAAAAGCTTAAAAGATTTAAAAAAAAAATTCTAACTGACATGTTGTTCTAAGTCACAATTTACGAACTTCAAAGGTTATTAAAAAGATCATTAATTTAAAAAACAATCGAGTGTTTTTAATATTAAATTAAGTAATTAATTTATAAATACGCAAGAGATATCTGACTTTTGTACAGTTAAACTACTTGAAGATCCAAACTATATATATATATATATATATATATATATATATAATATTCGCTGAAATGCCAACATCTTGCTAAATCTTAAAGTATTCTACCGGAAAGTTATACAAGTTGCACTATATTTTTAGCTTTGAAGTTACGAAGAAAAATATTTGCATCGATTTGTGCTTACAGATCTAAAAATAATTTACAATATATTTTATTAAGATATTCAAAATATTTACTTCTAATTTTAATATAATGTATAAATAATATATTGCACAGATTCTGCAAGTTACTTTCAAGATAACTATGTATATTAAAAGAGAAAAAAATAAAGAAAATTTTGATATTTTAAAGAAATAAAAACTTTTTAGTATTTCTAATGATCTGCATCTAAAAATAATTTCCTAATTAGTCTAACTCCAGCTTCACTTTAACTTCTGAACTGCGCGGCCTTTTACTTTCCAACAGTAAATGTTATCGTGCGTTGAACCAAGAAATTGCGTCAGCAGATTCTTTTCTGAAATTATATAAGTTCAAAATACTTTCTGAATCTGTCTGCTTTTCTGTCTTCCTTGTGGTATGTTTCGCTGCGTTCTACATAACTTTGACAAAAAAATCTTGATTAAAAAAAAATTCGATTATTTCCTTAAAATCATAAAAAATAAAGACATTTAATTAATTTTGCTTAATTAATTGTTTAATTAACTTAATTGTTGAAAATGCAATGTCGTCCTCTCCTTAAATAAATAAATATTTTACATATAAATAAAAGATTTTTTAATAAATATTCTTAAAATTTATATTAATATATTTTTTCTTCCTTTTTACATATACTTTATTAATTTTCGATATTATTATTTTTGATTATATTTTCCCGCATTATTGTTTTCTAAATTATTACTCTATATTAATATTTGTTTTAATTATTAATTTTAGTCTTAATTTTTATTAGCACTTTATAAAATTCTCTGCTTTCCTATGGTTTAATTTCACGAGACTACGTTTTTTTTATATATGCTTTGTGAATCTTCTCTTGCGCCGTACACCATTTAGGGTAGGCGCAAAAAACCAGTGAGGATTTGCAAATCATTACTAGCCTTCTGTGACCCCAAATTATTTTCCTTTTCACCAATTTCTGGCTGGCCCGCGCCATCGATACGTGCAGATCATGCAGTGCATGACGGCACAGAGTTAAAAAAAGCTTCTTTTCATATTACTAACTTATTTCATATTTCATATCCATGCTTGTGAAGACAGAATTTTGCGATTCATTTCCATCTCCCTGATTTAAGCGACATTCTTACCAGTTGTGTTTTTATGATATTATTTTAATATTTTCAGTGCTTAATTATCATTTTAGAGATTCATTGAATTCAACTTAGTTATGTAAGAGGGGCGTCATTTGATAATAAATTTGAGAATATTTCCTTTTAATATTTACTTATATTAAGTCTTTAATATATATTTTATTATAAAGAATGGAAAATTGTTAAAAAAGTTATTATAATGCACTGATTGAAATGTGTTTACCAAAACTGTTTGCACGAAACTGCTTACGTTTCCTTTCTTTTACTAACGCAAACAGGCTTTCCTCAGTGATTTTTGGATAGGAAAAAAGCAAGTTTTTTTTATGTTTTGTTTTTCTTCACAAAATAGTATAATTTTATTCGTATATTGTGGAAAAGAAATGGTTTAATTACATACGCGAAGTTATAACTGAAGTAAATTGTAATTATTTGGGATTTTTTATTCGAATTATTTTATTGATTTTTTGCTCCAAACCAGATACTACTCAAAAAGAAAATCTATTTATACTGAGTTTAAATGCATGAGAATCCGAAATGGGAAATTTAGTTGGATATTAACTTACCTTGTCAGTTCTGAAGAGAAACGGTTGATAATAATTATTCATTAACACATTCGGTCACGGTGTTTATTTCTAGACCACGGGGGATCTCTAAGTAGGGCATCTATAAAATATTCATTGCAAGGTGAGTGGAGATTAGCCATGGCCCATTTTGGCGTTCCCTGCTGCAGCCTAGAGATGACAGCACAAAGATCTGTAATCAAAAAGAGAGACTTCGTTCTCTTAACAGTGAAAGTCACGTAAAGTGCACTTCAGAATTCTGTTTCATTTGTGGCTATTCCCTCTACCCTCATTCTACGATCTCTTTACTGACTTTACACATAAAATTTGAAGTGACATGAGACAAGCTGAAAATTGAATTAGTTCGCAACAACGAGTAGTATTTTATAATTAAAAATGTAGGCAGTCAAATACAGTCACGATTTTGTAAGGTATTGTTAGCTGTAATGAATTTCTAAGTAAAAGCAGCAGGCATGAAACTCAAAATTTTATTAATATAAAATTAGAATAACGATAAGTAAACTCAAACTTGTGGAAACAGTTTAGCTACTATTAAGATTAAATTCATACTATCTTTAAAAATTTGTGATGTACGAACTGTGTCTCCCACTATCGCTTCAAATGCAACACATTTTGCGTGCTATTAAAATGAAAAGTAAATCATTAAAGTACAAATACTCTTAAACCAAAGAAGTTTGCACGAATGGACTTTTTGAGTAATTTGATTTTTTTACGTTACAAAAACTTCAATTCCAAAAAGTCAAAAAAAGTGAGCGTTGGAATCCAATAACACTATTAAATTCCTTTACATAGATTTATTAAGCAATAATTGCTCAACATGACACCCATTATGTTGTTTAAGCCTAAAAAAAAAGGCACCTGTGATTCTTGAATGCAGCGGGTCTGGTGTTGGATCTCTCTGCGACCGAGACTATGGTGATCTGGTGGTAAGGTTTCGACTTCAGAATTGGAGTATTCCAGATCCAAGGCCCCTTTGCAACGATGAAGCACATTGTAAGTGGTTCTGGTCCACGTTAAATCCATCGGCCCCAAATGTCCTCCCGTTAGTGTGATGCGTAAATTTGGAGAGGGGTTACCAGCTCAAGTGTTGTCTTCGTCATCTGACCGCGGTTCAAAATTACGAGGTCCATTCCAAAATAGCCACAGTGTTGCTTTCGAAACGGTATATTAATATAAAGTCGCTGTGACCTGCCAATTGACATCTTTGATGGCAAAAATCTGTTAGTGAAGTATGGTGATCATAAAACTTCAACTTATCAATCGATTTTCTCTACAATTATTCATAAGGAATGCCCTCTATGAACTTACAATGTTGGAAATCGCCATCCAATTCGATATAGATTAATCGGATTGTAACCCAGAGATGCCTTTGATTTACGGATTCTACAAATTTTCAATTTTATTTGAACTAAAAATTGATCTATTTGTAATTTTTATCTAATTTATCTTTGAAACTAAACACGCATTCGGACAAGATTTGTTTGAAGCTGGTTTAAAAATTTCATTTTGAAAAGGCTCCGGTTTGCGAAATGGAAAAGCGTTAACCAGAGAACAAATGATTTAGTTTTTTGATCCTTGAACATTTTATTAGGTAGATATTTTCAGTGGGCCACAGACGTTGAAATTTCTAGGTTTTTCTTTGATGGGCGCCACCTTACTCTCGAACAGGGCGCTGAAATTTACTCTCGAAGAGGGCGCTTTGTCCTCATGCGAGTATTCGGAAATCTTTATGCGGTGAAAAGTTGATTTCATCCTTCTACATGACATAAAATAGTTTCTATTCAATTTTCACTAGATTCGATATAGAAATGATTTGCTATTGATTGAATGACTGTAATTTGTAAAAATACGAATGCTAGAGAATGTTGCTATTCCCTATTAATAACACACCATGCCATATTTTATTTAACACGCTATACGGGATTTTTTTACTCCTCTGTCAAGGATTGCATGCCATTTCGTGCATGTTATGGCGATTTTGGTCCACAGTAATCCTTAAAAAGGGAAAATAAAACGTGCTTTATCCTTATCCGATGGGATTTCATTCAGTATATAAAAATATAGCCGATTGAGTATAAATTCAATAAATTGCCAACAATAATTTAAAATGAATCTGAAATTACTTTTATGCGTTATGTTTTATATTTTGAATCCGTGTCATCAAGTGTCCGTAAATATTGTGTAATGCAGTAAATAATTAAAAATCAGAAGGGTTTATTATTTGGAATGAGCATAATTCATTCTAAGTATCTGGTTTTAAGAAGCATTATGTCCCTTTCATTATTCGTAAATTGAACTGGATCCTTTTCTTGCCTTAAAATATTTTCCCATGTGAAGTTGCTGGTAGATCGTACATAAAAAAAAAAAAAAAATCAGAATGAGGCGCCATCTGATAATGCTTTCAAGAGAAAAGGATAAAATTCCATTATATTTTTAATAAAGAATTATAAATTACAGACCAGAAGAAAATAATAAAAATAATTAGAAAGCATTTAAAAATACTTTTGTTAGTGAATTAAAATATAGAAAATATTTTTTCCTTTTTGTTAAATTAAAGATGTAAACTTTGAATCAATGAATGAAGCTGGTAAGGTCCTTGTTTTGGCATCCAATTGCAGTAAAGATCTTCTGTATATGCCGGATTGTTGCATTAAAATCGGACGTTGAGAATTTACCGCTGTTCTCCAGTATGGTGCGGAAGTTTAATGAGAGATGCGCCAGCCAAGCTGTCTTCCTTACGATCTGATCATGACTCACAATTATGTGAACAGCTTCAAAATAGCCTCTGTATTACTTCAAAGTGGGAAGTTAATTATAGTTATATTGAAGTCAATAGAAGCAGCAAGATTTAGATTTAAGCAATCATAAATATCGCAAGATTTCTTATTAAAAAGTGAAATATGTTATAAATGAGGATGAATTCCAATTTTCTTCTTTTTTTCAGTTAAAATAATTATACTTTTTATGTATTAATTTTATCTCCAGAAATTTACTAAAAGAAACAATCAACTTTTGAGAACACTAATAATAGTAATTTTGGAAAATTCTTTTATTATTTGTAAGGTAATGTCTTTGAAAGTAAAAACTTCGAGAAAAAGAAAGAAAAGTAATATAACCACTTGCATCATTTTATTCTTTTCCCACTAAATATTGGTTTGTCTTCTTTGATATTTTACCTATAATCTACAAAAAGAAACTTCAAAATGACATGCAGGGATTTGTTTTTTTGAATTCAACTCCAATTCTCCAGACTAATGAGTTCATTGCGCTCGAGTTTCTGGCCATTACGCTGGCTTTCACGCATTTGCCATTGCAGGCAGTTTGTTCAAAACAGTTTTTCCGAAGAAAATTGGCCCCAGAGTCATTTGTCTCTTGTAGGCAGGTGAAACTCCAATTACCTTCTCTTTCGAGCACCTGACAGTTTAAAAATAGTCGCAAATCTAAAGTGGGACAAACCTGTCTATGCTCTGTTAATATACCTGCACTAAAGTTCAGATAGTGGGAGTTATTATAATACGTTATATTTTCAATTTAATTACCATTATCACCTTTGGAAAATTATATAATTTTTTTAATCTCAGAAATGGCAATATTTTTAATTTATCTGCCACTGAGTGGTAAAATAAAAACTGCTTTCCTACTTTGGTGCGGTTTCATTATTTAATACCTTTTTCTCCCAGTCGAGTTATTCTGCCATATAACAACTGACTTTGAATTCAAGCAGAATTAACTTTCACAAAGAGTTTGAAGATTATTTTGTGTTTTTTCTCGTGGTGTGTTGAAGGGAATCGAGCACTCATCTTAGATCTCGAATCATTTGGCTCCAAAATTTCAGATATGTCTGTAATTTTGATGTCAACTTATATCAAATTTATATATCCCCTTGCTTATTGCATTTTTAATTAATCGATTCATTTTATGCGAATAATACACCGGCTGAAGGGGAAGCAATAGATGGATTTGGTTCAAAATATGGTACAGATATATTTGAATTTTGTTGTCAAAATATATGCCATTCTTCTAGTTTATTGTATTATCCTATTTACAGGAACTGGACATTCACATTTTTAATAGAGCTATAAATCCCTAGGACTGGTCTTTATTAGGACAGTTCAAGCAATCAAAGAACAGAGTATATGTTGTTGTTGTTTGAATTGTCCTGAGAAGAAGAACTTACCATCTTATGGATCACGAGTTACTGCCTTCAGAGCAATAGATGCTTAGTAAAAGACATAGTACGATCGATCAAATTCTATTCTTTGTTGAAATGGTTAAGGATGCGCATAGTATACAGCCTACCAGACATGCCATGGACTTTTTCCTTGACCTAACGAAAGCTTTTGACAAAGTTTGGAAAAACAAGCTTTTGTGGTTTTCTGATTTTCTGAAGAATAGATCTTTTAGAGTCAAGTATCAAAACATCTTGTTTGGAAATTATAGAACATATCGGGTATCCCTCAGGGAACAGTCTTGAGCTCCACCCTCTTTTCACTATTTATGACTAGGATGGAAAAAGTTGTCCCCCCCTACCCCTCAGAGCATATGTAGGACAATTAAAATAACATGGCTATAATGTCTGAAGATTCTACGGAATCATAGACATGAAGGTATCTAAAGGATTTAAATGAAATTAAGTATAGCCAATATTCTTGGCCCACCAGCTATTGTAGGCAAAGACGATTAGTTTCCATTAAAGCAAAAAGAAAAGCAAATGTATGCAATTTTGATTATTTTTGTAAACAAAATATATTTACCAAAAAAGAATTAAAAAAAAAAGAAAAGCGCTGTAAAGAGCTCGCTTTTTCACTGATAAACTAATTCAAATTTTACCAGTATGTTGCACCGATTCAAAAATGCCAACACCGTGGCGGCCCAGCGACATATCTTAACTTTGAGGTAGGAGGATCGTAGGTTCCTGAATGATATCCTCAAAAGATCCGTCATGCAGGAGGTACAAAATGATATCCAGGAAGATCCGGCAGGATATACGTTGATGAGACGATAGGTTGAGGGCCATTTCTATCAAAAATTTAATCGAAATCTTCAATTTTTGTGTAAGGATCTATGTTTTGTCTTCCAGTTCTTTGCATTTTTGTGTTATGGTGCACACAGAGATAAGACGGATACAATTCTTAAGTGTTTTATGTAATCTAGGAAAGGAGGGGGGGGTGAGAAAAAATGCGGATATTCATCCAATTCTTGAGGCCGACTTTTTTAAACAATTACAATATTTCTATCTTTTATGCCTAGTATAAGAGAAAGTAATAAAAGCGTAAGAATTAAATTATTAAAAGAAATTTTGTGTAATGCAAATGGCGTACGCAACTTTTCCTGCCTTTTTACTTTCAGAATAACCTTTTGGCTCATTAGCATTCAAGTCTTTTACATAGACAGACTTCATAGCTTCTCATTTTCTTTGAAACATTTTTTTCCCTGCCGAGGCAATGACTCAGAGATTGCGTGCGAAGTGGAAAGACGTCTGGGAGATCGATTCTATTTATATATTCTTGGTATTTGCCTTTTTATGAGATCTTTTCCGGTTTGCGAGCCATTACCGAGAAGGAAGTGTTGTTTCCTCTGAATATTCAGGATCAAGGGATTTGATCTCATGTGAAAGGACTCGGATCTTTGTCACCATTGATTCTCTCTTTTTCCGCGTATCTATCATCGCTTTCTCTTCGTGCATTCTACGAAATGTCAATTTATCGATTTTTTTTTTTGCTACAGAATTAAATGATGACACGGCCAGAGCCATTTTCTTTTGTTCGGGGAACTCTGGAATATCATTTTACATTGATAGTGTATTTTGGAAGTTTATTTTTGTTACCTTAATAATATTGTTGGATATTGGAATATTTGTTATATTTTTATGCAAAATCTTGCAATGCATGTTGCAGAATTTTCATATTCATTAAAAGAATTCGTTTGTGAATCTTTCTGTATAAAAAGGAAATGACAGTGACGAATAGCTTTCCCAACATTCCGTCTACTTACCAACCCTCCCCCCTCCCCAGTTTACCTTTTTCATTCACTTTAGGGAAAGGGCAGGTTTGAAATAACTTGGTTTAGACGAATAAGGTGAATATAAAGCATGCATGTGAAATTTAATGTAAATAATCAAAAAATATACTGTTATATATAATGTAAACACATATTATTGAAGCAGTTTCATGGTCGAAGAGAGAGAAGACACTTTGAATTTTTAAATTTCGCTTCTATTCCATCCCGGGAGGCAAAAGAGCGAACGAAATATTTCCCCCCATGATTATATGCTGTGAGTTCTGATAGGAATTTCTTTACACTTGTCGATTTAGGTAAGGGAATTATAGGGATCTTTTAAAAGAATTTGTTTAGATCGACACATTTTTATCCCTTCATTCGGAGTGTGGGAGCTTGTCGATTTCAGCAATTTTACAGAGCTTCTGTTGCATTAATGAAACAAAAAATATGGAATTGGATCAGGAAATAAGAGAACAGTTGAGAATGAAGTTAATATGGGCTAAATTAAGATAAAAAGTTAGGAAATTAATTAGGATTTAATTTAGGTTTAGAGATATTATTGCATATATATATTGTTATTATTTTGAAAATCAAGCCTTTAGTTTTGCTGAAGAAAAATAAAATCGAATAACTAAAATTGGGAGGAGGGAATAGAGTACATATGTAATTGTTTTACCATATTCAATGTGGGAATAATGAGTTGCTTTAAATCTATAGTTTCTGGTTTTAAAAAATTATCCATGAATAGTGCCTGCTAAAATGTTGCGTAAAAATTGTAACCTAACTTTCACTAACTCAATTACGTAAACAAGTTCAATGTTTTTCCTGTAGATATAAAATTGTTATGTAGAAAGCAGTTAGACTTCTCAGGCTGATAATAAGGGATAAATGTAATTTTCGATAACTTATTGAAAACCATATTGACAATATTTTTATTCTAAATTTGTTTTTGTTTGCAATCGTGTACTGATTAATTTAATTAAACGTTGATTGCCGATGGGTAACGCCAATGTCAGTGATTTTCAGAAGAGGATTGACAGCAAGATTCCATAATTTTTTGTTGATGAATTGTAATTTAAAGTTTAGAAAGTGGAAAATAATAAAAAATAAAAAAAAATGATTTATGAATTTATTGGAAACTGAAATATTCATTAAATAAAAAATCTGGTGGCAAAAAAAATTGTAAAGGCGTGAGGTGTTAGGAAATAGAAAATGGAAAGGAGATATATAAGATTAAAGTTCCAGTTTACTTAAAGTAACCTGAACCTAAATTTTGACGTTTTGGCTTCAATCCCCAGATTTTACACACACACGCACGCACGCACGCACGCACGCACGCACGCACGCACGCACGCAC
>JAPMOR010095022.1:395196-418765 GCA_026543865.1 Argiope aurantia | reverse complement strand
CACACACACACACACACACACACACACACACACACACACACACACACGCTAATTTTTAGTGCACTAATAAAAACGAGATTCTGATTTTTTAAAGCAAAATTACTTTCGTTCATGAATGTTTGTTGATTTTAAGGTCATGGAGTTAGCTATAAAAAGATAATTTCGAAACCACTTAGAAAAGGCACCAGGAAAAATTACTTTGAAAGGGATAGGTCATGCACACGGAAACAAATTGCTTTTTTATGATAGGTTCAAAATGCATATGAGAGGGTTTGTTTGTTATATTTTAATACAAATTTGGAATACTTGTAATCTATACTTATATAAAGCTCAATGTGTGTGTGTGTGTGTTGGCTCTCTACAGGCCAGACCGTTTGACCTACAGCTACAAAATTTGATACCTGTATACCTTGGAAGTTGGGAATGTGCACCTGGGGTCCCTTTTTTTTGAATTTTGAATTAGAATTTTAATTATTAATTAAAAACTAACTTTCCCGCCAAAAAAATATTTTCATTTTCCCGACCGCCAAATCAGTAAGGCTTCAGTTTTTTCACCCACACTAATGAGGCTAGGGTTAACATTTTTCGGCCGATTATTTCAAACGATTTTGTTTATTTTCTTAATGTTTGATGCATTTAAAATCAAACATTATTAATTAATCGATCTTTCAGATTCATTCTGAAGTACTTTTGAATTAAAATAAAACAGAATAAAGGAAATTAAAAATTTCTAATCTGCATAGCGTTACCCCAATTGTCGTAGAAAAATTCATGCATTTGCGTTACCGTAACTGGCATTGAAAATTCACGCATGCGCATTGTGTTCTGAATGTTGACAACGGATTCGGACTTGATTTAAATTATTTTTAGGTTAGTTCTGTGCTTTTGTAATTAAATTGTATTTATGTTAGTTATATATTTTTGTATATGCTTATAGTTTTAAGTATATCGCTTTTTAATTAGTTTATTTTAACCTGTTTTCGACCGATTATTTTAAACGATTCTGTTTATTTTCTTAGTGTTTGATGCATTTAAAATTAAACATTGTTAATTAATCGATCTGCTTATGATGAATCTGAGAAAATTTTGTTGACAAATTCTTGAGATATTACATAAATTAAGATATATATTCTTTAGTGCCCAAAAAGTTTAAACGCTCAGTGACTCTGTTTTCAGTAATCATATTATAAAAAAATGCTTTGTTTCAGTAAAAAATATTATATTAATTGCAGATTCATCCTTTCCACTTTAATTTAAAGCATAAATTCTACAGAAGCTAACAGAAACTTAGAGAGATACATATTACGTTATGACTGAAGGCCTTTATAATATTATGAGTAAATTATATGAGTATCAAAATTTGAAGTTTTAAAATATTTTGATGAAGCTATTAAAGTAGGAATTGCATAAAATATTTAATTATTAAAATTTTAACGAACATTAAGATTGGCGAACCGGCTGGTCACCAAAGGCGGCTAGTATTTGTAATAAAACTCAGTGATCTATTTTTTTGATACTGTCTCTATGAAAGAAAGAATGAAATAACTTCATCAATATCCCTTAAATTTTCAGAGTAGAAATGTCTCTAGGTTAGACAGTGATTAATAATTAAGGAACAGAGTGATAAGGAATAATTTTAATTGAGATTAATAAAATACACAGTTATTTAAATTAATAGTCTTTCATTTATTTCATAAAACTAGAAACGAAATAAAATATTTTTGAGAGCTTTTTAAAAATTAATTTAAAATTTTGAATAACATGAATCAAAAAAGTTTTTTTTTTACATATTTGCTGTCATCGCACAAATCTCAGTTAAATATATGCGTATATACCTTAATTCATAAATATTATATTTTCATACATATATTTATATAATTTAAAACATTTAAACCAATGTGATAATAAGTATTTACACTACATTTAAATGATTGAAAAAAAAAGATTATTTTATATTTAAAAAAAAACAATTTGTAACAAAACTTATACAACTTCTATTAGGACAAAATGCAATCGCATTTTAAAACATTCACAGTACAAAACATTCCGTATCTTTTCTTTCTGTAACTATTATTTTTGAATTTCATTTATTTTGAGTGTCACGTTTAACCATTGTATTCTTATTCTCGAATAGATTTTAATTATTAATTCTGTAACTTGTACATTCGAATCAGAGCTCAGAATGAGGCCTTCTTCCTGTTCATTAGAAATTCACAACTTATTTCATAAAAACAGAGAACACAGACTCGCTTCATTTTCTGAAACGCTTATATCAAAGTAATAATTTTTAATTTAATCTTTTATTAATTTTTAAATCACTTAAATAAAGCAAGTATACATTTAAAATTTAAAAATATACTTTCTTTATTAAGTGTCTTGGAAACTGAATCACAAAGTTATTAAATGTTTTAACATAAATATTTGAGTAATAAATCCATTATGCTTGCAAGAGTTAACGATAATTAATAATACTATATACCAGGTTAACATTTAAATGAATTTTTTATTCATCTTTTCAGTGTTGAAACAGATGTTATAAGGAATTCTGGAATATCTATTAAAATTAGTAAATTCTTCTGGAAGCAACTTTTAAAATAATGGCTGTACTCGTAAGCTTTTGTTCATTTTCCACATTTTTTTCTTGTTAGTTTAATTCAGTCTGAAAAAATGTTCCTAAAATTTTATTGATCTTTGAAATTCTATTGGCCTTTTGAAACTTTCTATTGAATTGAGCGTCTGATTTTTTTGGGGGGTCTTTTTATGGAAGTATATGAAAATTTTATACTTTCAATTTCTTCAGTGAAACAATCAAATTTTCTCGTTTTTGTAACACAAAACGGAAACTCAATATGAAATACCGCACTCTTTTAATAAAATTTCTGTTTTGATAGCAATAACTTATTCAAAGTTTTCCAGAGCATACTTTCGAACGTTATGTGTTGCGGATTGTGCACAGATGGCGCTTCCGTCTCTTGTTTACGTCTCTTGTTTGTCAACAGCTCTCCTCGAGAAAGGGGACTTGCGTGGCAGGCCACAATAAGTTTCATTTAATTCTGGTATTACCTTTATCTTTAGAGTCTTGTGAAATATAATTTAATTCATTGAGGTTGGTTTTCAGCCAATTATAAGGTACATGACCTGTAAATATTTGAATGTTATGTTGCTCTTTTCTTTAAAAGACAGAACTTGTAATTCGCTATTTGATAAATAAATATTCTCAGTTAAACGTGCGTAGACAAAAAGGCGTAAACTAAAAGAACTTTTTTGAAAAAAATAATATCTAATCTTCTATTATTCACTAAAAATAAGTTTATCTAAATTGTTTTTTTTAAATGTTCATACCTAAAATTCATTTCATTCTCAAATTGATAATTTTTTTAATACTTTTCTATATTTTCGTTGCAGTTCTTTTATTATTTTTGAAACCATCTAATGGTATATAGTACAACAATAAATCTTATATGTGATAAAATTTTCAGTTGATCTTAAAGGTCATTGAAACTATTAAATGTTCATGTACGAGCACGTTTCAATGTTAGATATGAAAATAAGTTAACCAGATTTCACAACTACAATCATTTTTAATATCACATCCTCTCTCAAGAATTAAAACGCTCGCCATTTCCACTTGCTGCCATTATGTTACTGTTAACACATTTAGCGCCATACCGGTCATTGGTTACTGATTTCATTCTTTTCGTTTTGTCGAGTCAATCAACAGTGACGCATAAGACACTTTTCGCTGAATTCTGTTCAGATTGTTATTCAAAGTGCATGATTTTAGAAATTAGTTCCTTAATTAATAGATTTTAAATAATTTAAAGATCATAAAAGACTGTACTTAAATATTATTTGTTACCAAAAGAAATGTTTTAATATGTATCAGTAAAACATATAGTGCACAAAAGAATATTTTTTATCTGCTAATTGTAGTCAGGATATCAATGAAACTGGATATCGGGGGTTAAATGGAAAGGTCACTATAAGATGTTGTGAGTTCGATAGGTTTATATGTACATACTTTTACACTTTCAACGCTACCGACGAGATATCTCGTCTTTGAGATACTTCCAATTACAGGTTTCTGTGGACTAAAATTTGTCTCTTATGCCAGTTTGAAAAAAGTAAAGGTATTCTTCAGATGTGTATTAGAAAGTTCAGCCTATCTAAACTGGCATAAGAGACAAATTTTAACCCACAGAAACCTGTAATTGGAAGTATCTGAAAGACGAGTTATCTCGTCGGTAGCGTCGAAAGTGTTAAAACATATGTTAGAATTTTTAAATGCTTCTTCAGTTTCTCACTAGGCATGGAAACTTTAAAGCATATTTAAAACGCTTCAATTTGTCACCGACTGATAAGTGTTCATGCTACAGCAGTGCAGTCCAGGATGTCCATTATTTGATATTTGAATGAACCAAATTTATTCCCGAAAGACTTAAATTATGTAGCTTGATCTCTTCATTAGTCTACCTTTTCACAGAGCAAATCATTTTTCATTTCCTTTTGTACATATATTAGTAATATTTTTCACCACATTATTTAGATTTTATTTCTGTGTGTTTGCCTATATATATTTGCATATATATATTTGTATGCTTTTTGTATTTGTATTTTGGATATTTTATTTTTATTTTTGACCATGCGTCTCCAATTTTATTATACCATTTACTGTATGTTTCCGTTAATATGTGAGCAATTTTTGTTTTGTATTTGTGTATTTTCTTGTTTCCCCCATTTTTCTTTGCATTTGTACCTGCGTCTTTCATATTTGAAATTTCTTTCACTATCAGTTTTGTACTGACCTACGTTTGTGTAAGGCTTATGGTATACTTGTAGGCACACCAGGAGTTTATACATCGATAATAATAATAATAATAAAAAGATCTTTGCTAGATTTTTCCTTTCTTCAACACCAATATGGATATTGATGCATTTAAAAACTTCTTCCTTTCTTGAATATTTTATTATAATGAGTCGCTTTCGTATACGAAGCGTCTGGTCTTTTCCAGAGACATGCGAGTCTAAAGAAAGAAAAGTGTGTTAATTGTTACGCTTTCGTGTTGCAACTTGATCGAAGTCTCGGGAAGCGGCTCGCGTGTCTCGGGCGACACACTTGCACCTTTTATGGAGTTAAAGAATTCTTCGAGGCGTCCACAAAGAAAGTCGTTTACTGGGTTTTTGGAGAAAATCAATTCTTTTTACCTGCTTTCTTCCCTTTTCTTTTTTCCTTTATTGAAAGGAGATCGGTTCCGGTTTCGAGAAAACTTGGTCAACGAGGAATGACGTCAACACAACTGTTACAGCTTGGATGAAAATCTTCCACTACATCAAAGGAAAGAATTGATATGGAAAACGGGATGAACTGGAAGTTCCTGATATAGCGTCAAGTGTTCGGAACTCGATCGCAGAAATATCTCTTTACCCAAGATCAACATTGATTTATATATTATTCCGACTATGGGAATTCGATGTAAGCGAGAAAAAAAGAGTTTAGCTCTAGTTTTCGTCCACCAATAACAATATAGAGTTATTTACAATTTTGTTTACGAATTCGTACAATAACAAATCCTGCGTCAGAACAATATTAGTCCAAATGAAAGAAGGCATCGATCATTTATGAATTTAAAAGTCGCAGACCTTTATACTTAAAAAAAAAAAAAAAATTAAGCAGCACATAGAAAACTTCAAAATCTTCATAGAATCTTAGTATCAAACTACTTATAAAATTTGGTAAGGAAAATATAACCAATTTTTATCAAATAAAATTAAATTTCAGAATGTTTGAATGCTTTTATTAAATTTAATTTCAATTTACAGCAGCTGAAACTTAATTGGATCACTTAGAGAATAGAGGGTTTTGGTAATATTAACCGACTGATAACAATTAGGTAAAATTAACCTATATTTTTATATCAAGGAAAAAATAGATAAACAATTACTTCAAGTTTAGACATAATTTCTCAAAAATATTATTAAAAATCGATTTATTTATCGATTTATCGACAATCATTCTTTAATTGTTTTCTTATAAATCGTGCATATTTTTATATTTTCCCTTTAAAAATTGCTGAAAAATGATTCCGGGTTTCCAAATATAAAGTGCTCGACTCATCTTGGTATTAAATGGAGATCGCGCATCTGCTTGTAGATAGTCACCACCTTTCCTGGATTTTACTCCTTGCGAGTTTTGGTTCTAGTGTTACCTGAAAGATGTGATTTACATAAAAAGAAAACTGATATCTACCCTCTTAAGAAATCACATCGATAAATCAACGTTGATTTGTTGCCTTCTGTGTCAGAATATGTAATCCAAAGTATGCATTTTAAGGAGAAGTCGCCTATGTGTCAATAATATTGAAATAACATGAGGAGTTGTAATTCTGATTTCATTGATTTTTTTCGACTGATTGATTATTCTAACTGCATGCACAGCATCGTTTTAGAGTTACTCACAAAAATCGAAATATTTATTTTTGGGCATAAATCGCAGTCATATGATTAGAGTAATATGTAGATCCAATTTGATTACATTTTTCTACGCTGATTTTTTTATAACCGAATTCTAAAACCAATTTATTTTATGGCCACTTTCCAAACCAACATAGTTTCGAAATTTTGCCTTCGATTTATTGGTATTTGTGAATTAACTGCATCTCAACAATAAATCGCCAAAGAATGTACGCTATTAGCTCTTTGGTACTATTATTCGCCAATGGCATGCGGATGATAACGCACAAGTACATTTATTAGGGAATATACTATGAAAATTTGAGAAGACCACTCTTACTGATATTTGATATTTTCAAAATTGTTTGCAAATCAGAGTAACTGCCACCCTTTTTTTTTCGCTTTTAGCTAACAGATTGATTCGTGAGTTCTCTGGAAAACTTTTTATTGAAGAGTTTTAGATTGCGTAAAGAAAAATGTTGCAATTTTTTTGGACATATTAAGATATTGAAATTCGAATTGGCTATTTGAAAGTGACCTGAAGTTAAAAGTTTTGCTAATGCATCTGATTATTATGTTTGTTACTTGCTATACTACTTGCGCATACATTTTAATATGAAATCATTATATTTGGTTTTGGAAGCTGGGAAGTAAAAAGGGGGGGGGAGTGATATTTTCATTGTCTGAAGACTTCTGTATATCCTAATACAACCGTGATCAGATTGCAGATTTAGAGAGAAAAATGTTCTCCTTTTTTGAAATCTGTCGCTCGAATCGTGTAACTCGCGCATCCGGCCCACTTCTCCGTGGTGGTGGATATCCGACACGTAGGGGGTCCGACGATCGATGGTTACTTTGGGTGTGTCCAGTAGGTCAAAAGGTGGACGCCCTCTTGGGCAGAGGAGGAAGTGATTTTCATACTCCGCTCCGATGACTTTCGCAGTCGTTTGTCATCCATTTGCAGAACCCCCGGTTTTGCCCCGGGCTGTAATGAATCCGGAAGTTGCGACACAAGTAGAGTGATTCAGATTTGCCGAACGAGATTTAAATGCTTCGAACTTAGAAGAGTCATTTCGATTAAAAATTCAAGAAGAGAAAAAATCCTAGTACGCTGGATGGTTAAAATTACTGTCTTCATGCGACTGGAAAGAATTTCTTAATTATAATATTAAGGCGGAAACTAATTTTATCAACAAAAACATTAACATAAAATCATTAAGCACTGATTTAAATACTCTAAATAAACTATATTCAGTATTTTAATGTATTTTTTAAACTTTTTCTTTTGTATGATATTTATTGTAATGCCATTTCTTGATTAATTGCTTTCAGCATTTCGCGCTATTTTCTTTGATTGTCCATAAAACTTCAAATTGTTGTTACGTTGATATATTGGTGATAATAAAACAAGCAGGAGTTGTTTTCCAAAAATTTTCTTGCATACTTTCTAATAATCTTGTCATGCAAGAGAACATCTTGAATGACATTGGCATACAATAGTTACGAAATACTTTAGTTCAGGGCGGATTTTGCATTTTTACTGAATCTGTTGTGTCATCCTTGGAGAATTATTTAGCGTTTATACACGATTTGGCCCGTATTAATAGTATCCAAACATCAAATTTATATTTTAAACACATTTTTATTAACCGATTGAAACAAAAATTTGATACAAAACCGCACATATAGTCACTGACTCCTGAGGCTGTGCGACATTGTTTGAAGGCGTTGGGGATCATGGACCTGGTTTGATGTTACTATCGACCAGGTGGGATAAGCCACAACAACATATAGTCCCAAAACCCATACCAAATTTGATATATTTTAGTTGGTTGTTGGTTAAGTTTATTGAGTTTCTGAATTATCGCATTTACAATTTTCTGAGAGTACAAACCGACAGACAACCAACCCGTCGTTGGATTTGGCTCAAAATTTGGTAGGTGTCTGTATATTGGATGTTAAATCTGTATACTGAATTTTTTCTATCGTACTCTCTTTATTTTGTAATTATTCGAACAGCCGGACAGACGGACTTCCTGTAAACAGATTTTACACAAAATTTGATAGGAATTTGCCAATGTGGAGTAAAGACAGTGTGTCAAATTTCAACCGTCAAGCCTAAAGCGTTTTTGAGTTATCTCTGTCACAGACGGACAGTCAGATATTTTCTAAAAATGTGTTTTCCGAACTTGGGCAGAACTAAAATGTGGATATTCGTCAAAATCTCGAGTTCAGATTTTTTGACGATTCTCTGTATTACGTATAAGAGAAAGAAATAATTTTTTTCCCTTCTTCCAGTGAAATTTAAAATATTGAGTTATGGGTTGTTATTATAAAATCGGTGACTCGGCAAAATTATTAAAAATGTATTTCACAACTGGACGATTATATATGTATATTAACAAGAGTAGGGGGATGACAAGGGAAGGACATACCCAATTCTGCGATATATTTCCCTTTTTAATTAGTGATATAATTTCATATGGTTATTTAAACCATTAAACCACCCATCCCCAGAGATTGGGTGTCTTCAGGATTCTAGGTGCAGAAATCTGCTTAAAAGTTTAGAAGCTGATGATATTCATCAAAAATTCATTTCTGATATATCATCAGTTTTTGTATTTCATAATTACTCTAAAGAGTTATTGGCCCATCAATGTATTCATTCGTTGTTATCAATGGGATACCCGAATTTCAGAAAATAAACTGAAAATCTCCTAGAGACGAGCATATCAGTAGTAGTAATAGTCCAAATAACTTACTTTAAGGCCGTGGAGAATCCGTTCTCCTTTTCCAGATTGTACTACTTATCTTAGAAATTAATGAGGCTATTTAAAAAATGATTTATCCTTTGGACTACAAACATCAAAAATGCATTGGAATAATTCAGTTATAAATATTGGCCTCACAAATCAGGAGCTTGATTTTTACATAGAATGTGGTAATCAGCACATCTATAAGCAATGCACTGTTCAGAAAGTCTACAATTCCGACTTGCATTAATTGCAGGAAAAGAGGATTGATTTGTTGTTATTTAAGAAGGTCACGAAAGATCTCAAAATTAAAAAGAAATTGCTTGAAGGAATTTAGGTTCAATTATCTAGTCGCGAGACGGCAAAAACTCCCTTTCCTCTCCTGAAAAAAATTTATCTGATTCTAAATCAGAACTTAATTATGATGTGAATAATAGATATTTTAACCATAAATGAATTTAGGAGACTATTTGTGAAAGATAATAAATTTAATAAACATAAATTAAAAATTCAATTTCTAGAGAAATTCTGCACAATATGCTTTCAATGTTAATATATCACTTAATATATCACAAATCCTTTGAAGATTTATTGGACCGCTGTGGCCTGTTGGTAAGGTCTCAGAACCGGAGGGTTTTAGATTCGAGACCGAAGAACCGTCGTATAAGCGGGTCTGGTGCAAGTTAAATTCATCGGGGCCGAACGTCCTGCCTCTGGTGTGGTGTTTCAGTTTTGAGAAGTGGGTGCCAACTCCAGTGTCGTCCTCGTAATCTGACTGCGGTTCAAAATAACAAGATCCGTCCCAAAATAGCCCTAGTGTTGCTTTAAAACGGAACATTAATATAACTAAAACTGAAGATTTGTTATAAACTTTTATTTCATTCTGCTAGCAGTGTACTTGCTCTTATTATGAAAATTTATATGCCTTTTTTTTCTTTATTTTAAAGTTAGGCATGAAAATTTATTTTAACTTTACTCTTTTGTTTCATCACCAAACCAATGCTCTATTCAATCTGCTATCTAGTTTGAACTTATCGATCGAAATTAGCTGTAAATGCAATACATATACCAATTTTTAACATTCTGCTTGAGCTCTTGTGTAAAGCTATGTTATCCAGTTGCAATCTATTGACTATTCATAAAAACCTATGTGTTTGTTGTCGAAGGCTTAGGTATCACGAGCAATTGTTTTTACCTTAAAACTTTTAGTTTTTAAGATTTGTTAACATTTTAAAACATTTTGTAAGTTTTACCAGCACTTTTGATCTGATTTGCTTGTTTCTGATTCTTAACCGATTTTTTTCAGTTTTATTTTAGCGGATACAATGCCATGTTTATAGTGAAAAATAGCACGCATTTTCATATTATAGTTGTGTCTTTTTTACCGTTTTTATGGCATTTTTTGAAAGACAGCCGATTTCTTATCGGCTGCCTTACAAAGAATTTTACCAATTCCTTGAGGGCAGTGGTGGTCTGGCAGTAAGGACTCGGCTTCGGAACCTGAGGACTTCAGGTTTGAAACCTGATTCTACCGAAGAACCGTCGGGTAAGCGGATCTGCTACACGCCAAATTCGTCGGGTCAAACGTCCTCCCACCGGTGTGGTGTGTAATTTTGGAGAGGGGGTGCCAGCTCAGGTGTCGTCCTCGTCATCTGAACACGGTTAAAAATTATGAGGTCCGTCCCAAAACAGCCTTAGTGTTGCTTTAAAAAGGGATTTTAATATAATCTAACTAACTAATTTCATGCATGATTTATTGATGATATTTGAAGAGGCGATTCGATTGAGTGGTCTTGTTTGTAATTTTGCTACAATTCAGCCTGAATGTGTATTTTACCTGATTGTAAATTTAAATTTATAATTTTCAGTTTTACTAGAAATGTTAATTATAAAATGAAAGGTAACACAAGGAATTTTTTCCAAAGAGTGTCATTCTTAGATCTTATAGCACTTTTCAAGCTAATGAATCAATTTGAGTCGAGAAATTGTGGACACGTAGTAAAATCAGATGTAAAAAAAGATCAATCTAAAAAAAATCCTAATGAAAGAAATAATACCAGGAAAAAATTTCTGTTTGCATGAATATGATCCGAGGAATATTGAATTTTCCTCCCTTTTCAAAAAAAAAAAAAAAAAAAAAAAAAAAAAAAAAACAAGCTAGCGATAACACTTTTGATTTATTTTTCGATTCTGACATTATGAATGACTACAAGAATGGCGGAACTACAACTGTTGCACTGCGAAAGTTTCGCATACAGAAAGGATTGAAGGCTTATTTCATTGATTGGAATATTGAATTTAGTTCTGAGGAAACACTGAATTTGGAAGATCGTCCGCGAGTAATATACCATCATTGATTGTGCACCGCTTCCATGTTATGAAAAATATTACGGATGAATTGGCAACTGAGATATCAACGAGAATTAGCGGTGTTCTTGAAACTGGGAGAATAACGGGGATTTCGAAATCGTCTCATATTGCACGAAATCTTGTATTTTGCAAGGAAGTCTGACTTGTGTCTCATAGGAATTTGTATCCATACAAGATACAGGCATTTTAGTAGTTATTACCGACACGTACACATGGAAGATTAGACTTTGTTGCAAGGATGCTGGCACATGACCAGTAATAGTAGTTGATCAACATTTGAATGGATCAAGTCCACTTTTCACTTCACAGTGCAGTTATTAAGCAAAAAAATCGTATCTGAGCGTCGTCAAATCTTTGTGAGTACCTAAACAAGTTATTGCCTTTTCCTCATGTGATTGTGTGTTACGGTTTCGCCAGGTCTTTCATTTTGGGCTTTTCTGGATTGAAGAGTGTTGTCCTATATCTGGCTGGAAAATCTGCAGAGTCACTGCAGAACGTCGTGTTGCGTTTTTACGCGATTATGTTGTACCTGCAATCGGGAATTACCTGTCATCATCTTCATGCAGGATGCAGCGTCCCACGTGAAGGCAAGACGTTCTTGTTGGACCCTTTCAATGAAGACCGAGCGAATTTAGATAAATTTTGAACATTTACTATAAAACACGACAAAAAAAATACCGTCAACTTTTTAAGTATAAAAAATAATATTCATTCAGTTAGAAATCCACAAAAATCTTATTTTTTGCATTTTGAAATACTTTATCACTATTTTATATCCCTTTTTCATTTTAATTCATGTCTTTTTATATTGATGTTATTGGTTTTAAGGTAAAGGGGTGTTAACGTTGCTTAAAACGAAGCTTAAGTGAATCGCTCTGATTCAGATATAGGTAAGGAAAGTCAAACTTTCCCGAGCACAGAATATTTTTTTTATTTCTGAAAAACAAGAACAACAACAAGAGCTGCTGCCAAAATACATCATCAAACTTTCTAAAAAAATCTTTAAAAGCAGCAGATTAATTATTTGTATCAAGAATAATTATGATTTTGTGTATGTTCATGTTTTTATGAAAAATATTAATAGATTTTGAAGAAAAGTAGCTATCGATTAGTTTTGAAAAGTATCTGATTCAGTTAATATTCTAATTTTAATTAAAAACCTTTTTGGATGACAAAGGAATTTTCTATATTATTGAAAATATTATCTCATATAAAAGCATTTTTTAAGTTAAAAACAATATAAATGAAAGGATTTTAATCCTGAGCAATGTTGGGATTATCAGTTAATCTACTAATTCATTTATAAAATTTAAAGAAGTTGAATACTGTCTCTAATTGTAACAATAGATAATTAGATCTTATACATTCCAATATTGAAGTATGCAATATTTAATTCAGTCAAAACCTTTGGTTTCTGAAGACAATAATCATCCTCCATGGACTTTCCTCTCTCATTTCATACTGTTTATAGTTAGTAAAAATTGTTAATAATTGTAAATTCGACTTTAAAGGAACTAATTTTGCATTGGTACTTGGTTTATGAGATGAATTAATTTTCTAAAATTATTTTAGTGATGTAAATATTTCATACTTTTACAATTTTTTAAAATAAGTCATTTATTAGCTTTTAATCAAAATGGTCAATAAAAATCTGCTATCAATAACTCAAAACCTATTAGTAAAAATTTTCTCTTAGAATTAAAGCGAAACAAAAAAATCTTTTGTTGAAGAAAGTAATAACTTGTAAATTAGTGATTAAAAATCAAGGATCTGAACAATGTCCAAGAATTCAGAACTTTAAGATATAATTTTAAGAATTTTTGTAAATGATCAAGCTATAATATTTTAAAGAATAAAAGTAATCTAATTTCTAAACCTAAAAAAAAATGGATTGCATTTTTAGAAGGATAATTCTTGATCATATAAAATGCTTTACATTTATGTCACTTATTAAAAGAAAGAATTGACTACAATAGCTCTATGTTTCTGACTAAAACCGATTTCGACAGAAGGGTTGTTTAATTAGTGGGGGCTTCTTTGGTTGTTCCGTTGGAATAGATGCAGCTACTTTTTCAAATATATTATAGCAATTAAAGAACTGAAATTGTTAACTTCGTTCATAATTTTTTTGGCAGTATATTAAATTTCCTCTTCTATTAACACGCGCAGGTTACTAAATTTTTTCCCTTTTTTTATTTAATTTTTCTTCAAAAATCAACGCTTTTCCTGTTGTTTCAAAGCATTTTTTTTAAATCTTGTTAAAAATAGAGTAAAAAAAAAAAGACTTTTAAAGCAATTTTTGAACTTTTTAGTTAAAACTTAAAATTCACGAAAACTTTCACACACTTGGCAAAAAGCTTGATTTTATCAACTTAATACGGATTTACACCAAGACAATCAAATGGTAGCTATTTGTTTTTCTCCATCAAATGGCTGTAAATTCAATATTATTTTTTAAGCACTTGATTATTGATTTTGCTGTTAAAAATTAATGAAATTGATTTTCACATCAATCTTATTTTCTTATTTAAGTAACCGATCTTTTATCTGTATTTTTGTGAGACTATTTCTGATAAATTTGTAAGTGCATCAGATGTCTCAAAAGGATGCAATATCGGATTTATTTTATTTATGTCTTCTTATAAAATTTTCGAAATACACTTTGCCGATTATTTAAATTGTATGGGATTATAGGTTCTTATACCGATGGTACTCTTTTTGAAAAGATAATTCGTATCTATTCTGTAATTAAAAGAAAAGACTCCTGAATACAAAAAAATTACAGTAATCTAAGTTATTCTCGTAATTCTGATTTTGATTTGATGTGGTTACTGACTTCATTATGTTATTTTGTTATTTTTATTATTTGTGTTATTTTTGATGAAAACTCTTCTAACAACAAATCATAAATTGAAAATCTTGAAGAAGAAAAATAAGACTTAACTTTTGAAGCATAAAATAATTTTTTTAATGAGCGAATTTAACGACTTTTTTTTCCAATAATAGTTAGAGTATCGCAGTCTGATTGTGGAATCGTTCAATTAAAAGCAGTTGAGCAATTTTGGAACAAATGAAAATAAAATTTATGCTTTATTTAATAAAAGTAAAGATATATATATTTTAAAATTATATTTTAATATCTTAATTTCGGAATTGAAGAGCATTCTCCTATATTCAGTTTTTTTTTTGTCCCTGTCAGAACTTGGAAAGAAGACTTATTTCAGGTTTTAATAAAATATAATTAATTACAATGTAAAATTTATATAAAAATTATCAAATAGGCTTCAAAATATGTATTGAAGACTTAATATCTCGAATAATTCTTTTAATGTTTTGGAGATTAATTTCTGCAACTTATAAACTTTCAAATGTGTTTTTTTATTTGATTAGATCGTTTTGTGTTTTGTAAATATTTTTGTCTTTCCTTTTTGATTCCTCATTCCTCATTTTGTGTCAGTGTTTTTTTAAAATGTCATGAATAACTGTGCTTGGATATTCTGTAAAGTACATTCTCAAGTGAATAAGACATTAAAAAACCAGATATAATCTATTACATACTTTTCAGACTATACGTTATTAATATACAGCTAACGTTATTAAATATTTACATTTAGTTAATTTTTTCTATTTAAGTCTGTCAAAATGTTTTAAATGCAATTTTATTAATAATTTAAAACTTCGTTTGTACTTACCATTTTTTTTTGGTACCGAATGGTCAAATATGGTTTTATGTCATTCGAAATAGTTACTCTCAACCCAACCATATGGATGATAACAAGTTATCTCCAACCAAAATTCTGACGCTATTTTCTTCTTTTACCGAGAATTTTGCATTAAAGTAATTGAAACCCAGCGCAACGACGAACGGTCTGAAGTCTATACTTAGGTCATTGATTTCGAGTCAAATCTCCACCGTAACATTCTAACGCCAACCGTACCTGTCAAACACCGATTTGATTATTTCATCGGGAGAGAAAATGATTTCTGGAGCTTCCATTACCGAAATGCATTTGCTTTATTGACGGAAGTCGAAGCGATTCCGCGATAAATAACAGCATTTATCACTTCCTTATGATGGTGGTAACTAAGTGCGGCATATAAATTGTTTCACACTGCCAGCGATTAAGAGATCCATTTATTAACTATATTTTTTTTTTAAATAAAATGAAAGATCCAAGCTCGAATGTTGTTTATTTCGGATGGTATATAAAAAACGAATGTTTTTTTTTAATTTTTTTATTATGAAAAAAGAATATTTTTAAAAGAATCAATTTAATTCATTCAGACCATTAACTGATTATTTTGTTCTCAAAAGATTTAAATAGTATTGTCTTAAAGAACACGCAAGTGAACGAAATTACATAACATTAGCACATCAGAAAGTGAGTGGGAGTTTGAAATGTGGAACAAGCCAATTTAAATATGTGCGTAAAAAAAAAAAAAAAAAAAGAAATTCAAATCCTTTTGTTGTTGTTGTTTATGGCACTTGTCATAGACAAGCCCGCTAACAAAATCAGCGATTTTAAGCCGAATGTATTTTAACGTATCTTGTTTCAGTAGCTCCATCTAGGGCCTAGGGACTTAGCTACTCATACGTTACAACCCTTTTCATGGGGTGGACCATACATTTTATTCCATCCGCCACAGATCGTAATTTAGACCTGAATCAGAGAATGATCACCTCTGATCCAGTACCCCCAGTAGTCTTCGGCCGGCTGGATTCGAACTCACAACCCGAGGGATGCGAATCCAGCGCCCTACCAATCAGTGTATCTCGGCCTTAAAATATTTCTGTGTTAAAAAAACAAAACAAAATGCTAGATGTTGAAAGAGTTTGTAAATATAGATGGCATATCTGCTAGTAACATCAATTTTATTTATTTTTAACACGTAATCTCTTATTCTTATTCACTAGGCATGGAGCCCAGCGAGTTAAACAATTGTTTTTGCGTGTACCACTGTATTTGCCCTGTACGTAAGTTTTTTTTTATACAAACTGAAGGCTCCATTGTCATTTGGATTATTGTCACTAAATATTCAAGGTGACAGCGCTTGTGTTTTCATTTCCTTGTTTTGTTACAATGCTATTTGTTACCGCATCATATCGTTTTTTAGTGTCATATTAGTTCTTCTGACTTTTTTTTATAGCACTTGCATCTTGATGGTTAAAATGGTTTTTTTTACAAAGTCAAATTTTTTCAGCAGCAGATGAGGTGAGAACATCCAAGAAAGCCGAAATAATGAAGAAGCCCAAGTGGAAGGCTTGAATATGTTCCAGAGCATCCCATTCCTGCTCATGGCGTTATTCACTACAGCTGCAGGTATTTATTGATATTCGCCCCCTTTTTGATTTGGCTCTTGAACATTGCGGATTTAATATTTTTTCCATTTATCTGTATCTGTAGATGATTAATCTTTTTTAATGAATGAATTAATTGTTTGTACGATGTAGAAATACAAAGTACTGAGCAGATATTCTTACCAGTTTGTTGATAAAAACTTGGAAACATCATTTCAGTAGTTAGTAAATTTTTATTAATTAATTTTTTAATAGTTTATATATATAATTTTGAGATAAGTGGCTGTAAAAATTGCAAATTGAGAATTAACTTCATTTTTCTTCACGGGAGATCATGATTCGTACAAGGGAAGAACAAATAAAATTCATCTGTTTGCATCGTGGAACAAGAATTTTTTTTTTGAAATTTTCCTCTTAGGTCATTCACTAAGACATTCTGATAGGTTTCTCTGACACCTATCGATGTAGGAAAGTAAATCTTAGGTACGTTTCAAAGGAATGCGGAAGTGTTAAGGATTTTATCCTTTCGGTATTTTTTATAAAATTCGGCAATGATCTGTAAAACAAAATGTTTCTTCTTTTCATCGTTTGTGAGAATATTACCGTATTCCTTAATTAATTTGAGATCGCTTTCTGCAGAATCATCTACAACAACTACTTATCAAGTTTTTCAATTGTACTTTTTAAAACAGGATCATACTTCCATGTCGAGGAGATTGATGTTGATGGAGAATCTCGTGAAGAGAGTTTTTATAATGGTAATTAAAAATAACGAAAACTCGTTGCCTGTAAAGGAAGAAAAATTATTTCACTTTCATATTCGGCATCCCAACACATCTGTTAAATATTCTTATATTTGTATTTTTTTTTCAAGTTTGTCTTTATGAAGAAAAGTTTGAAATTGCAATTGCCGACCAATTAAAGTGAATAACATTAAAACTGATTAGCAAACTTCTTTTTACTGATGATGATTGGGTGATAACTACTAGACAAATATTTACATAAGACAGTTTTTCTATATTAAGTAAATTTGCATTTCAGAATTAAATGTTTTCATCTAAAATTTAAGATTATTTTCTTAAAAATTAACCATATCTCTTCTCTTTTGGATACTAGATGGCGATACCTGATTAGGCCATCCCATATGTCATCCCATAATGCATTGCGATTGTAATTAGAAGAAGATGGGATGCTGAACTGTGAAGCGCGCGCGTAAATGTCTTGTCTTTGTGTTTGCAATTGTTTAGTGTGTGAATGTGATTATTAAAGAAATGTTTCCTACAACATTCGTCCTGTTGCTTCCTGCACAGATCATAATAATCCACATACCACCACAAACGTAATATTTTAATTCAATTTTTCTAATTTTTTTATTATCTTCTACAGAACCCAAAACGTTTTAATAAAATGACCCACTTTATTTAATGCACTTTGTAAGTGGAAATACATGCCCAGATGCAATATTTAGGGAAATAAAAACTTCTACTTTTTTGTGACACCCTGTATTTATATGTAGTGTAATTTTGACACTTAACGTGACCACACGAAGGAGACTTCTTGAAAGAATTTTTATTTATTTTATCACGAGTGTCATAACAGACAATTAAAAAAAAAATAAAAAAAAATGCTTATTTCTACAAAGGCGAAAGAGATAGAATTTATCCCTTTAGTGGTTTAATTATGAGATTCTGATAGGGATTTAATTGACGCGTGCCGACTCAGGGAAGGGAATTTTGGGTATCTTTGAAACACTTTCATAGACGCCAGGGATTCCTATTCATTCGCTTGCAATCTGAGAGACAAAAAAAGAATGATGAAGCGATTGTCTGCTTTATTGTTTTTTTATCTGCTATAACTTTTGTTTGTTATTTAGATTTGCTTTTTTATTTCTCAAGTTCTTGCTCGTAATTATTTGAGAAAGTTTTGTGACAATCAATTAAATAATTACCTTTTCATTAATATAAAACTTGAAGATGTTTTCATCCGAGCAACACCAGGTATATCAATTAGTAATAAATAGAATAATAAATAAATAATACTACAATTACTAATTTTTAATAAACTTTCACTGAAACTAAAATAATTTAGTTTTTTTTTCGTAATCTTAATGTATTTACAATATTTCAGGAGTTGCCCCAACTATAGACCTCTCGCATAACATGAGGATCTTAAAGCTTCCAATGGATACAAAACCAGGTGAGTGCATCCATATTTTAATATAATATTTGTGTAAAAGCTCAAAATCCTTGTCTTTTAAATGCTATGCATTTTGTGAAGAAAATACTTGAATAGAAATTGATGAATTATCTATAAAAAGTAGTCTTTTATTTTAAAATGCAAAAAAAAAAAAAAAAAAAAATCGTTATTAGACTTGGAAGTGTGGGCAAGTCTTAAATCTTAACAATGTTAAACTTAAATCAAATGGCGAATTATTGCTTGAAACACCTCAATTTTGGCAGCAGTAATATGTCTATTATCTAATCAAGATGGTATTGTATTAACTTTATTTTCAAATGTATCGTGTATTAATCAGATGTCATACTTAAGAGATAGATCTCCAATAAAAGCAAAATACGTAGGGGATTAAAAAGGAATAATCTGAGCAGCATAGCGTAAAAGGAAAGAAGGCAATTTCTGATATTGAATGTTTTGTTGGGTCTGAATGATTTATTGAGGCAACATTTTAAAAAAGACATTCAATGATTTTGAAACCAGGCGAGTTAATTTATTTTATTTTTTAAAAAAAAATAAGAAATATATCGATCTAATCTAATAAATGTTTATTAGATCAGATCATTAGAAAAAAGAGATGCATTTTTCGCTAATTCTAGACTCAAAACAGCAATTTTTTGGCACATATCGTTTTGTCTTAAATGAACATTAAAATTATTTCATATACTAAAATCGGAGATCAGTTTATGGATAAGGAATAACTCTCAGCCTCCTTTTTTTTTCTTCTAACGGAAAAAAAAAGATTATGTTATGCATTAGACGTTCCCGCATGAAAGCAGAACTATACTTATAGCGGCGTTATTCCTGATGGCAGAACTTTGAGATTTTAGTCATATATGGCTGCGTATGTCAGAAGAAATTTGGCATGACTTGGTGATTTTCAGCGCATGGATGAGTAAAATAGAAGCGAAAAATAAATAGATAAGTAACAATGGACCATGGATTTATCTTCGACTACAATTGAAAACATGTAACTAATACAGTCGTATACATGTAACTAATGCAGTAGAATATCATGTAGGCCTTTTCCGATGGCTACAGCATTTTCTCACTTACGAATACATGTGGCTTACTTATTGACAACATGCCAGCTGTATTCTACTCAACCTCTGTTTTTTTAAACTTTATAGAAAAACTCACTATTTAGGGCTACACGATATTTTTTTGTTGTTGTATACCCTCTCGTGCTGGAATAGCTGATAACGAACAGGCAGGCAAGAGTGCCAAATAAGGTACAACTTCTAAAATTGATTCTGTCCAGATTAATGATTTAAAGCGGCGCATTTTATTGTTTTACTCTAAATAGCAAGAGCAGTGGAAATGGAAAATAAACTTCATATTATTGTATACCTATTGTGTGGCCTTGGCCGTCTTTACGAAGCAGAAAGGTCGATGACTCGATTACGAGTGGGACATACAAGATTTTCTCAACATCAATTATTGGTTGGAGAACAAGCATCAGTATACTGTCAATGCAGAAGGCTCGAAATTTATTTCCCAATCCTTGCATTTTTTAAAAAATACTTCAGTTTGACTATCTGCATTACTTGGGGAAATTCCACCTGTTTACCTCTTTGCATTTTAAAAATCATTTGGTTTTTTTACCCTCTGATATCGGCATTGTTCACTCTTGTCTATAAATTTTCTCATCGGTTTTGATTTATTTGTAAATTTGCTAATATTATTTTTTACCATTTAGTCTGGCGCAGTATGGTCAGCATATTGCTTCTTGGGTCACTCGCTCCCCCCCTCTCAAAAAAAAAATTGCAATTAGTTAATATCAGTAAATTTTTATACACATATGTTTATGTTGCTATTAATATGCTTATAACTGAATTATTGCATGATTAGCCTATTTCGAGGGACAACGTTACACAATCCCAGACATTTGGATTCTCCTAATGTAATAACTGCGGGTCACGGCGGCCTGTTGATAAGGCTTCGGCTTCTGAGCCACAGGATTCCAGGTTCGAGAAAACTGAAAAACCGTCGTGTAAGCGGGTCTGTTGCACATTAAATTCGTTGGGACGAAATGTCCTTTCGCTGATGTAGTATGGAATTTTGCAGAGGAAGTGCCTGTTAAGATGTTGTTTCCGTCATCTGACCGAGGTTCAGAATGACGAGGCCCATCCCAATATAGTCCTAGTGTTGCTTTAAAACAGGATGTTAATATAACTGAACTCCTAATGTAATAAATACTGTTCTCTGTCATTCAGGTTCCCTCATCTACAGACTGCGGGGCTCTGATCCTGACAATGACATCCTGACTTTTGGCGTTCGCGGAGACGTCGGAAATCAGCTGCTCAGAATCCAGTCCGTCACAGAGACCAGGGCGAATGTCTTTCTCAAGGCTGCTCCCACGGTCAGCAGGGTTCTATTTTCCACTTATAAAATCTCTTACCACTTTACTTTGTAAGAAATATAATGCATTTTTACGTATTTTTTTATTTAATTTGCTTTGCGACCTTAAAAATGGAATTTCGTAATTAATTTCTCTGTCAGCCACCCTAGAGTTTTCCCTTTGATTTTACTATATTTTAATATCTTCGGTATTTGATTATCATATCAATACTGAAACTGTTATATGGAATCAAAATTTAGTTGAATTTGCATTTTGCTATCTGTTAGCAAATTTAAGAGAAGGTTGATTTCAAGATTCTATAATATTTATGATAATAAATTACAAGTTGAGGAATGTAAAAACGTATTTTTTAAATAAAATTTTCGTTTTTTTTTTAGTATTCATAAAAGTGTTTAAAAAATTGTTTTTTTAACATGTGTTTCTATATTTTGATTTCCATCCTTAATTTCAGGAGAAGGAATACAAACTCACTATTTATGTCACTGATGGTACTCAGGTGAAGCAGTTTTTTTTAATCTTTCTATAAACATTTTTGAAAATCCAAATAAAATAATTTAATTAAAAAAAACAATTCAATTTTAATTATTGGTGACTGAATTGATTCACGACTTTGTCTTGTTGAAATTTTCCAATCTTTTTCAGACGACTGAAGTGGAATCCACAATTATCATCACAAACGCTACAAATATAAAATCACCATTTCTCGAATACGAGCCTCTGATATCCGTTTCTGAAGTAAGTTTCAAACTTAGAGTATCTCTGGAATAAATGATTTTATGAATTTTGTGAATAAGGTTTAACTCAAAATAACTCATAATAATGAATTTTAATTGAAGTCAGGTAATTGTTACTAACTCACTAAAATTCTTCATCCTTTTAATTTTTTAAAATTTAGATTCCCTAATTTATCTTTATTGTTAAAAATTCTCTAGGTAATTTAAAAAAAATATTCTGAGTTTTTTTTTACTGATCACGAAAAGATTATCAATGTTTGAGCCTACTTCTTATGAGACTTGGGATTTAATTGCAGTAATAACTAATTATAGAAAACAAAATCTGGTTATATTTCATTTTAGATTTTAGAATATAGTTTGAAACACAGGTTGTAGTGTAATAATCTTAATTTGGATAAATCATATCAATTTTGCAAGTGGTTACCGTCAGGGAGAGAAAATTTCTATTTTTTTTCTCTATTAACGCCATCTTTGTCTTTGCAAGGCTATACACAAGTATTCATTAGTCATTAATGACTAATGACGGGAATTGGAAGTGTTGCAGCTTACATGTTTGCCATATCAAATGAAGTTTAACGCCGAGAGAGAACATTCTGCCAAATGTGAAGGGAGTGCAGCAACGCGATTTTTGTGCATAAAGGAGTTGCCAGTAAATGGGATTCATTCTTAATTGCAGGATGGATTTATATCAAAGAAGCTTTGGTGCATTCTAAATTCCAGTGTAGTTTTGGTACATGTACCTTAACATTACTTAAGGTACATGTTCTAGGTTTGCTTTGGGTACAGGAATCGGAAACTGCGACGATTACGATACAACCCACCTGCTTGTTGCAAGTGCCTCAGATTGAATGGCGCGTATATCGAAAGATAATACATAGCTGTAAAGCACAGCAAAAGTTTTTCTGCGTGCGAGTAACTGTCACTGATCAATAAAGATTATTTTCCAACTTGCTCTCACAAATAAAAAAAGAATTGATGGTTATATTTTATCTGTTTTATTGATTAAATATGAATCGAAAACGATTTTTGAAGTGAAACTTATATAGTAATAATACAGAATTTATCCACTGCGTTTTCCCATAATTTATCCTTTGCATTCTACAGTTAACTGAGGAAAAGGAAGTGATCGGCAGCATGGTGGTGCGCAAGCGTAACAGTAGCAGCCTCCCTGTTCTGTTCGAAGTGGAAGGATCGGACAATTTTGCTATCCGATACCTCATCAGCCCCCTCAAGGAAGCCACCAAAGGGGAAATCTTTCTTCTTCAGAAACTCGATTACGAAAAGAAGAATCTCTACACGCTCACCATCTACGCCCTGGTACGATTTTTTTTTAGTTAATCATAGTCTGCTTTCATTAGAGTTATGCTAA
>JAPMOR010095022.1:232031-393106 GCA_026543865.1 Argiope aurantia | reverse complement strand
TAATATGATCGTTCGAATATTATAATATTCGAATAAGTTAATATGATAAATACAATGCGAAGAGAGCTTGATAGTTAAAATTCGGTACACAGATTTAACATCCATAACAGACACCTCTCAAATTTTCAGCAGAATCCAACAAGTTGACCGTCTGTCAATCTATACTTTCAGAAATAGGTAAACACGATAACTCAGAAACGCAACAATTAAAATATATCAAATTTTGTATGGGATTTTATGGCTACTAGTATAGTTTTGAGTCAAATTTATGTTTCAATCGGTTGGTAAGAACATGTCTAATATTCAATTGTTGGGTACTTTTAACCGCACGTCAGGGATTAATTGTAAATTCAAAGAATCACACGATAGATTCAATTTAGTTTAGTTATATTAACGTCCCTTTTTAAAGCAACACTAGGGCTATTTTAGGGCGGACCTCATAATTTTGAACCTCGGTCAGATGTCGAGAGCGACACCTGAGTTGGCACCCCCTCGTCCCACCACACCACACCAGCGGGTGGACGTTTGTCCCTGATGGAGTTAGCGTGCAACAGACCCCCTTACACGATGATTCTTCGGAAGAATCGGGTCTCGAACCTGAAGTCCTACGCCTGACGAGCCCAGAGATAGATTCAGTAAAAATGCCAAATTCATTCCAAACGTTAATATTTCGTAACTATTGTACATTAATGCGATGCAAAGCGTTCTTTGGAATAATATCTTTATTAGAGAATATGCGAGAAAGTTTTGGGTCGACCATTTCTGTTAGTTTTCGTTAAATACTAATTATGTGACAAAAAAAAATCAAGCAAACATTGTTATTGTGATTGATCACGCGTCGCAATAGTTTTCTCTGTTTATTTTAAAGTTTCTGAACTATTATTCCATTCTTGTGAAGTTCCTTTTTTCTTTATTCTTGATTTTGTGAAATGTAATATTTTTTTTGCATATTAAACTATTCTGCTTTTAACTAGATTTTATTATATAATAAATCCTGTCTTATTCCATTGTAAATGTCCAAAGGGAGAATATAACTACTGATGCCTCATTGAAGCAAATATCTATTATTGATTTAATTTTATGATCCCTGGAGATCAAGATAATTCATTATTTTTCATATGCATTTCTAATCTTGATATTTTTTATTAGTGCATGACATGCACAGGATATACCAAAAAAATGAAAAAAGCATCAATTTTGCACTTAGGCATATATCTCCAATTACAAAGTTTCATTAAAAAGATGGGCAGTTGTATGAAAATACTTTGATTTCTGTAGAGAAGAATAACAATAAATAATTTTTATACGGCTTTAACAGCGAAAAAGTGTCAATAAATAAAATTATTCCGTTCTTATATTTATCTATCTCTTATATTCCTAGATGCACGCACGAAGTTCATGTTTCTATTTTTTATTCATAATATTTGCAAAGATATGTTTATTTTTAAACAATAAATTTGTCAATAAATTAATATCTTGTCAAGCTTTACAGAAAGAAGTATAAAAAATTTTACTCACAAACACTTTTTCGCTATGGTATCCGCCCGAAAAAATTAATTTTTGTAATTTTTTTTACTATCCTCTCTATAGAAATCAAAATATTTTCATGCTTTTAGGTACCTTACTTTGAACTTTGTAGCTGAAAATTATGTCTAATTGCAATAATGAAAGAAATAAATGCTTGTTTCACTTTTTTGAAACACCCTGTACATTTAGTAACATTTGATGTATTTCAGGGTGGTAGTGTTTTCCAAATTCATGCAGAAGATGGAGATTTTGGAAATCAAAGGAATATCACTTACAGTTTTGTCCCAGGTAATCTTTAACCATCATAGACTAAATTCAGAATTAGATTTATTCTGAAAATATTTATTCCTCTTAAAATATTTATCTGGCTAAGAAACGGAAAAATTCCTTCATCTTCTTTTAAGTCATTGGAAGGGAAACTTTCTCTCACAAGGTTGCCTTTGACTGAACTCATTAGTTAACCACCAAATAAGGGATAGTACAATAGGATAAATTTATCTATCTATCGAGCGATTGGATACTACGAAGATTAGCTATATCAAAGAAGCGAATTTTAGTGGAATAATTAAAGTATATGACAAATGAAATAAACAATTAAAAAAATTAAACAAAATTGAAAAACCTATTTACATTGTCGAAATAATTTTTTTAATGTAATAATTGTTTTCTATTTTTATCTTCAATGTATCATTCATTTTTATAGATATTATCGGATATTGAAATCAGTTTTCCTCAAATTCATTACTAGGTGGCACCAGTGGCTTGGAATCAAAATTCAATTTAATTAAATCGGAAAATTAAATAAAAAAAATTCATTTTTTTATCTGTATCATCTATTTATCTATTAAAAATAAACGTAGCACAAAATGAATAATAATTAAACCAGCCCTAGTAATTGCAAATCATTAATTTTTGTAAAAGTAAATGATTTTTCTTAAATAATCATATTTGAAATTTAATCTACAGTTGGATTTAGTTTAATGTATTTTTATATTTATATGTAAAGACGCACACATTGCAATTAGGAAACTTAAATCAGTTTTATAAAATGGACTCTTACAGTTCTGAAGTACATTCATACATTGCTGTTTCTTACTCTTAATTCGAGAAGTTCGCTTCTGTGCTGTAAAACTGCAGGGAACTGATTAGGAATATGAAAATCATATTTCTGGAAGAATTTGGCCCTCATAAATTGATAGTAAGGTTTGGATCCACCTGCGCATCCATGGAAAGCTGCTGTCTGTAAGATTAATGACTATTAAATCTGCTCGCCTCAGTCGAGCACTTTGCATTTGGTATGCATAGTTCGGAGAAAAGAGAAAAACTAGGGGGTAGGTGCTAGCTGAGTCTCGTCATCATTATCAGGCAACAATTCTCAATAAGAAGTTTTAAACTTACTTCATTTTGCTCCCCAATTCGGTACTGGCTTAAATTTCTACATATCAGCTTTTGGAATTCATGATTAGGTAACTTTTTATCTCTTTATTATTTTATTTTAGTAACCTCTGATGTAACCAAATATTCTATCTGCAGAATTTGTTGATACTTAACACCAGAAACAGCAGTATAATGAAGACTCATATGATAGTATTTTATATTATGCGTTTATAGTCTATTACTTACATACGTAGGTGCATAAGTATTTTTACTTTGAAGCTGCTTCAAGAATACGAGAAGATTATTCGCTATTTATTTTGTCAAAATTTCCAAACTGGTAGGTCAGTTTATTCTGAAAAATGCTTATCTAAATGAAATAGACATTTTTGGAAACGGTCTGATTCAGCTCATGCAGCCTTCGCTTTCTCTTCGTTTCTCTGATTCAACTTTTGGTAGAAAAGAACCACTTTACGTTGGGAACATTATAACCCTTTTTATTTTTTTATATATTATTATTATTATATTTTTACTTTATTGTATTCTGAAAATGTGCCTTTTTTATTATGTGATCACCATAAATATATTATCTTTATATGAGTTCATTCAAGATGTGTATTCAGCTTAATCTTTATATGTGTTTCGTCGTGTCACATTCAGCTTAAATACCCGCTCTGAGGAAGAATCTAAACAAATTCAGCAGTTTTTTTTATCTTTACTGAACATGCCTAAAACCAAAACTAAAATTCTTATGCGATTTCTGCAAAATCATGAAGATCTGATTTCCCCTTCCAAGTCCAGAATAATTTTGTCTCCTTCCTCAACCAAGCCTTTGTCTTAGCAATATTAACTTCATCAAAATTCTTGAACTAGTTTTCCCCACCAAACACTTATTATTTTCATTATTGTATTGTGTATAGTTGTTATTTTGTGCAGTACATATAAACTTTAACTTTTTTCCCTTTTAATAAATCTTCCTACCTATATCTGTTCAAATGACAGAAAATCATAGAGATTCTAAGTTCTGGGACTTTCTGTGGTGAAAGAAAAAAAGAAGTAAATATACACTATATCTTTGATTCAGAAGAGCATTCAATAATAAAAAAAATTCTTTCTGGTTACTGCCTGAATATACCAGATTACCATTAATAACCTAAATAATTGATACAGAGGTTTCTCAAAGTGCCAGTGTTATGAATACTAAATGCCAACCATGCAGATGATGTTTTGAATCATGTTTTCAACCGTTATGAATAAAAAAAAATGACTCGTGAAATCATTCATTTTTTTATGATTGATACATCATCCATGCTTAGTTTTTTTTGAAAAGTGAAACGAATCTCTTTGTTCAACAGAATCCCAAGGAGTAACATATTTCAACATCCACTCGCGCACTGGAATGATTACTCTGGCTTCTTCAACCGAACTCTTCAGGGAGGCCTACTCTACGTCAGGGCCCTTCGTTCTGTCCATTCAGGTAAGGAACTTGTTTTAAAAAAATGGATCAAAATGACATATTAATCTTCGAAGCTTAGTAAGAAAATTCAAAGTGCCAAATTGAATATTTTAAACATAAGGAAACATTTCCTATGAACATTAATACAGGCCAGTTTTTAACAATTGTAATAAATTGTTTTTACAAATAAATATCATATTAAAAATAATTATTTTACTATCTAAAGTAAAAATAAATCTTTTAGTTTAATGCTTTCTTAATTTCAATAAGTTGAAGGTGTTAGCCCAAATATTTTAAAAGCCTTTGTTAATTTCTAAACGATAGTATAATAAGATTAAGATTTTAATCCAGTTGTGAATCTCTAGTTTCAAGAAATATAATTTAACGCACACACTTTTACATAATTCCCATTCAAACATAATAATGATTAAAGATTTTCCTGTATTCTCTTACCATTCTTGGAAAATGAGCTGTTTTAAATTTGAAAAATATATTCTACTTCTTTTCGAAATCTTTGAATTTTTTCCTATAGAAAAAAATATACTAAACAGAATTGTCACTACCTATTAATACTGTTTTATTCATTGTTATGGTACACACAAATAAAATTTCAGTCAATAGGAGCAGTTTTGCAAATAATGTTTGTCCATAAGTACAGTAATTGCAAATAATGCTATGTATGTTGTCTGTCTGTCTATCTATATCTATATCTTACTATATCTATCCATCTATCTGCCTGTCGGTCTATATTTATGTTTCTATCCATCTATATTTATCTGTCCATCTATATCTATCTATAATATAATAAATTCTTTCCAGGCCACAGAAGTGGAATCAGATTTAGTGCCCGGTCTTCCAGCCAGCTCCATCGCCACTTTGGCGGTCGTGTTGGTGAACACGGAAAACAAACCGCCAAGATTCCTCAGCAGGCGTTATGTGGGCGTCATCGAAGAGAACAGCCCAGGGCTCACACCTATCATATGGGAGGGATCCGAAGTACCCAAAGTGGTGGATGAAGATCAGGTGAACAGCAGAAGATTTTTTGGCGAATAATAATATTTAATGACACATTCACTATACCAAATTATTAGGATATGCCAGAAAAAAAAATAGCAATACATTTATTGCTACTAAAAAATATTAGGCAGGATTTAATTCGATTGTTTTTTATGATACAGTCTCCTTTGAGCCGTGAGTATTTGATTCAGCGTGATTGCCTATTTTGAAGTATATGCTAAAAATCTTCTTTTAACATACTTTTTCAAACCTCTTCTGCCTCGTAACAATCGTCGATGAATCTTTCTGATCCATATTTCCGATTTCAAATAAGAGTAGGTCTGTCATCTATAGCCCGTAAAGAAAATCACACGGAGCTTGATTCGAACCGTATGGAGGGTCAGCTTATTACCGAGTCAAATACTCTAAAATAAATGTGGAATTAGGTTTTATATTATTATGGTGTAGATGGCAACTCAATAAGCGAATGAAGATTATATGCTCATTTCGTAGATGCTTTCGTAATCTTTTTGTTGATGAACATTCTTGTTCATTCAACACGTTTTATTATATGCATAAAGGATATATTATTATATGTGAATGGAAAGGAAATAGTAAATGATAGGGGTGATGGATCTACGGCTTATTTGGAGTGTAAGACAGTTAACCGAGAAGGTGTTTAGCTGTGTCTCTTAGGATCTATGATTTTTATATAATTGTAAATAAACTGTTATATATATATATATATAAACTATAATGTACTGTTATATATTTGTATTTAGTATTATTTGTGACTTCATGTTTTATTTATTTAATATTAAATAAGCGCATAAATAGAAAATTCTTGTCCACATACCCTTTAGATATACCCTAGATTGTGTATTTAAATGAAGAAATGGATATCATGTGACTTGATGTTTGTATCGTGATATTGAAAATTTCTTAATGGTTAACACGTCTTGTTTCAACCGTATTTAAATAAAAACAGTTTCAGGTATGTATATTGGCGCAATATTTTTGCATTCGAATCGAATTTTATTTGCTATAATTTGCTAAACGGAAAGGGCCAGTCAATTAGACACCCAGGCACACTTATACAAATGCAGTTAATAAGCAGAATTTTGAGAAATCATTATTTGCAAATTCCATCAAATTTCTGATGGGCGTTTCATGGTGTAGGGTATCTTCTGTTGATTTTGCATTGTTCCTCTGCTGTTTATAGAGGATGACATCAACCAATGATTACTTTCTTGTCGATAGATATCATTCTGAAATGTTGCACTTATATTCGCATATGAAGCATGTACTTTGGATGATTATAAGACTACTTCTACGTAGAGACATTTTCTATAGAAAGGCAAAAAAAAAAAAAAAACAGTTATTTCTTTAAGTGGTTCATCGAATCCCAGCATCTATCCTGTCCATCCAAATTTCAGAACTGAATCCTACAGATAATGTTTAGGAAGTGTTATCTAAACGTATCCATATGCAATCTCCTGAGTTCAAATTTAGAGATTCTTCTTTGTCCAGAGATTATAATTAATTGCTCATCTATAAAATGCTTGCCTAACTAAATATGTGATATAATCCAGATTTTAATAAAATATTTAAATACGGTTTATAATTCATTGTCTAATATCAATATAAATATTTATTAAACGACAATATCGTACAAGCGAAGTTTCTTTGTTTTTCTATGACCTAAATTTATTTATTACAATTATTTATATTCCGGATATTTCCAACAATGAATGAACTCTAATGCGTGTGTAAATTATCTTTAGGGTAAAAATGGCAGTTTCGAGCTGTTTTTGGAAGATGACGGTGGAGCTTTCAGTGTCCAGCCATCGAGAGGAATGAACGAGCTTAACTTTGCCTTATTAGTCAAAGATCCCACGAAACTGGACTATGAAACGTCAGACACCAAATACATAGAATTCAGGGTAAGACAAGAAAACTATCTTAAAAAAATACTCCACTTACATCTTAAACGTTAGCGAACGGTTGACGTTGGAGCACTGGTAAATTTCAAATTTGATTCCGCCAGAATACGTATGCCATAAGGGGATACAAAATTAGCTTCCCTTAAGTATGCATATACATAAGGTGAGCAAGCATATGCTGCTCTTAAAATATAAGCAAGACTTATTGAGATATTATTTGTATGAGCTTTGATTTTATACTGATCAAATTCTTATAAATATTTTAATTATGTGATTGGATGATATATAAACCTTATTTGCTCTTTTCTGTTGCAATGTTGTATTGGATATAAGTTTCATGAAACAAGTTGTTTCAGTCATTTTTTTTCGAAAAATCATGATACTGTTGCGATTTTTTTTTAAAAAAATATATGGAATCCCATTGAAGCTTATTTTTAACTTCCTCTTTTAGAAATAATTGCCTTAAGTCTCTTTTTTAAAAATCGACCAGTTTTAAAAATTTGAAAATTTGTTTTTTGTGTGTTAAATGTTTTCTATAAAATTTGAACTATTTATCTTTTAAAGCGTCGTGTGAAAATAAAGAAACATTGATCATATTGAATAAAAAAAGCTTTAGAAACAAGCCTGCCATTTAGGATTACAACGCAACATATGTAACATTAATTATATTGATAGAATTATTTCAACTTCTTTTTTTCATTTATATTAAAATAGATATTGTAATTTAATTCTATGAACTTTTTATATTAATGTTTTCAAATGAAAAAGAAACTACAGCTGATCTAAAGAATATTGTAATTGCCATTGATGGGACATTCCTGGGTAGTCTTTAATTTAGAAAGGAAGTTGGTGATTTCAGTTTAAAAGTTTGTGATTTACTGAAGGATCAAATTTTTTTATGATCTCCTATCCTTCTTTGCTTCTAATAAACCTTTTACCTTTCAATGATTTTTTTTGTATTATAAGAATCGCACGGGAAGGTATTGTCGTTACAATTGACGATGTTTTAAGATTTCTCATCGAAATTTTGTGAGTGGGTTGGGGTCTTCTTGATAACTCGCCTTTGACCTAGATTATTCCTCTCCTATTCATGACCTTGCTTCTGTATTCATTTCTGATAGACTGTTAAGACATCAGCAATGCGCTATTGTAAAGGATTTTCTTCGATGAAAACGAAGCTGGTAACACACTTTATGCTCTTCAAAATAGAATGAGCTTTTCTTGGGCCTGGGGATCCCATACGAATTCCATGTTCTATCAAGATGCCCGCTAATACATTGCGATTAGATACGATATTATTATAGCAAAAATTTCCTTTTCATTTGCTCATACTTTTTAGCAGTGAAATATTCACGTATTTTTTATATGAAATTGCAATATATAAGGAAATTCAGCTTAAAATATTAGATTGCAAAAATTTGAGAAAGAAATTTAAAGATAAAGAAATGCTCACCCCTTTTTGTATTTGGTTTTTAGAATTGGTTCAATTCTTTTCAATTCCTTTTCAATTTAGAATTTCTGTATTAATTTATTATTGATATTTTAGATCGTTGCCCGTGAAACGGCGTCAGTGCGTCCCCTGTCAGCAACAGCAGAAATTCGAGTGCGGCTGTTGGATGCCAACGATAACATCCCACAATTTTCTCATGATATCTACAATGTAACTCTGCCTGAAGATGCACCTGTGGGAACAACTTTAATTAAGATTCAGGTGAGTTCAGAACTCATATTGTGAATATTTACTATACGGTTTTGATAGCTATGTGTAAAAAAGGTTATAATTTATAGTTTTTATTTAGACAGAATGGAAGAAGTAAAAATATAGTTATTTAATTTTGTGCAATTTTTATATAGGAAAAAAATTAGTGCAGTTTGGAATAGCCATGAAAATACATCTGTAATAAAACGAGATATTTGCGAGTCAATGAACTTGCATGAAGAATAAGTCTTCAAAATATTGAAAATATTTTTGAAAATTAAAATATTTTTCTATGTACGGCAAAGTCTTTCTACTTTTGGGCTGCGGTTGCCTGGTGGTAAGATCTTGGCTTCGGAGTCGGAGGATTTCAGGTTCGAAACCCGATTCCACCAAAGAACCGTCGTGTAAGCGGGTCTGGTGCACGATAAATCCGTCGGGGCCAGACGGTCTCCCACTGGTGTGGTGTGGAAGTTTGGAGAGGGGGTGCCAGCTCAAGTATTCTCCTCATCTTCTGATCGCGGTTCAAAATTATGAGGTCCCAAAATAGCCTTAGTGTTGCTTTAAAACGGGACGTTAATATAATTAAACCTAAACCAAAGTCTTTCTACTTTTGAAACCCACCTTTCACTTCAGTTGTAAGCATAGAGCCGTTTCAGTAATTTTTATTTCTGGAATTTTAAAAATTAAAGCTAAATATTTTTTGCTTTGTTTACATTTGTTTATAAAAATTGTTTACATTCTTTTTTCAAAAATAATTCACTCCCCCCCCTACAGTTTCCTTAAAATTATGTTAACGCATGCTATTCACCACGTAAATGTAAAAAATATATTTTTTAAACATCTACTGTTATGTAATAAATATCTACTGTTACTGACCATTCTTTGTGCAAAACACGTGTTTTCGAATTTTACCTCTGAGTTTGAGGGTAAAGTTAATCCAACTATATTAAAAACATCGTATAAAGCCCAATGAATCACAATAAAATTATTAAATCTTTACCGTTTTCGAATCCCATTGTCAAGTTTTTGTAGAATTTTGAACATAATATTTATTTTAATTTGCTAAGAAATTATTTCTTTTACTTTCTTCATTCAAAATAGTCACAGTTTTGCTTTAAAAATTATTCGATGCTTTTTCTTCGCTCGCATATTTAAAGTGGACAATTTTTCTTGATTATAATGGTTGCAATTAAATGAATATTCCAGTCCAGCATTTTTCCTTATTAAAATCTTTCTTATTGTTCTTTATAAACCTAAATATACTTTTTAAAAATACTTTAAATTATGTACATGGTAATATTAGTTAAATCACGGCATAAATTACTATAAATTTTAAAACATGTATTTCTTTGTTATTTTTTTGTTATATGGACTTAAGAATATATTAAGATCCTAAGCCGAAAAAGCTATCTATTGTTTTGTACTAAAGTGGAAAGTATCTTAAATAAAGGAAGTAATAATTAATTGATTAATACTACATGTGTCAAGGAAATGAAATCTAAGCAAACTTTATTTCTACTTTAGAAGTTTCCAGTTTGATTCAACTTCAAATTTATTTTTGTCACTTTATCAGTATTTTTAACTGATATATTCAACATTGCTCGAGATGAAAATATTTTCATGTTTATTTATTAATTAAAAAATTAATTAATTGCGGCGATACCTCCCTTTTAGTTAAATATAGTGAGCAAATTGCGAAGACGATCTAATCAGTAGTTCCCTATTAGCGCAAGATATTGTACGATATCTCCACGATGCTATCCGATATTCTGCATGCTGGTCAATATCTAAAGATAGTGTAAAAATGTTGTTGATCGTATTGTGATAATAAGATAGTTTTTATGTAGCTGAAAGCTTTTCCTGAATTTTTTTTATTTTTTTTTTACTTGATTAAGATTTTAAGAAAAGTTAAAAATGAAGCTTAAAAATGCAAAGCATTAAAATTTGTGTTTAAATGTTGTTAAATTGTCTGACACAGTACAGCCGCATGCTTGTTTATTCATTTATTTCAGGCTACAGACGAAGACAGCGGGAGTTACGGCGTTGTGAGATACACAGCTGTGAATGGGCCCATAGCTGGAAAGTAAGCTCACCTCCCCAACTACTTCAACTTGTAAAGTTTTAGCTAATAATTTCCTACGACGTTAGGTGATCTGTTTTCATTTCACGGTGCGTGCTATTCAGAGGAAGGAAAGAGAGAAAGACAAGGGGGAAAAAACCCGATTTGAACAGGCGCATTGGTTGTCACAGCGAAATCGAATTAAAAGGGAGGGGAAAAAAATCGAACGAAATGTAACGAAAGAGTTGGTTGTCCATTAACCCTTTCTCATGCTGGAATGGCGTGTTCCATTCACGTGATCGTACTGACTCACTCATGCTGTTCGAAGCCGTTCAACTAAGTAGATAGTACGATACCGAATTTCAACTTACATGCGAAAACTCATTCAACGGAAATACACTGCTGTTATGCAATAATGTAGGTTCGGTGGGAGAAACGACGACGCGAGAACACTTATTTTAGTTGAAACAGGAAAGTTAGCATCCATTTTTGCTTTTAACATGTATAATATTTTTTGTGAATTGTTCTTCAAGCCAGAGATATTTTAGGGTTATCGCCGGTTTAGAAAACGAATGATTGCAATTTTTAATTTTTGAATAAGTTAAGAATTAAAAGAGCTTATTGAAATAAGCTTTAGAAGTAAACAGATTTTTTTTATTTTAATTATATCCAATTTTGGACTTTAATATACAGTTAATTATTATAAATAACATGGAATCTTGAAAAAATCTTCTCTCAAATTTCTTTAACAATTAAGGCCATTCTTATGGAATCAGAATTTAATTAAATGCATCTTTCAATTAATAATTCAGCTCGGAAAATATTATAGAGTGTATTATCTTCGAGAGCGAAACCCCTAAGTGAGTAAAATTGAAAACTCTAATACATCAGAAAGGAAAAGAAATCAATTAAAATATTCCTTTTTTTTACAATCAAGAAACTTTGAATTCTATAAATGTACAGAAAAATATTATACTTTGTTCTATTTTTGATCAAAATATTTTATTTAATAAACTAGGTAATGTATTCAAAAGCTGTCAACTTTAAAGACCTGCTGGTTTTCTATCTTTCGTTTGTCGAGCTTCTCTTATATTAAGCCCTATAATCAGTCGAGTCATATACTTCTACTTTATTTATAATGACTTAACCCTTAATTCTTATGATTCAGCACCCAACATGTACTGATCTTTTTGTACATAGAATTTTATTTCTACAATATTGCAAAAGAATTCAATTGAAAATTCTTTTTCATCATAAAAATTACACTTTTCAAGTGTCGTTATAAAATTAGAAAAAGAGAGTAGACCTACTTTCAATCATTCACAATTTTTTAAAGAATGTCATTCAGTACGTTAAATCCATCTTGTATTATTTTATACAACTACAGTTGAATACAAAATGTAAAGAAATAGAGATACCAAAAAATGTAAAGTAAGCGGGAGCTGGGAGTAAGCGGCTCGAAAATCGGAAATCAGAATTACGATCCTGCTTTACACGATGAAGGCGAAATATCGTTCTCTTTTACTCTTAGAAAGACTAAACAAAAAATACTATTAAGGTATTTTTGGTATTAATTTCTAATAAACTAAACTTTTTCAGGACAACAGTTTTTTTTAAATGATCACTTCTTTCATTTAAATAAATGAACACAAACTATTAGAAGAGGATTTCAATTGTTTTGCACGATATTAATGTGATTCCAATTAATGTTAATTTCTTTTCAAATTTTTTACCAGCACAATATTAATGTGAGGACATTTGTCAGATACAGAGATTATTTATGACCGAAAGAAGCTGATAATCCTTATAACGAAGGAAGGATTAGTTGAACTTATATTAATTCTTTACAGAACTAATTAACACTTAATTTCGGTTACCGATTCTCATCTAACATTATGTCATTATAGGAATGCTCATTCTTTGAAAAAACTATTTTATGATTCGAAGACCGAAAGCACAGATTTTTGCTTTATTTTAAAAGACTTACTGCCAACTACAGTTTGTTTTTTCTGCTTTTCAGCCTGCGTTTAGATCCAGTGTCCGGCGAACTGACTCTCTTGTCCGGAGAAGGACTTGACCGCGAACGAATCCCGGAATACTCGCTGACCGTGGAAGCCCGAGATGACCAAGGCAAGGGCAACCGGAACATGGCCGAAGTTCATGTAACCTTGGCAGATGCGAACGACAACGCTCCTCTTTTCTTGCAGCCACGCTACGACGCAGTTCTTAATCCGGATATGAGGAACTTCTACGAGCCGCTTCGGGTGCAGGTGAGATTTGAAAGAATTCTTATGGAATATTCTTTCAGGGTGAGAAACCAAAATTATTGCTTTTACTTCCACGTAAGCACCTGTAGGAAGAAAGAATTTGTACATAATATAGAAGGAAACAGCTGTTTTTTTTGCATTTGTTATAATTGGTTTATGTAACTATCCTTGGTTATATGGACACCGTTTAATGATCAGTGACGTATGGACCGAGGACAAGGGAGAAGTATAGACGTCATCTGGTGAAACATTTGTGCATTTAGATAATTTTTTTAAAAGGAAACATCATGATAGGATGAAAATTTATTCCCCATGCACCTTCTGTATTAACTGAAAGACTGATGATGACTGGAGGCGGCACCTGTTACCTTCGCTACGCCACTGCTAATGGTTGGTAGCTCCAATTTAGGTACGTGAAGCTCGGGCGATTACTGTAGCAGTGCAACTGAAGTGCTGAAATCGTGCAATATTAAGCACAAATGAAAGGAGAAAAAAAGAATGTAATAATTTTTTCAAAATAATGATTTGTAAATTAATGAAACCCATGTGAAGATTTTAACCATCTAGTTGTACTTCTACTCTTAACGCAAAATCTTTATCGGTTTGAAATCACTGCATGTCAAATTTATCACTGTGAAATAAGCATCTTCAAGTTGATGCAGTGAGAAATGTTAGTACAAGAGTCAATATTTTGATTATCTGAATACTGACGAAAATCACAAGATTGCATATTTCATACTGCGATATTAATATAAAAAATTCTCCTATTTAGGATTGTGATGGTTGTAGAATTGTTGAAAAATGAAAAGCTCATGGTTATTGCTTTTAAAAGAATCTTTATGTTGACTTTTGATTCTCACTTCTAAAATTTAAAATTTCGTAATATGTATTATTTTGAAGATAAAATGGCCAGAGAAGGCAATTCGGTTATTTTACCATTTTTTAAATTAATCATCTATCTCTCTTCAGTTTTATTGCAACTAAACAAAAAAAGAATTAAACAGAAGGAAATCTTTACGTCCAAAAATTTGTTTACTTCTACTAAATGGATAGAAAAAATAATACCAATAAAATAATATTTTCAAATATGGTTTGAAAATACCACCAAAAACTCACGAGATAGAAAAAAAATAAGGATTTAAATTAAAATATTCCTGAATTTTGGAAAGATAACACATGCATGCACTACAGATATTATTGACATGCACTACAGGCATTCTACGTTACATTAGCTAAAGTCAACGCTACAAGAAATATCTTTTCATTCCTGTAGGAACATTAAAACATTCAGAGAAAATTCACTCCGTAGGTTTATAAATATTTTTTCAATAATACAGGTTTAATAATTTATTTCATTTCTCTCTCAAAAAGAGCATGAAAAAAGGGTAAATTTGAGCTACCAAAATAAGAACGGCGACTCTGAAAGATAAAGACAGATTTCTTTAGCCTCAAGAAAGATCAACTAATTCAATTTAAACTACTGCTGTTGCACCTTTCAGTCTAAGATTACTATCTTAGACAAAAAGGCCTTTTTAGATAAAAGTTTAAAGTAATGGCCGTAAAAAAGTGGCCGTATTAGTAACGCAGGCCATGTTATTTACCCTCAGATTTTTTAAAACATATTAACGGGTCATTTTTTTCTAATGGCGGCATATTGAAAATGCTATTAGATCAATGCATCATATTTAGGATTGGGATTGATTTAAAAAAACTAAATCCATTTGATTTTTAATTGATTTGACGAATCAATAATTAATCCTTTAATAGAAACACTTCGTTATGGTTTGAGATAAGATTTTGAAAATTTTCGGTTCGTTTCAAAAATTTGGCAAGAAATTAAGCCAAGCTTATTTTCAGCTTTAAATATTGACTTTTATTTCTTTTAAAACAACAAAAAGTGATAATAAGGTATGTGATTGCAAAAATCGCATAACTTGATCAAAATGCTTATAATCATTTCTTACAATTTCTAAAATTATGAGATAACAACTCTTATTAGAAGGTAAATAGTTTATTATGAATATTTGACTAATGAATTCCGTATTATGTATACTTCTTATGAGTTCAGAAAGCAGCAAGATTAAAATTAATACTTAGTCAACTTAATAATATTGATCGATTGGCCAAATACTATTAGATTAAATAAAGTATTTTTTAAATATACATATTTCACCATTATAAGCTAATTTATACTTTGAATTATTAATTCTCCAAAATCCTATGCAGTGATGGAATTTTGGATTTGAGAGACTAGGCAACAGCCTAGAATCGTTAGGCTGAAAAGCATCCGCAAGCAGGTCGATCAAAAGATTAGATTTTCCTGGTTGCCAAATAAACTTTGTAAGAAATACAAATTCTGTTAGTTTTAAAATATGAAGATAATATCAACACTTTGCCAAATTCAATGGGCCAGATTCCTGTATGTTTCATTGGGTTCAATTTTTTAAAATTAAAATATTTATAAACACCTCAAATCTGTTTCAATAATTATGCATAAACGTTGATGCTGGGAGTCATAACGCATAAATAAAAACGCATTTTCATAAATTTAATAAGGTGAAAAATTTGTCTATCATAAACCATTAATTTTAGTTTCAAATTTTAACCTATTTCTAAATTTGTCAATTTATTAAAAGGCAGCCTCGTTATTTGCACTCTCTTGGGCCGCAAAATACTTAATTACATCACAGACCCTATGCCTTATCTTCAGAGTATAGATTCATTGTATTTTATAGGACATTTTAAAATTATTTATGTTTGATGAAAATATTTATCAATAATTTTACTATCCATTAGATTTTTTAATTGTAACAAATTAAATATATTTAGAAATGTTCTACTACAAACGATTCTACTACAAAACTACCAGAAATGCTATCTTTTACTTGGAACAAAGGGTTACAAAACAAAATTTTCCAGGTTTTTTTTCCCCTTGGAAAAATACAAATTCCATGTATATATATATTTCTTCAGACATAATGTCACAATTAATTTCAATCGTAATAGTTTTGCAGTAGAACAAATGGCTTGCTACCCTAGCCTATATGAAATAGGTGAATTTCAAACATCCCCTCCTGAGAAATTCTAATTTTTCTTGTCTTGTTTTTTATGCGAATGATATAGTATTTGATGTTCTATTGATCTACTTCGAAGACATATGTTTATATCCTGTCATAACTCCCTTATCCGCAGGCGTATGATGCAGATGGTCCTGGTCCTAATAGTGACATCACCTACGAGATTGTGAATGGCAACTACCAGGAAAAGTTTCTCATTGATCCTCACACTGGCGAACTGAGTCTGCAGGCCCCACTTGTTCCGAACCCCGAGACTCAAGACCATGGTCTTCCGGTCATCACGCTGACGGTCAGGGCTCATGACCAAGGGGTCCCGGTGCGCTTCGCCACTGTCAAGGTGCAAGTCCACAACCAGGTGAGATCACCAGATCACCATTTTCGAAAGAATTTGAATGAGCTATGCTTTACAGTTTCTGAAATTTGCAGAGGAGGCTTTAGAATGAAAGTGGATTTGAGGTTCTAGAGGTGAAGTAGAATGTTGAGACTTCATTGGTACATAATTATGTACCAGGACGCATCACGAAGCCCTTTTTTTGTTGTTCAAAATTTGAATCTGATAAAAGATTGTCACTATTGTCATATGTTTATCAAAAAAGTTTTAATCAAATTGAAAAATATTTAGGTCTTCATAAAACCATATATTAAATTTCTAGTCCAGGTCTAAGTACGACCATAGATTAAATTTCAATCACCTAGCTCAAAGTGTTTTTGAGTTACTTTTCTCACAGGAAGATGGGAAGGCATTTCACAAAAATATGTTTTCGCACTTAGTGAGGTTTAAAACGTGGGGATTCATTGAAAGTATCGAGTTTGAAATTTGCTCAATTTTTTAACAATCGCAATACTGTTACGAACTTACTTTTCCTTCGGGGTTCTTTTTGATTTGTTGGTCGATGAAATGAATAGTCCTTTAATGACAGACGACGACTTTCATTGACACGAAGGACACGAGTATACAGCCTAGACGAACACAGGAAAAACACAGCAGCACACTACAACAAAAAGTAGCCCACAAGTCGTAATCGGTAGTAATAACAGCCACGGCACACAAAGCGGCCAGACAGTTGGTAAAATACTTTCTCTATATTTCGTATATGAGAAATTAAAAAAGGGCAGATTTTCTAGCACATATCTTCAAGGTATAGGGCAATCGACTTTACCTATAACCGAGTATAGTTATTTGTTACCTCACAAAGTAAATTTTTTGCTGTTTTAGAAAGGTGTACTACGGTATAGAAATAAATAAAAAAATTATATTAATCTAAAGGATAAGTTAAAAATTTAAAAATATGCGAACTGGTAAAAAAATGTAGTTTTCTTGGATTACCCGAGATCTAAAATTTACCATGATAAATTTGATGGGGGTTGTTTTGGCAATCGACATACAATGAGTTCTTTTCGAATAAAAATTTAGTTTCAGTTCCATTATGTAATTCTCATTTTGTATGATTCAGATATGTAATCTTTTTTTAATAAAATTCTTTTTAATTTTATTAAAAGAATTTTGAAGAATTACTTCACTTCGCTTTTTATTTTAAAACAGTTTTTATTTGTAAGGTTACAAGAAATTTTTTCAAATTAAAAATAGAGTTGGGACAAATAGACCTTTATTTTGTTAAAAATCTATTTTACTAACAATCTAGGATACTTAAATTTTACTAACTACATATGTGTGTTTTTATTGTTAATTAACATTCTAAATTTTATTTTTGAAAAGAAAATCTTGCCTTTAAATCCTTTTTATTAAATTGGAATGTTATTGGCAAAAATATTCTCACTTTCAGCCCATTCTGGGAAACCTAAATGCTTTTCAATTTGAGTAAAGCTTCTTTTAGAAAACCCACATCCATAGTGATAACTTTTTATCGAATTCAAGTTTGGAACTTCGAAAACAAAATGTTTTTCCTGCTATTATGTATGCCAAAAGGACTCTGGTATGAATCCAACAATGGTGGCGTATTGCTGAATGGAGCAAAAGCGACAGAATAAATAGTGCAATAAATTTCTCTAAACAGGATCAGAGCACAATCGAATTTTTATTGCTAATGGAACCGATTTGAAACATTTATTGCATGAAGAAGAAATTCCAAAATTAAAAAAAATTATTAATTATTTTGTATTAAATTGCTGAGAAGGATGGACATAACCCTTACTGCGAAAATAAGAGTGCGACCGATTGTTGTTATGAGGCATGTTCAATACCGGATGAGGGAAAAAAAAAAAAAAAAAAAAACTGGATTCATTTCCAGTTGACAGAAAACGCCGTAACTTTCACAAATAATAAAAGAACTTTCGGACGTACAAAAATGCCTTTGGTATTATCAATTTTCTGACAAGTGTTGCTTCCTTTCGCATTATTGTACAATATATATTTTATTTTAATCAGATGATTGTAAATTATTTTGCAGTAACTATATAGGGAATGGTAAAATAATGTATTTTATGTACGATGAGGACGAGAAGAAATTTAATGAGTTTTTCCGACAATTTAGATTCACATTCAAATTAAAATTCTTGCGGTTATCGGATAATTGAATAAGTTCGGTGAAAATTATTCCAAACGAAACAAAAACTACGCTTTACTTCGATATACGACGATATTGGCGGAGAAAAAAATTTGGTAAATATATTTCCGACAAAGTTATTTCTTTGGAATTGCAGAATAGTTCTTGGAATTATAAAAAGAAAATTGAAAAGTTATTTTGTTAGTGAAGTTGTTAACAGACCCCCCCCCCTCAAATATTTACCACTGCATCGCCTAAATATAACAAAGATTTCTTAAATAATACTTCTTAATCATTTACGGTGACAAGAAATTCACAGACGCACGTCCCAAAATAGTCATACCATTCTTAAGAACAGTTTTTGCATTTATTATCTTAATCTCTTCATATGGTTTTGTTTATTCTACACTAATCCTCATTATTTAAGCATCGTTTTTCTTTTTCAGGAATATCTGAATCGCTCCATATCCTTCATTATTCCCCTTTCAGTCAAGAAAGCCTCAGAAAGAAGACAAGAATTGGAAAGGTGAGATTGTTGTCAAAGATAGACAGTTGAGATGATAATTATGAAGTAAAATTTCATTTTTGTTAGAAAATATACTAACGTATATGGAGGAATTGGACGATAATGGACGCCTGGAGTGAATATATTTTTTTTCTACATATCTTTTATACTCTTGTCTGCAGCCCAATTGTTTTCAACATTTTTATAACTTTAATGAAATGTTCTTATATAATATATACATAAAAATAAATGAAAAAGAGAATATTTCATAATGGGAAAATATATTTTATTTGCAATGTTTAAAAATATAATTATACATTATATTTTGAAAATCAATTTTCGCAAAATGTTGCATTGCACCTTATTAAAATATAGAAAGATTTTCTGACAATTTTGAAATTTGCATAATCTTTCTTTGTGTCGTTCATCTATTATATGACACTTCTGTCGATTTTTTTTCTCTACTTGTTTAATGGCAGTGCTAGTATATGCCTTCTGATATTTTTCCGCTTGCTTTTTAAGTATTTCAGTGACAATATTTTTCTTTAGGGTTTTCGTAACTTTTCTCATTTTTTATCATTAAGCAATGCTTGAGCTAACACGCACGCACGCACGCACGCACACGCACACACACACACACACACACACATTATTTAATCATGTGATGTTTCTGACCCTTAGAATTTTTAGGATTTTTAAACCCTTAGGAACCCTTAGGATTTTTAAAATTAAAAACTCTATAAACTTTTAATAATTTGTATATATTTTAATAGATGTCCCTTTATTGAAACCATATTTAAAATTTTTTCCTACCAGCTTGATTTAGATTTAATTTTAGAGTTTTTTGCTGGATTTGATATGACTTGTGTTGCTTATACTAATGTTCTTGCAAGAATCTACATTATTTTTAACAATTTTTTCTCGCTATCAAAAATTATTCTTTGTCACTCAAATTGTAGAATTCACGAAGAGAAACAACCATCTATAAGTGAATTTTACTAAAAAAATTGATACACTTCTGCAGTTTAAAAAATTTTTCATTATCAAAATTTCTAAGAAATAAAAACTAGATCACAGAAATACTCAGTGTCCTATTCACAAGACAACTTATAATCTATGTATGGCTTCTCGGGGCGTAATTTTAAAATTTTATAAATCTTATTAAAATTTTAATGCATACTAAAATACAAAAAAAAGTACTTTCCAGTCAATAATATATTTTGAAAACAAATGAATGAAAAAGATATTTCAAAATAAAAAGACTTTCGCTTCAAATTATGAGTGTGGGGTAGTATATGCGAATTCAAAGATCTGGAAATGTATGTTTTCTTGTTAGGAGATGTAACAAAGAAAACGAAGGAATGTGATCGGTTTTGCCTTAGAAATGAAGTTAAACTGAACTATAAATGGAACAATAACGAGTTAAAATCTAGAATTACTATTTTTTTTACTAATTGCGTTCTTAATTCTTATCCAGTTCAGCTCCAAATAGCAGCTTTCGATGTTCTCTGTGAAAAAACTTTGTTTTACTTCGATTAGTTATTGTAATGCGTGATATTCAAGTCAATAACAACATTGTAGAAAGTTAAAAATTGTGAAGCGGTTATGATTTTTAATTTTCGGTGCTATTATTCCAAATTTCGGAAATATAAAAACTAAAGATTCGTATGATTTCAGGGGATTTTCTGCTTTGACAGGAGCTCACGTGAATCTCCATTCCATCGCCTTTCACAATTCCAGCACTGAAAAGTAAGTAAAAAAGATTTGACTTAAAATTCTCCTCAACGGCTGCATGGGATGACACGTTTTAAGCATTTTTATTAGAATCTGTGCCCCTTTTTTATTCGAGGTCATTGAAAAATCTTGCTGTGGCCACAAAGGGATGAAGTAATGATAGCTAAGACAAATAAACACCTTGTAACAAATAACTTTGTAATAATAATTTATGGTAAATAAAACTTAAAAACACTGATAGCCAAGAAAAATGTGACTATAATAAATAATTTTGCTTATGCTGTAATAGTCGTGACCATTGCGTGCCCCATATTATGTTTCACTATGCGCGAGCAGCACTTACCATCATTACGTGTCCGTTCCGGTCATTCGAGCAAGAGTCCATTCCACTCTAGAACTATTAAATATGCTCTGAGCCACAAATGTGAGTAGAAAAATTATTTTTAAACAATAAAATATGCAAATTCTGTTGTCCATATTCATGTATGTCATGTGTTGTATATATCTGCATATAAAATTTGATGGTATCCGTTCGTTTCATATCTCAACCGAAAGTACAGGGTGATTTATATTGAATGGGACAAAAGAATAAAGCAGACCTACGAAAGCTGTAGTTAATTTATCTTGCTACATCAAATTTACTGTGAAACTGCAGTTATCAAATTTCTATAGCTGTTCTATGTATGCCCCTTCGGTACCACAGCAAGTGTCTATGAGGTATTTCAGTTTCTGCTGCGTTCGCGGTTGAATATTTCTTGTTAATGAGTTAAGTACATTAATTATCCCCTGCTTCGGTTGCTGTAAATACCAGAGAAGTGGAAGTGCGAAGATTTTGTTTTTAACAAAAATCCATAGGAAAAAGTCTCAAGGGGTCAGTCAGAACTCGGCGGTCGAAAAAACAACATCATATCATTTGACTCAGCACTTCAATCCAACATTGGAATTCAGGGTCAAGCTTGATATATTATGATCGTTCAAATGTTGAAGTACAGTGTTATGCCAAAGATTTTTAGGAACTTCGTAAACATCTTTCGAGAATTTTTTCAATCACTTCGGTTTTGGCGGGTATTCGTCCGGGGTTAGTTTCCTAACTTAAGCAGCCTGTGCCCTGAAACTGTTCCACCTACCATTCGGTCTTGTGAGAATGAGGTGGTTTTTTGCCAAATGCTGGGCGAAAATATCTTTGAGCGACAAGAAACGAAAATGTTTTAGTATATACTAAGTCACAAACCTCTTTCGCCTACATGGAAGGCGCCATTTTGATACTGACAGTGGCGAACGCTGTCTAGCGGCTATTTTGTTTAGGGAGAATTTTCTCTGTTGCCAGATATAAAACTCGATAATTGTTTGAAAATTCGAAATTTCAGAATAAATTGATTTCGGTTAAATAAATTAATTACAGAATTCGTACTATATATTCTTTTTGTTCCATTTAATATGAATAGCCTTGTAATTTCATTGGGATCATCGAAATAGACTCGCTCGGATAGTCAAGCAAAATTATATAATATGTTGAACATTTTGCTCTGAATTTATTTTTTGTAATAGTTTGTTTATTGAAATATTGATTTAGATCTGTTGTTCGTTGCTGGGTTTCTTATCCTCTGTCGTCGACGGTTGATCTCAGTAACATGGATGCAATTATAAGGTAAAAAGAACTATTATGCATTAAATATTTACAAGAATGTTTGCATTAATATATTAATTCACGGAAATAATTAATTTTTTTGCTTTGTTTTTGGTCAGGAACATGTTTGGTCAAGATCATTATATGACATCCTCAAAAGTAAGTTGTATTTGTGCAATTTTATTTAAACTGATACACGTTTGTAAAGATGAAATTTTGAAATCGATTTTTTAATCTTTTTTCTTATGTAGTAGAGTTTTGAAATATTTCTCGCTTTTGTATTCTCGGTGAGAATTTACTAATTTAGTATTTTTCGTACTCAATATGGCATCTCAGTTCCATCTAGTATTTAATGTGAAGAAAAACAATATTGGCAGATTCCATTAATTTATAATAATGAATTATAAAATAAAGATTAAAGAGTAAAAAAATTAAATTGTAAATTCTATCACTTATTATATTTATAAAAATATCCTCTAAAATTGTTTTAATTTGCTTCATTTCACTTTTAAAATGAAGTTGAGTTTTTGCCAGTTTTTAGCACACATCGAGATCGATATATCTTAATCAATTTAGAGAAATTAATTTTTTTATTATTTTAATGCTTATTATATTTTGAAATGCAAATTAAAACTTTATTGTACAGAGATTGACATTGTTGAATACAAAAAGGTTTTGTCATTTTTTAAAAGTTTACTTATTAATAAGGAAACAAATTGCATTTTTAAAGCACTTTCAATTTGAAAGAATTTTTTAATGCAATAATTTTAATAAGTCAGTTAATTATTTTTAGCTCATAAATTTTAGTTAAGAATTAAAATTAACATTTTGTATTAAACGGAAATTTTGTATTGCTCTTACACTATAAATTCAACCACTTTTTTTAAAAGAATAAGACTCATTCAGTGTTCGGTTATAAGATTTATTTGAAGGAGCTTTGATTAATGAATAACAAAGTGTAATTAAATTAGTTTTAATAGTTTCCGGGTGCTAATTTATCAAACAAACCAAGTAAACAAAGTGGTTAAATAAGTAATAGTTAAATACATGGATGAGCCATGAAGGAATTAGAAACCCATAAACATTTATATAAATGTTGATAACAACTGAAATTATTTAAAATCTTGTAATCACATGCACTTCAACTACAAGATAAAATGATCGGTTTTAAGTCCGAACTAAAGGAGTGTAGTGATAATGATACCTTGCAATTTCTTTGAAGATTACATGAATCTTCCTTTCCTACTCTTGCAATGTTGCCTTTAAATTTCGTATGTATTCCACGGATGACAATGTCAATATTTATTGTGTAGCAATAATTCTGCGATGGGTTTCTGAACTCTGAGGCGGATTTTGGCTTCCAAAATTATAGACCTGGATTTTAGAAAGCTTGGCAGATGCTGCGAAGATACATCCGACTGCAATTCTCTGTGGCATTAACTTTAGAACTCCGTAACCTTTGTTTATCATTTACTGAACTAGAATACACTTCAGAATCGGTCATTCCTAACCCATACATGAAGAATCTCGAACATAAAGGGGACCAATAAAATATTGAGTAAAGGTTTCTAATAAAGTAGCTTATATATGTATTATTAACACCTTGACTGCCTAGATAAATTTCTTACAACGCAATTTATATGGGTTCTTAACTCACCGGTGACCACCACGGCAGTCAAGATGTTAAATTAACTCAACTTTTAATGCGGAAAATGCATTTAAAAGGGTCAATTTTTACTTTTACATTTTAGGTAGAAGCTATCAATCGGAGCAGTTTCGATGTGGTGTTCTGGCTTCTGATTGCTTTGGTCATCTTAATGGTCCTGGCTATCTTGGCTCTCTTCTTCTACTGCTGCTGCGTGCGCTCAGCGGAAGGGTGAGATAAAATCCTGTAATAATGATAACTTTGGCTTGAAGTTTCGCTGTAGTAGAATTTCGGGAATTCCAATCGTCACAGCCAGTGAAAATAAAATGTCATTAGGTGGAAAGCATAACGCACAGAATGTAGACTACTGTAATTAAAAACTTTCACTTATATATATATTAGTCACTTTTAGATTCATTAGGATTCTGTTGAGAAATATTTTGCAAGGAATAATAGAACGCTGTATAGATTTTCTGTACACTGTCAATTTGGAATGTTATTTACTCTCGCTCAAGAAGAAAAATAATACAAATGTCGGACTCGAGATTTCGAAGAGTCTCCACGTCTCAGAGTTTCATGAGTTCGAAAGAATATTTTTCGATTATATTTATCATTCTAATTGATTTTTCCAGACCCTTATATTATACAAACTCCAATAATGGGATGTAAGAAACGACGGAGAAAGTTTGGTGATATCTAGGTCTGTTTTTGAGTAAGGTAATTCAAAAAAGTCAAAAAGAGTTATATTAAATTTCATCTGTATAAATTCTTAATAAAACAATTGCGAACTTTTATTATTGTTTGAGTCTTTTAAAGTATGTATAGAGAAAATATATTATAATTATATAACTATATTATACTATATCTATATATATTAGCAATTGCGTGGCCAAGAAGACGCAATTTTGAAATCTTAAATCTTCGATTTATTCCATTCCGAGAAGTCTAGTTTTTATATATGATTAAGTGGTAAGAAAAAAGTCTGTCTACTTTGCGACACAAGAGCTGAAGAGCTATATAGATCAAAATTTTCCCTTGAATGGTTTTTAAAATGAGACTTTGATAGGGATTTCTTTGACACGTATCGATTTTGGTTAGGGAAATACAGGTATCTTTAAAAGAATGTTGTAAACATTAAGGACTTTTATGCCTTCACTCGGAACATGAGAAATTTCAGAAGTAACAGTTTCACAGAGAGCGAGTATAATTAATTAAATATAAAAATGGGAATTGGATCAGGAAATAAGAGAACATTTTAGAATGAAGTTAATACGGGTTAAATTAAGATAAAAATTAGGGAATTAATTAAGATTTAAATTATATTATCATTACATATATATACTTTTAATTCTTTTTTTATTTTCTAAGTGCAAATTGCCTATCTTTGATAAATTTTATTATTTATTAATTATGTTTGAATGCTACTATTAGTATATAATGTTAAGTAGACTGTACTATTTGCGTCATTCAGATATCCTCCATTCTTTTTGAATTAGCTTGTCCCACAACTTTTTGCTTTGGCTTTTGATTTTCCTTGACTGTCTTCGGCTTCTTTTGCACCCAGCACATAAACACATGAAAGTTTTTAAATGCCTAGTCCGTTGATAGTTATTTGAATTCTAATTTTTTTAATTTTTAATTATAAGCTCTTTACCGGCGTAAAGCCACTTTTGGTACACAGTCATCAAATTATAAGAATTATCATATGTCTAAGTGAAATTTCTTCAATAAAATTTGCTATCAGGGAATGATTGTACTCACCCTCTATATTTGTTGGGAGTGCAGAGTTGAATATTTAAAAAATTAGTATAAGTAGTTTAATTCGAATTAGATATAGAAAGGCTTTATTGATACAATTTTTAGAAGGAAGCAAATTTTATTATATAAATATTTGCTCTTATATTTTTTCAATATTTGCTTCATTCTAAAAAAGATTTCTTCCTAGGCGAGATATTCTTGAACTTAAAAACAAAGTAGTGCCCGAGGAAACTATAATTCATTACAAAGAAGAAGGTGTTCAGGCGCAAAACAACAACAATGACTCCAGAAGAAGGTATGTAAAATATTTTGAATTATTCCAAGCATCATCATTATAAAAGCAAACATCAATCTGACCACTAATCCAAATGATACGCGTTGAAATTAACTGATTTCAAAAGAATAATATATTGGCTAATCGAAGAGTTTTATATTTTGAAAATAAAACCGCATTTCATTACTACTTACAGTATGAAACAAATCTTTATGGGCTTAATATCCCATATATGTTTGTTTACTTATAAAATCAGCAAATGGCAGTAAGTTATTTTCAAAGTCTCATTGTAACATTTTAATATTTAGAATCCAATAGAAAATTTAGAAACATTTGTTCTCACTACCCACCAACCAGGATCAGATCATCATTGACTACCCCCCTTACCTGCAAATAAAAATATCTTTTGTGGGAAGTATGTCAATATGATTCCTAAACGTCTAACCAACTCAGATATCATTAATATTTTAATTTCTAAATCTCTGAAAGGATCATATATTTCATCTATGTTTCGACCTATATTATTCTTTTCGATAAAGGGTGTGGATTTTCATAGTTGATTGTCTTTTCAATTTACAATGAGTGCTATTATACTTTTCTTGGTGCATCTAAGTTTCGTATTCCTCGAACCTGACATCTCGAAAGAGGTCAAGAACAGACATTTTTACAGTACCAGTAATATTAGGATCTTCCTATCTTAGCGTTTCTTTATCACATGTAATTTTCCCACACTTCTCTAATCTCACTAAAGATATTTTTTCTTTTATACATTTTTAAAGTATTTATAGATTTTTCTCGGATCATATATATTGTTTCAATGAGTGTGTGTATTTGTTTAGCATGTAGTTTTAAATTAGATTGTTGATGAAATATTATAAAAATATTTGAATAAAAATAGAAGTGAAAGACAGAATTTATTCGATTTCCTTTTATTTTTAAATTTTAAATATTAAAGTTGAAAAGAATACACGTAGAATAAACATGAATTAAAACACGAAACAGACTGTTACTACTAAAAGACTATCATAAATCATTTCACCGAGTTCCTGCACTCTGTAGCGGATTGGTATGGGCGAGGATAGAACCTGGAACCTTGTGATTCGCAGCCCAGTAACATGACCACAATACAAAAGCAATTGCTCGTGTAACATAGCTGTTAACACGCTTATAAGCTTTTAATACAACTTCCATAGTTTCATTTCTGAATTGTGGATTTTCAACAGATTCCAGCATTCTAATAAAAGTTATTCGACTTTAAAACGTTGAGTGCCTTATTATCCATATTTGGTGACAGCAAAAGATCTCATTCAATGTATAATTTCATTCCAATAGAATATGCCTATTCATATCTTCTTGTTTTAACCCATTGACCACTGTGTGAATTTCCTGCGATTCACATCTACTGTTTAATTAGATATTCTCAACTACAATTAAGAAATAGTAAAGAAATAAGCGTCTTATTAGACAGTGATTCAAATCACAGGCATGTTACATGGCAATGAACGTGCTATGTATGATGTCTATGTAAGAAACTAATAAGGTCTGCAAGTGATGTGTTTTATTGAAATGCAGGCCTGACAGCCGAACACGATCGACGTGGGTCGAAAACCAGCAAAGCCAGGTGAATGTCTCGCAGAAAAATCACGTCCGGGCAGATGAAGAGAGACCCTCTCCTCAGCATAGAGCTCAACAGGCTGCTGTTCATCTGAATGATCCCATTACGACGTCATACGCACAAAATCCAGGTCAGAGCCTTGTCTATTCGAACTCTACTTCCTTTTATTACTATTCTCTCCTGTACATATTCTTATTTTTTCCCACTTGTTTCATGTTTCTAAAGACGGAATTTTGTAATCAAATTTCCAACTCTGTTTAGTTAAGTTTAGTTTAGATACATTAAGCGGTCAGATGACGAGGATGATACCTGAGTTGGCACCACATCAGCGGGAGGGCGTTTGGCCTTCTATGGATTTAACGTGCCACAGACCCACTTACACGATGGTTCTTCGGTGGAATCGGGTATCGAACATGAAACCCTCCGATTCCGAAGTCGAGGTCACCGCGGTCCTTACAACTCTCTTCCTCAGGCATCAATTTTCGAGCTTTGTGCACTTTTGTGTCCTCAATGACATTGCACCATTTTAATATTTAATTATCTGTTATCAATTAATCAAGAAAAATGAATTATTACAATAAACTTAATTAAATTTGGTGACATTTAAGGGGCAGAGTCTGTTAGTAAGCTTTAAAAAATTAATTTCAAGGTCCTAGATTTTTTTTATAATAATAAAATATAAATTAATATGTAAAAATATCAGATAATAAAAAGAAAAAAAATATTTGAGTTCATCCAACACTCTGCTGAAAGAAAAATCCCTTTAAAATGTTTACTCCTTTAGAAAAAGTTAGTATCGAGCTTTCTTACAAGCGCATTCTTAGCAAAACGAAGGGACTAAATGAGGGAAATATAAACCATTACGTCCGCTAACTGATATAAAACATAATAAATTCATTGACTCAAGTACAACATTGAACGAGGATGGAAAAAGAAGAAAGGTCGAAGGCCATTGTACAAAAAAATGTGGCAGAAAAGATGAATTTCATCTTGATGAATTTTGTGCAACGTATATAAAGGTTATTAAATGAGGTAAAAGCCCTTTAATGTTTAATATTCATCTTATAATAATTATCAGACATTTGATTTATTTGTTCATTTATCTTAAATTATTTTTAAACATTTTTATTCAACTTAATTTGTTTCTTGTTTGACAAATAGAATTTTGTCACTGATTTCGATCTCACTCTCTGATGTTCCAGTATTCTGGAATTTTGTAAAGTTAGTATTCTCTCCCCCCCTTTCAAATTCAATATTATTTCCATAAATTTCATGCATTGTATATCAGAAGTGAATTTCTGGGTTATCAATGATTATATTCTATTTAAATATTATCCTAAATTTAATGATCAATTAATCGATTGATTTAATTAGCTTTAATCCAATACGAGTTAGTGAATTTAATAAAAAATTTCAATAGTCGATAATCTATACATTTAAAATTACTAGGAAAACCAGAGCACCAATCTACTATCCCAAGCATTGATCCAATTTCGCCAATTTTTATTTCATTTGGAAACTTATGATGCTTAGATGTGTTTTCAATAGTCGCATACCTTCACCATCCTCTGTTTTTGAGATATACCTCAAAATAGAATCCTGGGCAGAACCCAATTTAATTAATTTTGTTTTTCACCTTAAGTACCGAACCAATCGGGATTCTCTATATGCAGTTACATTTGAAAATATTTTTTATATGGTATACTAATATGTAGTTCATTCAAGTTGGATGATAAACTAAATTAATGCCATTAACATGATGAACAAATAGCTGATAACTAAAGGCGGTTAGTATTTGTAATACAGTCTTATAAATTAAGGAATATGAAATAAGAAAATTCGAAAAGAAATATATATATATAATATATTACATTACTTTTTCATGAGAATTGAGAAAGTATTATCAAAAATTCGAACTCAAGATTTCGAAAAATTTCCAAGTTTTAGGGTCCTTCCTGATTTCGAAAAACATATTTCTAGTATTATGTCTGTTTGTCTGGGACAAAGATAATTCGAAAACGCTTTGAGCTAAACAGATGAAATTTCGCGTACGGTCTTGATACTAAATTTGTAAATTTCTATCAAATTTTGAGCAAAATCTGTTCAGGTGAAGCCTTGCTGTTTAAATATGAGTTTAAAAAAACTAAGAGATCTGGATGGATAAAATTCGGTAAACATATTTAACATTTATATATATCTGTTGAATTTTGAACTAAATCCAACAAGGGTTGACCTCTATAGATTTGAATTTTCAGAAACGTGTAAATACGACTATTCAAAATTGCAAAAAATATATCAAATTTGGTGGGGGGATTTTTGAACACAATATGTGTAATTTTTCGTCAAATTTCAATCGTTCGGGAAATAAATGTCTAAAACGCAATTTCGATTTTCAGATACTATTAACCGCATGCCAGAAATTAATCGCCAAAACACTCGCCAAGGAGCAGCATATAGATGCAGTAAATAGGCTAAATTCACGCCAAAGATTAATAATTTGTAACTATTGTACGCCAATGTCATACAAGGCTTTTCGGAGACAAAAACGTAATTAGAGAATAGCTAGAAAATTGTAGGCAGTCCACTCTCACTAGTTTGTACAAATATAAGTTTTTTTAAAAGAATTATTTCAATAAAATCTTGAAATGTAAATTGACTTTGATTTATATTGCAAAAATTTTGAAGCATGCAACCAGTATTGAGTTAATGTCAGCATCGGTACTATATTGGATCTTTCATCATCGCAATAGTTAATAAATATGACATCAACTTACATTCAAATCTTTTGTTTCTTTCAGAAGATGTCCCAGTTCGAGGCGCTTATTATCCTGACGGCGGCATTCCTGTGGTGGCTGGCGGTCGTATGGAGAGGGCGTATCGCAGAGGCCGCCCTCTTAGCCCCGGCACTGAAATGCTGGTTCAAGAGATGGGTGGCGAGTCGGACGCCAGGAGGCTAGGCAATTACGTCGTCGTTCGGAAGGTTGTCCGGCCTCGAGTCAGGGTAGATCCGGCTGAGGAAGGGATAACACAAGACGGGGAAAATGGTAAGAATTTGAATTCTACTGATTCCATTGATCCAATCAGATTCACTAAAATATAACATTTTAACAGGCAGAATTACAGAATTTAATTTTTTAATTTTGTAAGATTTTTGATTTTAAATTAAGGGCGTGGAAAGCTGCCGAATGGTGCAAATATATTTTTACTCAATTCTGAGGCGCAAATAATTTTGCTGCCCCCTTATAGCCAAACTTCTTTAGTCTTTGCTATAGGGGCCCTTTTTTTTATCTACGAATTTTCTTAATTACCCGGTTAAAAAAATCGGAAATTAAATCGCCGCAGTACATTTGACGCTTATTACTTGATTCTACAGCATATTTTCCTTGACAATTGTCACACGTTCTGACGTTCCAGATAAGGTAATGCAATTTTTCTGACGAATTTAATGGATGACAGTTAATGAGTTGTAGTTGCTCTTAAATGTGTAAATAAATTATTTTTTCCATATGGCTTTACTACACACAGTAGTACAGTACTATAATCGTCAATCGAATTCGAGCTTATGATTCTGTCGAATCGAGATTCGACAGAATTGTAGATTTCTGTCATATTTTGGATAAAATACATTTCGAGGAAGTTTGTTTATCCGGCTATCCTAGTACAAGTAAACATACGTAAAGAATTAGAGTGATAAAATTTGGTAAAGTGTTTCAGCATATAAAATGTAAATCCATGTCAAATTTCGAATTAAATCCGACCATCTGTATTTTATCATGTAGTAAGAACGATAATGCAAAAACATAATAAGTTGAATAAATAAAATTTGTTACAGAGTTTTAGCATATTTAGTTTATTTAGTTTTATTATATATTTTCGATTTTTTTAAAAATCAAATTTTGAACCAAATCTGCCAAAAAGTTGATTGGCTGTCAGCTTATATTTTCTCATGTATGCAAATGCAATAATAATAATAATTAAAAAAAACCGCAATGACTTAAATAAGTGAATTTTTATATGGGGTCTTGTGACTACAATTAATAATGTCAAATCTATTCATATAAAATGTTAATAGGCAGAAAACGTTTTTATTATATATTTTCGAATGGCAATAATCAAATGTAAACGATTCGCTATACGAACATTCCAGACAACTTCATTGAGCATTGTTATAGTTACTTAATTTAATGTTAATGGTTACTCTAAATTCGGCTATTCAGCAATCCGCTAATTAATGAAGCTGAAAAATATTATGAGAAATCCTCTGGATAAGATTCATCAAGAACTTTATTTGCTATGAGGAAAGAAGAAGCAAAAGAAATCAAGAATTTGGTATCAAAATTTAATTGGGGAGCCACACTAGATTTAACCATTTCCCGATCGATAATCGTTATGATATACCCATGGAAATTAGTGATCATATTTTACAAATCATTATCTTACAACAATGATTTTAATATCATCTGAAAACTAAAAAAATTACCTTTTTAATGGTGGCAATTTTATTTCTGTAACGTGGTTTCTTTCATTTTAATTTTAAAAAATGTAATGCACAATTTTTAATGCTGCGAAATTCAAACTCGTCCATCGTCGATTCTCTTGGTTTTGCTAAAGCTAAAACTGAGACAAAAAAAAAAACCTTCTTCGGCATTAATTAGTTTCGAGATTGGATTTTCATTCCTGCTTTTATTTCGTAATATATTAACTTATTCATTAGCGTATGCTGTGATTTGTTTTGATTTATTTAAATAAATTCATGTTTTTCGATCTTATTCAATGACAAAATGAAATTAAAAGTAATACTGAAAAAAGACGAAAGAAGAAAATAATCGGTGGCTAATATTACATAAACTTTTCACACATGTATATAAATTGTTTTGAGAAACAAAAATAAACACACCCACCTATCTACACCCACACACTCCTGATGACTTCACTTGTTATTTTCAGTTTTAAAACATAACCCAAAAACAGTTTTCCGTCTGGATACCACACACTTCTCTACGTACTTGTTAAAAGCTGATTGCATATCAGTCTAGAACAGAGTTTGATTTTGTTTTATTTTGGAAAAAAAAAAAAGACAAATTAAGCACTATGTTGAACAAAGTGAGTGATTTTACCGTCTTTGGAATAAAGAGAAATTTATTAATTTTCCCGCCCGTTCTTCACCCGCAGGTCCCCGGCGTACAGAGATCTTGTACATCCGCAGTCCAATGAGGGAGGACGAGGAGGAGCGACACTACGTGCGAGAGGGCGAGTTGCTGAGGAGCGTGAGCGAGACGGCCCTCAATACAGACGACCTCCACCTGAGGGTGCCCCGTTCCTACAGGACTCGAGGAGTGCCCCTGCAACGGATGGAGCCTCTCCAAGACCCCGCCGCTAGTCAACAGCTCAAATTTTCCAGGTAAAGCTACCAGGAAATAAAGTTTGCATGTTGTTACATATACTAAGTCAGTACCGGTCACCAATAAGCTATGTGCAGCTATTCTTCCAATAGCATAGAATTCTAGTTGTGTCAATTCACAATTAAGTAATTAATTCGTAAATGTTAAGAGTAGCTGTAAGTAAAAGTTCTGCACCTATTCAATAAGTGCCAGTGTTACTTCTATTGAACCAAATTATCTTAAGGAACATGTTTTTTTGCTTTGTATTCTTATTAATTTGTTTTTATATGCTTATATATGTTAAAATAAAAATTTAATATAAATATCAATATTCTGTTGACCAGCTTAAAACACATTTTAATTTTACTTACTGTATTCAGTCGGTCTTAAATCCCAATAGAAGCATTTTTTTAATGTTTTTGATTCAGGTATTATTTTTGAAAAAGAAATAAATTTTGTAAATAAAGTAACAGATCAAAAATATTATTGACATGAAAAATATTAAAGATCAACCTATAAATTTGAGATTCAAGCCTTTAAGCAATATCTTCTAGCAAGCAATCCAGTTTATCCGCATCATTTGGAATATGTAATACAATTTGTAGCCCATAAATAATCTTACTTTCAGAAATTACAAATATCTATTGACTAGCAGAAAATTCAAGTTTTGTGAAGATTGAAAATACGCACTACTTTCAGAATTTTAGGGAGGACTATAGTTGAGTAATCAGTTGAAAACGATTTTTCAGCAAGTGACGATGAATTTTTGGGAAATAAATGAGTTTCCTGTTTGAATCTGAAACCTCTTTTTAAGATATGCATGAGAAGAGATATATATGATTTCAATGAGTATATGATATGATTTCAAATGATTCAAGATTATGATGATTTAAAATACTTAAAGCTTTTTTAAAAATTAAAATTAAGAATTAAATTTTAAGCTTTCCCCCCATCCCCCTTGAAATCAACATAATTTTAGCTTAAATGGGATTTAACAGAAACTGTACATATTCGTATATTTAAATGAAATCCACAATACAGTGTACGCCGCTTAATGTTGTCATTCGCTTTTGATTATTAAAAAAATAACCTCCGATTCCGAGCTGATGTATTCAAAAATATTCATTTAATACGGTCATTACCGCTTTTAATGCAGTATTCACGTATCAAATGAATGCCGAAATGAGTCAAGGATTTTGAACTCATCCTCAAAAGTTCAGTACAGTAGAGAATTGACCAATAATTCATTTTAAGTTTCCATATATTTGTTCTTGTGCCAAAGAAGTTCAACCAATCAATCATTTTCAGTCAACGTTAATAATTTACTTTACTAGAAATTCTTGTTTCAGTTTTAAGAAAACTTGCTGTCTTATTCTTCGTGGTATGGGTTTCATATTCTTTCGTCTGGACTGGAGCGAACTGGATTGATTGATTCCTAGCTATACTGCTAGGAATATATTGAACATCCATAAACAATTGTTGCATGTGACTTAATTAGGAAAATAAAATAGTTAAAAAAATAATCGACTTGAGTGTTAAAGACAAAATAGAAAAACTTAACAATCAAGAAAGTTCACTAAAATTTATCAATGTAACGCTGCGGAATAATTAAAGATTTCATGGCTTCTTCTTCGTAAACTTTTGAAAAACCATGAGCTTCTTGCAAGCAAGATTAAGCAATGAACGTTTATGGCAATGTCAGGAACGAATGTGTTGATAAAATTTACAATAAATGCCGATACCATCAGATCGAAGGGGATTTGATTGTAGTCATCAAGGAAGTACTAGAATCAATTGATCTTTTGAAATGCAGCCTCATCATTAGCAAATAAAAAAATAAGTACGAAAAATATCCGAACAAAATATAATAGAACCAACTAATTGAAAATTTTTCAATAAGCAACAATTAATAAAATTTTATTTGGAATTTTTAAAATAAATCAGATAGACCTTGAGTAAGTCTATCTTTTTAAACCTTTTACCTTAATATGATAAAAATAAAGTTGATTTTGCCCAATTCAGTTATTGTTATCAATCGGTTAATGTTATCAAAATTCTTTAGTCCTGAAATGATCACATTTAGCTGCAGTATACTTTATTGAAGTACCTAATATAAAATATTTTAGGTACAGAAATTGCCTTTTTAAACTTTTCCATATTTTCTTTCAATATAAAATATTTTGCATTTTTATACTTTCTTCTTTCGAAATTCGCATAATATTTTCTGTTATCGAAAGATGCGATGAATAACACTAACATTTAAAAGAAGAAATGTTGTCAATAATTGATCATATTATAATACTGCGAACATTATATAAGAAAACATCAATATGAGGTGTTTTCAAGATTCATTTTTGTTTTAGATACCATCGGACCGAGGGAGATGTGATTGTGGCTACCGATGAAGTACCTGAAATGGATCGCTCATATGTAGGACCAGACCCCTCATGGGGACCTGTATATAGTCAGCATGGAGAATACATTCGGGTTCCTCGACAGCGAGATGAAAGGTGGGAGAGCCATCCAGAATACCATCCTCAACGACTTCAAGGGCCAGAAGAATCTAGATCGCGATTCCCTCCAGAACCAAATCAAAGTCACGCTAATGCGTCTGGTTTCATGAATCAGGCTCGAATTCAGCCGGGATCCTTACGAGACTTGCGACCTCAAGCCGTATATCACGAACAGTATCAAGAACAAGATGTTTCCCATCGACAGTATGCACCTCATCCATCTCACCATCCTGCAGATCAAATTCCTTTACAAAGGACTTTACCACCTCAGCCAACATTTGAACCACAAAGAATGCCAGACCAAACTCGTCATCCTCATGACAGGCCTAGACAAATGAATGTCGAGGCAGACCATCAGCCAAGCTATGACAGGCAAAATGATCCTGATGACGACTCCAGGACAGTTATAATGGCACCTGGCAAATCTAGACTAAATGAATTCGCTCAAAATGAAACAACCCAAGTGTATCAAGATGAAAACTTTCATCAACAAGCTGAACAATTTACTTCATCGTTTGAAAATCAGCAAGAAGAACAGCAACAAAGTATTGTTACGTTTCAAGAAGATCAGGAACACTTTGAAGAGGCAACCGAAACACGTGCTGAATCTGCTGGTGAAGGTGATGAGGCAGTGCAACAAGATGAACCTGCCGCACAACCTCTTGAGGACCATTACCAAAGAAGGCAATCCATTCGTCCATCAACACAGCGCATATCAACAGATGATTCTGGAGCTCTAAGCGGGAAGGACAAATTAGGAATGGATGACACTGATATGATGGACAGCAGAGAAACTCACGAAGAATCTGATCGTTTAGGTCATAGAACTACAGAAGATGAAGTATCCAGAGCAGAAGAGCAAAACCAGCAGACGGATGGGGAAGATGAAGATTCTGATTCTGGTATTGGGAAAGATGGCACTGCTCTGAGATTGAAGAAATCAAACTTAATGGAGAAAAAGTCGCTTTTTACTATAGCTTATGATGGAATGCAGACAAGAGGGCTTAAATCAGCAGGAGAAAGAGATGACTCACCCTAACAAGTCTCTGATGATTTATGAGCGAATGAATTTTGAGAAAAGTTTATGTTCTGCTGAGAATGGGGATTAAAAATATGAACTATAAGACTAATTTTTACAGTCTGCTTTTCGGCATTACATTTTCATTTAATTGAGTGGGGCACATGGAAGTCGAACACATTATTTTGTGGATGTCTTAAATTACGATCAACAGCAAAACTTTGTTTCATTGCTTCATCTTAAGAAGAATCGCCTTTTGCCAATAATTAAAAAAAATCAGTAACTAATTTAATAGCTGAGAGCATACCAGAAATTGTGTTCTCAGCTTGAATGTTTGATCTTTTGTTCGAAACATACATGTGATTAGAATCTGTGATTTTATCAAGATGGCGTGAGGTCTCTCGGAAAATGTTAGGTTGAAGTGCATTTTTCAGCCCTGGAGGACAAAGTGGTGTCAGGGCCCACTAAGCTGTTCCCCATCCCCTACAATTTGTCAGTCCTGCCACCTTATTGACCTCCTTACTTATTGACCACCTCAAGGTCAACGTAAAGTCCACCTTATTGACCTTACCATTGACAGAGACCTTTGTGTATCAGCTGAACAAACACAGAAGATTTCATTTGTAAGAAATTGTATCTGCCATAAAAATGACATTTATTAGTGATGTTGACTGAAAGAGAAATTTATTTGATTTACAGTGATATCAATGACTATCATTGGAATAAAGTCATTGCTTATAAAACTGTATTCGCAACTCCTACACTGCCGTCCGCAATTTTATAGAAATATTCTCCAAAGTTCTAAGGACATGTTACTTGGAGAGAATGAAGTTACAGAATCAAAAACTGCAGTTTTTATCCAAGGTCATTGTAGATAGTTTTCTAGTCCGAGTCATGAACTTAAAATTGTTTCATCAGATTTCGACGAACATTCGAAACTGACATGTTTTTATGAATGCGAAAAATGTTTAAGTGTTGATTCTCTATTCAGAGTATTTTCTGAAATATGCATTTTTTAAAAGCATATTTTTCACTGTTTATTAGATATTCCACAAGATTGTGTTATAATACTTTGAGTGACTTATTGATATTGTTTTCAGTTTCTAGAACTTAATTTCCTACGATACTCCTATGAAAATTATTGGTGTAGAAGTTTTTCTCCAAAATTGTGAACTATCTCAAACGAGATGTAATAATCAAAATACATTCAGCAATATATGCCATATTAAAAAAAATATGGAACAAGTGATGACTTTCAAACAAACATGACCAAACATATACTTAATATAATTTTAACATTTTTTTTTCCTTATCCACAACCAAGGCTTTGATAAATATTTCCAAAAATTCATACTGTTTTAAATTCTTTAGTAGTTATTTATTCTATTTAATTTTTCTCATACCATATTAAAAAGAACGCATAAATGTTTTTTTATACTCTTTTCTCTTTTATTGACTTATTTCGTCTTTGTAAAGGTGGAATATCATAACCGATTATTCATTCGCTTTTGATGTGCTTGAACTCTAAAATTTTTTACAGTTGTATCATCTCAAAGATAATAAACCACTGCAATATTTTAACGAATTTTCTGTTAATCAATTTAATTTCGATTAATTTTATTCCATACAAATGACGCCACTTTATAGTTAAAGAATTATTTTAAGATTCTATTATATTTATGTCTAATAATTATAAATTGAGGTTTAAAAATTATAAAATAATCAAAAAGTAAATAGTTATAAAGTTAAAAAAATATTACTTTTAAACACTATGACATTAGTATTTTTCTAAAAGATTGCCTTTTTTATATAGGTGTTTAGTTAGAAATTTATCCTGCATACATGTCATTAAGGACAATTGTAAGTAGCTCCCAACTTCAGTATACCTTTCAACTTCAACTGCTACAACAGTTTATTTTAAAATATACCTATTTATTACTTATCCATGTGAAAATCACATTCTTTATTACATACATTCAGTCTTAAGAGTTGCTTTTCCAATTGCTTTCAGTTAATTAAAATTCTTAAGTATTAATAGGCATTGTATTCGTTTTACATCGGTCGACTTATCCCGTAGTTTCGGAAATTACTGTATTTATTTTCACTTCTGTGTTAATTCTGCAAAGATTTTAACAATTTGAAAAACGGATTGTTTACTTCCATTTAATGATTATTTTGGAATTTGCAAAATTCTGTTGCATTTTTCATTGTGGCCTTTTTGAATTCCAGACTGTATGCCTCTCAAGAATGAAAGGATGAAATAAATTTTATACTGATTTGGTGCATTTTATCTTTTGCAGTATCTATGATAATTTTAATATCTTAAAAAGAAATTAATGGTTAGAGAGTCGGAGCAGTATTAAAATACATACATGCAATCGCCTCCTATTGGATTGAACATCATCCGTAATTGTCATGGTTTGCTTCTAAGGGATTGAGAGGAACTGTTTGCTTGAAAATGAAGTTAAATGCCACATGGATGCACTTTAAATAAAAATGTATACCTTCATATTTCAGCGACACATCATGTGATATCTGCTTTCATTATTTTGACATTTATTTTATGCATTCAGAATTATTTAAAAAATATACAAATTTTAGCACACTCTTCAATAAATTATTATTCAAATCCATATGATAATACGATAACTAAGTTCATTTTTTCATTAATCTTCCTCCGCCCCATATTTGGTAGAAATGAAATATACGATTTTTTTTTAACTGCTGTTATTTTCTCCAATTTTTTTAAAGACTATTATTAGAAATGATACTTAAAAAGTTTTCATAATTCATTTATGATAATTTTCATGTATTATTCGTAAAATCAATTTCAGATGGCTATGCGAATAATTTTAGAAGGAATTGTTTTCATAAAAACAGCTCTTTTTGTACTTTTTTGTGAAAAAAAAATGCTTTATTCTATGCAAAAATGAATGTAATATTGTTGCTGACGAATAAAAATTTCGAAAATGTTATTTGTTTGCAATTAGTTTTTCTTTTAGTAAGAAATAAAGACTGAAGGAAGAGAATTTCGGAAAGTGCACAAAACGACAGGAAGTTCTTTTTCATTATTTTTTTAATTATAATACTATATATATTATAATTAATATATTATAATACTATATATAATTATTTTTAATTATATATATTTAATTATAATATATATTATTATGTATTTAAGAATGAATAAGTGTGAACCCCAGTATAATATATAAAAAGGATATTTTGTAATTGTAATGTCAAAAGCACTACATTATAAATAATATTGAATGTATGGATTGATTCAAAATTTCGCTATGCAGTTTGTTTAGGATTTCAGTTCGCTTTCTTCGTATGTGAAAAAGCAAAGGACAGAATCATCTCTGGCTCGATGCGTTTGCATTACACTCAATAATCGTCAGAAGGGCCGAACAGATGGAGAGTGGGAAGGGGCCAATTAGATGTGAGCAGAGTGTGGAGGGCCAACATCCTGTGTGGGCTTCCCGTTCAGCTCACGATCGTCCTCTGTATTTACTATTCGCTTCGTACACAGAGGACAATCATGTTCTGGTATTGCGCAATCGTGTCTCTACTGTAAATAAAGAAAAGGTAAGATAATTCTTAACTTCAGTCAGTTAAGCATCATTTGTGCTAATAAAATACTTTCATAGTTTATACTAATAATGATTTTATTAAAAAAACCCATCTCTATGATATGTTCCGGAGTAATTTTTGCAATTACATAAACTGCAATATTAGAATATATTTACTAGCGTAAATTAAAAATATATTTGATTAGGATTTTGCCTTGTCTGAATATTTTGAAAGCGTAGCAAATTCGATAATCATCTTTCGCGATAATGAACGTGACGAATTTTAACGTATTTTCTATCATAGCTTCGATTTATGGATCTTTTCTTACCACAAATCGAAATAAGAAAGCTAAGCTGTTAAACAATCCAACTACTTTCTTTAAAATCATTCGTTTTATAAGTGTTACGAATGTTGTTACATTTCATACAGGATGAGAATGTTCTCACGCAAAATTTTGACTTAATTTAAATTCGAAATTTGTTTGCTATTTTATTTTTATTACCAGATGAACTCAAGACTTCCTGTGTACTATTGGCTTGTGTGATATTTTTTGAGCGTTTAAAAATTTATCTAAATCTAATTTTATTATTATTTTTAATTTCCTGTAGTCATTTGACTAAGAAAGTGGCCCAGGTACTCTTCATTTAAAGAAATATGGTATCAATATGACAGACAACGCTACTTCTTTATATTTATGAAAATGTCAAAGAAAAAAGCACAGCATCTTACTTTTTGATTAGTGCAAAAAGTAAATATCGTGGTAAATGTTTAAAGTTGCTTACTCGATATACCGTTGTAATGATTTAAAAACAAACAAGAATCAATAATTATAAAAAATAACCTCATAAAACATTAAATCATCTTTCAAATAATATATTTTGCAATGTGTTTTATTTCAGCAAATTTGAGGGGGGGGGGAGAGAAACTGTAATAATAAATATGTCATTTGGCTGAATAATAATACCGTTAACGTTTTTTTGAAATAGATACCATATTTATGAAGTGTTGGTGTTTAAGTGGGAGTAGTAGAATTTTTTAGCTAGTTCACTTGAATTTATTTTTAAAACTAACCCAGGCGGTGTGTAATCAAAATCAAGCGATGACGTATATATACGTCGAACGCAATTCAAATGGTTACATCTTTGCAAAAAAAAGATCATAGTAAGGTGAATAAGATTTCATTTTTATTAGATAAAAAAATTACGCATTGACCTCACCAAACTAAGATTTGGATTGATTACACATTGAACGCAGTTAACTGGTTAAATTCGTTTGAGTATGAAATGGATAATTGATTTTCTCAAGCCTAAAGTAATTTTTGTAACACAAAATTGTAAAATTTTATTTATAAAAAGTCAAAATTATATGAAAATTTAATATCAAAATTATGTAAAAAACGATAAAAATTTCAGGGATGAAGATTTGAAAATTTTTAACAAATGATTATTTGGAATGCAATTTCTAGAATTGTTTATTAATTTGAAAATAATGTCCTGTATGAGTATTACAATAGAGTAGGGATAGATAAATTTCTAGTAATAATAGTAATTTTTCTTTTCTTTGTATTTCAAATAAAAGGCCTTTATTAGAGCGATTTAAAAATGATTAGAAGAAAGAGACATAAATTTGATACTCTTCCAAATATTGATACGGATATATTAGTGACAAGGCCAATTATCTGTGTCATTACATTGTGGTGAAGCTTATAAGGCAGATAACAACCTCGGGACATAATTGTTCACTTTTGTCTAGTGGTCTTGTTATTAGGCTACAAACCCCACCGTTGCGAGTTCGATCCTACCCAATGCAACTTCCTCAACATCTTGATTGATTTTTGCTTTAACATACACGGAAGAGGCAGCTAAGTTGAGTACTGATTCTTTGACAGATTCGATTCCAAATTTGATATGAATACTCAACTCCAGTAATAAAATCAAAACTATTTTGTCTATCTAGAAAATGACACTCTTCATTTAGCTGTTTCACAAGAACATGGATGGACGAATAGACAGATTTAGCATAGATGATTTCGTCTAAAATGTAAACATCTACCTATCATATTACATCTTACGCTTTTGATTTATAATGTTCATAGACTTTCTGAATCACAGATATGATTCTAAAAATGTATGTTTTGGACTCCAGAAGTAGTAAATATATAATTTTCATTCAATAAATTTTAATTTTATTTGCTTATTTTGAATTTTTATTTTCTTTTTAACTTTTCAGTTATTCACAAGCAGGATACTGTTTAATTTATTTTTGCAATGGGAAACATTCCTTTCTTTTGTTATTTAAATCGATTTGAGGTAGTGAATGTAAATTTCGCTTTTATTATTAGAATGTAAATGGGCCATTTACAAAATTGTGGAATCATTTAATATTAATGATTCATTAAATAATTTTTATATGCGTTTTATTTGTTTTTTATTATGTTAATGACGAAGATTTCGGATCAATTTTTCACTCATTTTCTTGGTGCACAATTGTTATGCAATTTTGTACATTTGTACAACTATTGCACACTTTGTATTTTGTACAATTTAAATATATATTCTCAAAACTTAATTATCAGTTAATCGTTTAATTTTAATTAAAGTTCGAATTTATACAAGTGATATTATTCAGAATGATTTTGAAAAAAAAGGGGCAAGTAGATTCCATGATATTTATATAATAATAAATTAGAAAAAATAATGAAAATGAAAAGATTTTGAAAATTGCTTTAATTAATTTACGCAAAAGTAAAAAAATCTTATACTGAAACCTTTGGAGATAAAAGTTAAAATGTAAAAGCATGGGAAGTTGAAAATAATATTAAAAAAAAAAACTGAATTGTGGAGAATATTATAAGAATGAAGATTCTTAAATATTCATCAATGGTAAAATAATTTATAAATAAAATTTCAATTTCCATAAATTAGCGAAGGTCATTGTTTCTTAAAGGAGATTTTAAAGAAAGGAAATGATTTTTTTTCTTTGAGAAAGTTTAAAATTTTGCATTCAAACTCTATCAAAGCCACAATTTAAAATATGGGCTATAGCTTTAAAAAAAACGCAGTAATGTTTTTTCACTCTTTTGCTAGTTCCGAAAATAATAGTATCACGTGTAATGCCTCAAAGTAGCTCTTGAATATTCAAGCTAGGTTCCAGAAGTTGTGAAGTTAAACAAACATTTATCTTTTTTTCCCTTCGAAAGAAAATTATTTTTCAACTTTACTAACAAATATAAAAGTTATTATTACTTCTAGTTTTGATATTTTGATCACCTGAATAGTATTAATATTTTTTTCTAAACAAAATTATTCAATAAATTAGTTTAAAAAGCCTACATATTTTAAACTAGATTAACTAAAGTGTTTTAAAATCAAATACGACGTTTCATAGAAACCCTGAGATATTCTGAAGTGCAAAGTGTTATTTGTCCACGAATTACAACAGCATACATGAACGGAAAAAGTAAAGTGAAACATTTTATGATGGAACTAATTCTAATGAAATATATTTCAAATGTATAATTCAAAACTTTACATTAAATACAGGAGTGAAAATATAAAATCAAAATAATGATGACAATTTGATTATTAAATGATTATTTTTCAACCATAAGATATTTTTAATTCTGTTTAATAGTAGTAATAAAACATTTGATGATAATACGAGGCTACCTACATTTCTCCCTGATATTTGACAAATAATTGGCCAACATTTTAGATGGTTTTTTATATAGTAAAAAGAGGAATTTTCTGTCGCACAAAACTTCCCACCCCCTTTTTTTTATCAGTTCTTAATGCTTTTGTCTTTCTGATTTGACACCAATAATTCTTATAAAAAATACTTACTAAAATACTTTCACTTTTTAATAAATTAATAAAATGAATTTTTAATTTATTTTATTACCTGCCGCTCTTCCTACCCTTTGAGCTGGTTTGTGACTATCACCTGCCGAACTTCGCACTATCTCCGCCAGCCACAACAGATATTTTAGAATATTCTTGAGATGCCGTAATGATTGTGAGAAAATACGGATTTAGATTATCAATAAGCGTGGATGATTCTTTTTGGTCCGAAATAAATTGGCGAAATCAATTCAGTTGTTAAGGCTTTGTCTGGACTTCTTCAAACTTTTCTTTTACAATATATCTTGAAACGGTAAGGCATAGAGGGGCAAAGCGGCTTTCATCTTATATAAAACTTGGCGAAATTGGTCTAGTAGTTGGGAGTAAAGGGTGGTTCTTTAGTTCTGTTAATTAAATGTGTATTTTGTTTGCTTGAGAAAATAGCTTACAAAATCAAGTTTTTTAAAAAATAATTTATGTTTTATTGCCATAAACATGTATTTCAGTTGCAAAATGCTTGATTTTTTCTTCTTCGCAGAATGACAGCGTCCCCTTTATTGCTTGCCGCAACAACTGCTCTCTTATTTTTCACAACCTTCCATGTTAAACGTAAGTATTTAACATTTGTTGTAGAACCTTTGTTTTTATTAATGGCCTCAGAATAGGCAGCTAACATTTTAAACAACACATTTTATTATGAAATCAATCATTTGAATGATATCAAAAAAGTTGTTTGTTTGTGGCGCAAGGACCATTCTTGGCCATATCGCGCCAAGAATATGGTTTGATATCATAAAATAGTACGAATATTAGGAACAGAACCAGCCTGTATTGGGAAGGCGCGAATTTTCATAGGTCATTCAGAGCTATGATAACAAGAAGTGAGCATTTGTAAGAAATTAGACTTTTATTAGTAATGGGATTAATGCATGCTCACGTGAAAATTACTAAAAAAATCTTATTGGCATGTACATATTCTGAAGCAAATTTTTTTTTTATTTTTCCATTATTTCTGAATTTTTAATTTTGAAATATTGATTTCATATAATTACTAAATGCATTTAAGATCTTTTTTCAGAAGAATAAGTTACTTCTTTTTTTGCATGTATCATTAGAATGAGCGTAATCTGGATTATATCAACAATTTAGCAATTTATGATAAACGTTACTTAAATTTATTATTAAATTACTTTTAGAAATTGAGTGTGTCTTGATTTACTAAATATTATTTATACATTTTTATATAAGTGTCCTAAAGAATCTTGTTATTCGATAGTCTTGTTAAATCAGGAGAAAACTATATTATAGTGAAATTTATTGAATTTTCAATTTCACTTATATGATCCTTAAAAAGGTTCGAAAAATAGAGCACCATGTATTATAATGAAATGAATCGATTATTATCAAGTTATTATCTTATTTCTAAAATTCTCTGAAGAAATACAACACAAAATCGATTATTTCCCTTTATAATGCTTAAAAGTGAAAAAATACAGTTTATATAGTTAATTCCATCTTTTATTTTATTATATACTAGCCGCCTTTGGCGACCAGCCGGTCCGCCAGTATTACCGCTCACTACAATTTTCAATTAAATATTTTAAGTAACTGGTCTCTTAATCGATTCTCAAACAAAACATTTTTAATCTTCAAATTTTGATAGTCATACGAAACTTATACTGTTGCTTAGATCGTTTCGTTCAATTTACTATATATATTTTTCTAATTTGTTGTCATTTCCGGTAAAACGTCAACTTTAATTTAAAGTGGAAATGATGAAATTGCAATTAATATAAAGATATTTTTAAATAAAACCAAGTGTTTTATTTTATTTATCATCTTTATTGTTATTTATTTATTATTATTATTACTAAATATGATTATTGCAAACAGAATCGCTCGGTATTTAAGTCTTATGTGAACTACAAAATATTTTTCATAATTTATGTAATATCTCAAAGAATAATTCAACAAAAATTTCTCAGATTCAGCATAAAATTCAGTTTTCAGTTTTGCTTTCAAAAGGATTGAAATGAAATCAATAATAATATTTTGTTCCGGCCTATAAATATATTTCAAAAATTATGAAGTCTAAATTTAATGCAGTAAGGTATCATATTCTGAGAAATATTCTGGACACACAAAATTTTAAATAAATGAATGAATGTCTCTGTTTTCCACGATCAACTAAGACTTATTTATGAAGTTTTGAATGTTAAAAATTTAGAAAAACTCAACATTTTCATAATCTTAGTCCAATTAATCTTGAGAAACCTGTGCGCTGATTGATTCGCGTATTTTCTTTGAAACGATCGATGGAAAATCTAAAATTATCCTTTTTTTATTGAATAGTGATATTCAAATTTTCATAAATCAGTCAGCTTAAGTGATTGATTCAGTTGATTGGAAATTAACTCTTTTTATCTAAAATATTAGTGTTTCAAGAACATTTTGTTATTCGTAATTTCCACAGCAGAAGCTTAATGCAAAAACAAAAATTCGTTATTTATTAGAGCATTTATTAAATCAAGCTACATAAAATATAATCATTTTCCATTTAGACCATTTTAGCAAATCTGTAACGTACTAAAGGTTTACAAATCAGCTGTGTGGCCCTGATTTGGATGGATATCCTGTTCATATTAAACAAAACTTGACTTAAAATATAACTGATTTATTGGATAGATAGTGTAAAAGATCATAAAATAATTTTTCTTGAAAATATTTTTGGGAAAAAATAATATTTCATATTTGTTTCATTTCCTACAGACACGTGCCGAAAATTATATTTTTTCAGATTTTATTTCCAAAAAGATTTAATTTATTTTTAGTTGGAGCTTTAATCAATGTGATGGCAACACTTTTAAAAAAGCTATCCCATGAATGCGAAACGTGCCATGAATGCCATGATTTTCCCATGAATGCGAAACGTGCTCGTGCAGCTTAAATTTTATTTTTATTTTGCACGAAAAAAAATTGTTGAAAAATATATTTAAAATATTTATTTAAAAATTCATTAAAAATAGAAATTTAATTTTAAGGTTAAAACATTGGTATCGTTTAAAAGATAAATTTTTGATCTTTAACTTCATGTAAAATTCTTTTTTGCGCGGTAATATTTTCGGAATTTATAGCAGAAACACGCCAAAATTTCGTTTAATTTTTAAATAAATAAAATTCTAATTAAAAATTCGAAAAAGTAACCCCCAGGTGCACATTTCCGGCTTCCAAGGTATACACGTGCCAAATTTGGTAGCTGTAGGTTGAATGGTCTGGCCTGTAGAGCGCCAACATACACACAAACACACACACATACACACGCACACACACATTGAGCTTTATTATAAGTATAGATATAGATGACGATATAAATTCATTTCTGTATATTCTACGAAAAAAAATATCCTCCAAAAGTAAATTAATTGAAATTCACTTTTCTAGCTATATAAATATTAGATTAACTAAATATATTAAAGCAAAAGAGGGGGTGATACTATTTTAATCTTCAACTATTTGCACTTTTCAAATAAGCATTATAAGAATTAACACAATAGTACAATGTTTTTTTAATCTGTCTATAGAATATGGAAAACGTTTCCTTCTCCAAGTATTACCAAATGTACTTTATTCAAATTATTAAATTATGTAATGCTATCAATGTTGTTACAAGACTTATTTGAGATTTCAAAATAAAATTTAAATGTGCTTTGATTTGTTATGGGTTTTAAAAAGCATCTTTGATGGATGGAAATTTAATGCAGGCACCATCTTGATAGGTAATACTTTTAATTATTATCTATGTAATAAAGCATTTATTTAATCGTAATGGTCACTTTTTATAGAAGGAAGTATAAACATCAAAAGCAAGAAGTGTACGAATATGAAGTTAACACTAGTGTTGACATAATTAGATGAAAATAAAAATAACATTGCTAGCTATTTTTTGAATAATTTTAAAATTTCAAATACAATAAAACACATTAAGTATGATGCATTTGTGTTACTAAATAAACATCATTTTGAAGTTAAAAATATTTTAGGATTTGGAGGTCAAAAGACAGCAAATAAGATTGAAATCAGATTTTTTTAAGATACGGAGACAGGTTGTCTTCATGAAAGATTTTCAAATAACAACAGTTCAGTTTGTGTTTGTCGTGGAGAATGTTGACAATCTATGTTATTAATACGAACTCCTATTATAGATTCTTCCGAATCAGTGTAAATGTATTTATGAGCGTGTTGCAAACAATATTTAACGCTGGAATTAATAACGTCTTTGCTCTGGATTCTTTTGGCAGAAATTTAAAAATAAATCTTATTATTTTAATGTCGAAAGTTTGTAAATGTATTGTTGTTATAATGCATTTATCGGTTGCTTCAAGAAAGGTAGATTTATCAGGAATTCAATATGATTTAAATGATTTCTGATGATGAAATATTGATTTAAGTAAATCTTGTTTTCCTTCAGAGCAAGAAAAAGATGGAGAACGACCCAAACCTGTGGAACATGCGGTTTGCACAAAAGAATCCTGTCTTAAAGCAGGTAATTGTGAAATCATTTCAAATCATTGCATTTTGTATATATATGTATATTAGGTACGTTTATCCCGTTCCATAACCAAAAATAAATGAAATGCACAACTTTTTATCAATTTTAATTACAAATATGTAAATAAACATTAATTTTTAAATGCATTGGTTTAAAGTAAATCACTATATCTTAAATAGAAAGTTTGAAGTATATTCGCAAATGTCCTCGAATCAACGGAAGGTATTTTGTCCTTACTATCATCTGCGGATCTTTCCTCAGATCTTTCTTTAATATTTCTTAGTTCATAACATATTTTGGTTACATGTTGTTGTGCATTTAATTATCTTGTAATCATGTTTGTAATACAATTAATTACTTTATTTCATCATTACCTTAAGAAATGTCGAGTACTGGTATGAATTATCAAAAATGATTCCAATGCCACTTTTTTCCATTATTTATTAATACACGTATAAACAGTCACGTTACAAAATATACAGAAAGATAATTACGACGAATTTTAAGTCAAAAGTTCAGAGCAGAATGCTAGTCCATACAACCTTCTCTGAGTAGGTCCAGCTTCGAGTTGACAAAAATTCCCTCGGGGTAGGAAACATAATTTTATCTTCTTCTGGAATCTTTCGTAAAAGACAAATTCACAACAGATGGAGTGACTGATTTATTGATCAGATTAGCGCATTATTTTGAAGCTGTAGCGGTTACAATTACTGCCTTCTCCTTTCTTCATAGGTGGCGCTACTAGAGCCACCTATCAAGAGCCATGTTTGCCCATGATTCCTCATTCTTGTCTCTGGTGTTGTCCTTGCTTGCCGTGTGTATTTGTTCTATGCCTTGTTCTTCAATATGCTTGTGTTAAATGTTTGCGCCGTGGAACTTAACCCGCTAATAAAAAGTAGTTCCTGAAACTGAACTCATTCTTTCATCCATGGCATAACACATAATAAAGAGTCTCGTCCCTCTACAAAGCTAAATAAAGAATATTCAAAGACAATTGTCATATTTTGAGCCTTTATTGAATGAAAAGAGTGACACTTGGGCAGGTATCACATTTTCGAACTTTCACGCATCTGGTTCTGACATACTTAAAAATGCAACATCTAATATTCGGCAGAACTTTGGTGCAGTTGGATGGTGCTCCCCCAAAACAACCACCTCGAAAACAACTTGCCTCTCTTGCTTCGAAAACAACCACCTAAGGCATCCAATAATTAGATGAGTGGGATTCTGTTAACTTCTAATGTTTGTCACAGGACACGGTCCATTCCCTTCTTTTCTTCACCGTTTCCAGATCCCATGCACTTTGCGGCATCCTGTCCTTTTACTCTTTCATGGCACCTCCGGAAATCCATCGCTAGAAAGTCTTTGGTACAAAAGAGGCTTTAATAACTCACCTTTCAGAAAAAGAGTCATAAACATGATTAGATTCCTAATTAATCATGGAGAACTGTTTCAATCAAATGAATCCTATCAATGTTTTAGGTCATCATTTAATACACCGCATTATATTCATAATAGATCCTTAAGCTCCCTCAAGTAATTAATTTTTATAATTGCTTTATTTTTTCACTCATACTGTGCATTATCGTGCTCATTCATCCTGGATATTTTTCATTCTAGTTTTTATAATTTCTTGTTATGTTATATGTATTCGCATTTTGTCAATTGTTTGTTACTTTCAAATTGATTGCTGTGTAATGCTTTCTTTTTTAATAAAGTCCACCTACATCTATACCAAATCGGAAAGGGACCACATGAGCTCTAGAAACGCAGGTTTAGTTTAGTTTTGTTATGTTATATTAACGTCCCGTTGTAAAGCAACACTAGGGCTATTTTGGGATGGACCTCGTCATTTCGAACCGCGGTCAGATGACGAGGACGACACCTGAGCTGGCACCCCCCTCTCCACGCCACACCACACCAGCGGGAGGACGTTTGGCATGACGGATTTAACGTGCAACAGACCCCCTTTCACGACGGCTCTTCGGTGAAATCGGTTCTCGAACCTGAAACCTTGCGGCTCACAAGCCGAGACCTTACCATCAGGCCACCGCGGCCCCTAGAAACGCAGGTGTGGTGTGATGTTAAATGTTAATTGAGCAAAATCAACTATTTGAATTTGAAGTATATAGATGCATAATTTTTCACAAGTTATAAGAGTTGGTTTGATTCCCTCGAGTAGTAAAGAATTTTTTAATATTAATTCAATTTTCCAGAAAAAAAATCTTAGATCTTACTTAACTGTTCACATTTGTTTGACAATCGAAATGAAAAAAAAATGTTAAAATGATGCACCGTATAAAACGCTGCTCGAGGTGAGAGATCTGGAAGCAGTTTACAATGTTTTGAGCTGTTGATTTGACAGATGAAAAGTTGTTGATTTCAACAAAGCTTCATCTTTTATCTGAATGTTCAAACGAGGATAAAAGTTTCACTTTCTCTTTAACTTCAGCAGCTATATTTGTATTTCCTGCCAAATTAGGGAAATATTAAATTTCTTATTGACAATAAATCCTGCATATTTTTAACACATGGACGTCCAAATTCTACTTCTTTTAATTGAAAATGGATAATTAGGTAGCCATGTTTGATTTCATTCTCTTGTTTCTCCGACAAGTTTATTCCCAAGTGCGAATTTTCTTTTTAATGTTATTTGTATAGCATAGGAAAAGACAAATCAATGAATGACGCATGTGATCATTACTGTTTAACTGATAAAAAAAACCCGGTCAAATAAGTTTGGAAAGGAATGGCGAAAATTTTAAAACTCTCTTGAGCATGATGTCAATCATACAAATTACAATTGGTCTATTTAATTAGTGAGAACTCTATATCAAATGAAAATGATGAGTATTTAGTTTTGTATTTTTCCACACGATTTGAAATAAACAAAATTTTCAACCGTTAGAGAGTCGAATTTCAATAAAGAAAAAAAGAAAGGGGGGGGGCAGGAGGGCGAAAGTGGTTTATCGGACAGCTTAAGTTAGATGCCAGAAATAATTTTTAAATTGTAATGTTTAAAATATTTTTAAACATTACAATTTAAATATTTATTGTAATGTTTAAAAATATTTTAATATTTTATAACTAGAAATAACTACTTATATTTTATAACTATTTTATATATAGAAAAAAATAAATATTTTTATAAAGCGCAAGCTAAGTACGGATGGAAATAAGGTAAAGAATCCAGGCTGCACTATTTATACTTACTGTCCTTATTAAAATTCTAAAATACATTAAATAAATTAAGGGCATGTTTTGTATAATTTATCAGCCGGTGCTATTTTGGACAAGCTGGACCAGACAGTGCATCCCTGCAAAGACTTTTACCAGTTCGCATGTGGCAACTACATCCGACGGACGATACTGCCGGAAAACATGGACGTTATGTCCGTTATACAGAACATGGAGGATGAAGTACTTATGATCATATTCCGTAAGTGTACGTTCTGATTTTATTAGTTCATACGCATTTCGCTCCATTCTCTACCAAAAGGTTTTTCAAAATCCATTCGCAATATTAAAAAAAAATAAGATTCTGATAGCAAATTAGAAGTACCAAAATACGATAAAAGTGCTACTTATTTTATAGGGTAAAGCAACGAGAATTTTCTCTCCGCGACTTTCTCATAAACAACATACATCTTTTTTGTATTTTACATTTTGGTGATGAAAAAGAGAGTATGCAAATGGTTACATCTTATTTTTAATCGTTTGGGTCCAAATTTCTAACAGATACAACTTTGTAATGACCAGGCTAAATACCAAATCTCGTTTATATAAGTAATCAACTTCGATTTTTTGATGAATATCTGCATTTTAATGTTTTGTATCGGTTTTATAATTATAGCTATCTGTCCGTGGATTCGAAAATTGAGAAACGTTTTGAGCTATACAAATGAAATTTAGAATACTATTGTCATTCGACCAGATTTGTAGATTCCTGCAAAATTTTAGGCGAACTTCGTCTGTGTAGGTATCCATGTGCAGTAAACATGATAGATAAAAATTTGACGAGGTATATTGATAGGTAAAATTTGGCATAAAGTGGAATTTATGTAACATTTTTGACTAGCCCCCCCTGACAAGTTAGCCCTCTTTCCGCCTGCATATTTGCCTACATCTAAATCTGATAACTCAAAACCGCAACGATTGAAATAAACAAAATAAGCAAAATATGGTCATTATCCAAAATATAAGTCAATATCAAATTTTATTTCCGGAGAAGAAGGCAACAAAAATTCGTTTACATTATCATATTACGAAGTACGAAACGCTTTATAGTATGTTGACAAGTATTAGATTTAATAGTTGAGGTAGCTTAGACATCTGAGTTTACGGATTTGCCGTTCATTTGTGATATTTTAGGAGTATAGAAGGTCTCATAAGGAGCACCGGAAAGACGGTATCATATTGCCTCAATAACTGATAGAATCGAGAGAAGATGTTTGTGAACAAGGGCTTATAAATAGCGGAATGATCATCCCAAAAATTACTCGCATACGCTCTAAAAAAGGTAAATTTGTATTTTAGACACATTTTTTCCCTACCGCCTAAAATAATAAAATTGACACAGAACCAAAATTACAGCGCAAAACAATAAACCATATTTGATATATTTAAGTCATTGCCATAACAATAAATAAGTCACTGCCATGACTAAGTTTTTGAGTTAACCATGTTTACACTTTAGATATTAAATATGGCACTAAATTTTATCCGTCTAACTCACTTCGGTTTGCAGTTATCGCGTTAAGTAATATTAGAAAATGCGAACAGACACAATTCCTCGGAATAGATTTTGTTCAAAATTTGATAGAATTTGCTAAAATTTAATAGGAATTTGGGTGTAACGTCCATAAACAAGATTTCATCCCTTCTAGCCAGCGTTTTGGAGTTATCTTTGTCATTGACAGGCATGAAGTTTAAAAAAAAACATGCTTTTGGAGCTCGGATATAAAACGCAGAAATTCATCAAAATCAAGTTGTAAATTTTTGCCGATTAAAATACTTTCCCTATATTTCGTAAACGAGAAAGTAAACATTTATACATATAAACTCAGAAATTTGAATTTTTAATCATTTCGCACGGTTTCCCAAAATTTGAAAAATTAGGACTACTTCATTTCAAATGTAAATTTTTAGTTGATTGTTTCTGCAAATTTAACCTATCAGTATAGACTATGACAATTCCATTTGAATTTTTTTTGTCTTTCATATGTCAAACGCTCTCTGCTCGCACTTGTTAAGTAAGCTTAACATTTTTTAATGTCACTTGGAAAGGAAATTTTTCATTGATAATGATTTTAATTGCTGTACGAAAAATTTTGAAGTGAACAAGATTGACAGATTTATTAGAAGAAAAAAAGTGATATAATTAAAATAATTTAAAAATCCATATATTTGTTGCAAAATTTTATTATATTATGAATTATTATTTCTTTATCCAGCCTGTAAGTATTATTTTTTAATACTTAATTCATTATACTTAATATTTAATTTAAATATTTTTTCGCTGAATGTCGCAATGTTTCATATTAAACACGATCATTTCTCAGACCTTGTACTTGTTTGATATCAATGTTTTAATTTTTTTTAATTAATTACTTCGGATATATTTATTTTTGAATAAATTGTTTAATTTTAAAAATGTTGCTAAATCAGCTTTTAAATTGTAATTTTTTAAATCTTTATCAACAAAATAGTTGCATTTTTCTGAGGCCATTATAAAGTAGAATTTTAAGCATATCAATTTTTAGCAATCATAAGCGGAAAAAGAGTCATTAGAAAAATGGAAATTCATCTGAAACTAACTCAAAAAATGTTTTGAAATTTTGAACAGGAGCCTTGGAGTCTCCAACTCTGTATCGCACTGGAGGGTCGCTCATCAAAGCCAAGATGCTCTACGAAACTTGTATGAACAGTGGTAAGTAATGCAAAATATAGGAAATTTATGACTTTAATAAATGCTATTATGCATTTTAATATCGCAAAAAGCATGAGTATAAAATATACGAAATGAGATATATTTGATATTAATTTATGCTACACAGTAAAATTCCTTACACCGACTTTTCATAATCGCTGTGGTAATTGCCTTATAACAGACTTTTTGTTATAAGCATATCATAATCGAGCAAAATATATTTTAAAATAGGTTAAAAATAAAAATAGGGTAATAGAAATAGTTGTAAAAATAAGGTTAGTATTTCTGAAATTTCAACTAACTTTAGGAAATAGGGGAAAGATTGTAACAATATCCTTTTAAGCTAATTTTTCTCTAATTTTTGAAAAAAAAAATATTATGCTTTTTCTGACACTTTAGTTTGCGATACAGCGAAAACTCTCTTCATTTTTATTTTTAAGAATATACTTTGTACCTTGAACTTGGATTCACTGACGGTGAATTACAAATCGTTGGTAATAACTGTTGGTTGGGGTTTTCATGGCGTAACAGGTAAAATTTGGCTACACTGTGAATTAAAAACATCAATTTGAGGTGAAGCAACAACTTCACTAATTACAAACTGGAATGAATTTTTAAAATATAGTTAGATAAAAGGTGCAGTTTTAATACAGTTAGATAAAAGGTAAAACTGAACAATAAAATCACTCAAAAGATAAATCAACGTTATGAATTAACCCCAAAAGTAAAAACAATGACAGAATAAGCGATGTATTATAAAATGCTTTAAAATTAATCCAATTAAGAGTTGTTTATCAATCTCTGTTCTAGTGTCCTTTAGTTTTTTTCTCTATTTTAGTGTCTGTTTAGTCTCAACGATTGACCCTTTTTCAGAGCTGTCAGTAATATTATGAAAAAGAGTCAATCGTTGGTTTTTAAAAGGGGAGAAATCTCTACAATTGTTTCGTTAGAATCATAGTTTATTGCGTCATTAGTAGCAAAGGATGCAATTTCATCATCAGTATCACGAGGTGAGAGATTGTCTATTGGTATGAGCTCAGGGTTAGAGTGTACAATAGTGGAATCGATAATATTATTAGATATTGTAACATCAAAATCGGAGCACTATCAATCTATATTGAAGCTGAATTCGATACTTGAAGAGACGAGAATGTCCCAAATTTAATTTTTTACTGTATCATTATCTTTGCTGCTCTCTGCTTTAAAATTGAACTGTTTTTTTATTGTTTCTTTTATTTAACATTATAAAATCAAAAGCATCTTGTAAATGCTGGGTTACAGATATAAAAATGCCACTTCGCTGGTCAGAATGAGATCAAATTGTTTCATTTGTTTAGATGGATGTGGTTTTTTCAGATTTAAAAGATTTTTCAAGTGTTGGTTTTTAGGTATTTTTAAGAGAGGAAATTGTAGCAGATGTTGATTTTGTTTTTATAACCTTAAGCCTTGTCTCAGGATATGATACTTGTTATTTAATTTTAACCGTTCTATATTATTTTCAAGATGCCAGCGTCGATTTACTTGAGTGTAGGCAGTTTGATTACTTTTGGAATTCTGCTACTTTTCTGATGCATCGCGCTGCTTGTGATCACGGCCTTCTCGGCACAGCGATCGCAAGTTTACGTTCTGTGGCAATGACTTATTGAGTGGCCAAAATGCTAACATTATAAACATTTTAACAGGTTGTTGATATTATGTCGAATAAATAATTTTATGTAACCAGCATAAAGGAAATCGGGTAATTTTGAAGAATAAAGAGCCAGAATATGACTTTTATGTCAAGCCTACCATAAGATAATTCGGCGCATGCACCTTTTGAGTGTTTAATTATTTCTACCAATGTCACATTCAAATACAAGTTATGACATCGTAAGAGTGACTGAATATTTCGTGAGCATTGACACGTATACGAATTCAGGAAAAAGTCTCGAATTTGTTGAATTTGCTGCCGTTAATTAATCTCAACAGCTATTGATGCTCCTTCCCAACAGATGAAATTATGGTTTTCTGGTCTAGAAAGAGTGACATAGTGTTAAAATTAGAGTTCATTAGAGGCTCCCGGTTTGGTAATGAAATATGTGTCAAAAGGTTTTTCAGGTGTAAAATTCATATTATGACGCTAACTGAAGGGACCCTTTATGACAAGACTTAGACAAAAGAAAAATGAAATTCGAACCCTGATTGCACTACCCATCACTGATCCCCAAAACAGGAAGGCAGTTACCGGCTATGGGCAGTCTTATCTTCAGTACTTACTTTAGGACAAGACGTAATCTATATGCTTCGAGTTACATCCAGGAAGGTTGACTACCCTTAAAAGTTAATTTTAGCTAGATATCTAAGATGTTAGATACTTAGATGATTAGCCATCAGCCGAATTGATACACAGGGAATCAAACATTTCATAGCCATTTGTGGTGTCGCTATGCTTGATTAATAAGTGAGTCAATCCTTCCTTCACTTGCTACGGAGAGAAAAAGTAGGAAAGCAAAAGGCTGAGGAAAGGTTAAATTTGAATGTAGGCCATTTTAATAGGGTACCTCCAGATCGTAAAGCCTGTTACACTTATAGAAGCTGTGACCCCGACAATGATAATAACTGCAATTTCCTGCTAAAAACCGCATTTCTTACATCCAGCTTTACAGAAGTCCTGCCTTATTATTTATTAATTAATTTAAAAATCTGACTTCTTACAAAGATCATAAAGGCAAAAGGATAAATTAATTAGGTTCTCTAATTCTCTCTAATAAAATCTATCTACAATCGTACTGGTATATTTTAGGTTCATTACAATGAGACGAACACCTTCAGACTGATTGGAAAAAAGTTCAATGGTTTGTTCAAGGAACATATTTTCAATAAAGTATATTGCAATAAAGTTCATAACCTCGATTAATTTAACAAATAAAAACATAATATTCATTCATTTCTTCAGCGATGTTCAAAATTTTCTTTTACTTGTGCAATAAACTGGCACTTAAGAAATGCTCGAAGATCATTTCTGTTGGTGAAGTTTCTATAATTGAGTAATTATGCTGTAACTATATGTTTCATTTTTTAAGATGTTAAATATACAAAAAATATTTGGGAATTTTCTTCTGTTTGTGCTTTACTGCTACTTACTCTAACGCATCTACTTGATTTACAAGTTTTGCATTGGAAATTTAACCACAAAAACGATAAAAATTTGAAATTCGGAAATGACGAAAAATAGAGTATTTCCAAATGCTGGAAAGCAGTTGTGAGAGGTTCAAATAAATGGTTACTATCCAAAACACAATGAAGTTTTTAATGAATTCGCAAGACAAAGGTTAGAAGTGCAGAAATTATTAACATTCACGTTTCTTAATCTGAAATTGTATAGATAATACAATGACTTCAGTATTAGGATTGCCCCTAAACTTAAATAGCTCTATCAAATTGTATGTGACTTTTTGTTGCAGATACCCTGGAGGACGATTCTGTCCAGGTGCTTCGTCTCTTTCTGTCCGAGCGGGGAGTAGGACACTGGCCAGTGTTGGATGCCGACTGGTCTTCTGGCGACATGAATATGGAATGGCGCTTGGCCATGCTTTTCGTCCATCACACGCCTGTCTTCTTCCACATGTATGCCGACGCCCCTTCTTTCACCTCAGAATACATTCTCAATGTAAGAACATTTTCTTTAAGGGCAGTGTAGATCTTAATCTTTTGGATCTTTTTTCCCCTGTAGAACTAGTCTGTTTCTGCTTGAACCACCTGTCAGACAGTTTCACTGTTCTTTCCTACTTAATTACCTAATGTGGAATAAATCGTTCAATGAGCAAACATAAGGAAAGGAAGACTCATATTACCTTCTAATTATCTGGATGGGGGGAAGGGAGGAGTTAAAACACCGCTTTCAAAAGTTATTTTCCAGGTTCCATCCTACCGTAATCTTACAAGTTAAATTTAAATTCATTTGATCATACATTCTTCTTGTAGTATAGAAAGAATTTTGTTTTGAAAGATTACATGTTAAGATACGATGAGTAAAAAAGCACGTATAGCGATTTTGATGCAACGGAACGATCAGTCATATATATCATATTATGACAACATACAAAAATTATATAATCCATATTAAAATGAGAGAATTGGCGCAGTTAAATCTATACAAGTATTTATACAGATAAAATGTTTGGAAAAAATAGATTATATAACACTGATGAAATGTAAGCTAAGTTATATATTCACCATCGTATGTATATTGAACACAAAATCTCGCAAATCACGATTTCTCATGTTGGTGCTATATTGAAGCTTGTTAAACATGGGTTAAAATTGTGTTAGCTGTTTCGATTGCTGTCATACATCAAAATAGTGCGTAACTTTAAAGGGCGTAAATAATATTGTAAAATACAAAATTTATTTATAATGATAACAAATCATTCATCACAGACTTTGAAATTAATTTCTTATCCCCCATGATATAAACAGCTTTGTTAAATAAATAAAGAACTTTGCATTTAGATAGATGAGATACATTATGCAGTAATCAGAATAGCTATTTAAATGCAATACACTTTTTTAATTGCGACGTTTCGCTACAAAGCACAGGATAATATGTCACATAAAACTGACTTAAAAAACTCGTTCTTGGTATCATTCTGCCACTCTTTTCAAACTCTAAACAAATGGTGAATTCCTGAAACTGAGCAGAAATAATATGAATTCTTTACTTCAATCGGGAGGTTTATTTCCACAACATCCGCATAACATAATTTCTTTTCACTATTGAAAACAAGTGCAGTTAAAGTTATGTTCTCTAGTCAAAGATACAGTTTCTCAAACAACTGAGAATGTACTTTACTTTTTCCAGATAAATCCTAATTTCAATAAGCAAGATATCACCAAGAGGAGCAACAACTGCAAAAATAAAACTATCTTCTGTGTGATGATATAGGCGAATTATAATTATTCAATTTTACCCTCGGTTTAAAAAATACTGTATTTCCAAAATCATGAGATATATTTCAAGAGTAGGTTGGAGTATGGAAGTAAATCATTTTTAAAACAGAATATGGGGGCCCAAATATAAAAGAAGTAGGACCGTTTTAAGGACTTGCTTGTAAGTGAATTAAGCAAGTACCCCAAACAGTATGTACCACATAGATTTAATGGAATATAAATTTACAGCAGTGCAACTGAATAATAACATTAAAATGTTTTCTGCAGTATGACATATATAATGGTAAGCAAGACATAATATAAATGATAAAACTTTCTAGTACTTAAGTGTTCAGAGAGTTTACCTTACAAAGTGATATGCATCCGAATCTATTAATCATACACCTGTTTTGTTTGGTAGCTGTAAATTTGTCTTCTATTAAACCTGTGCATTTTATCTGGTTTTCTTTTACTTTCCACTGCCAAAAAAAATACTCTTGTAACGAGCCCCCCCCCCCCCCCTTAGAATTTGGGGAGTTATGTTCATTTTACTTATTTCTATATGCATGGCCTGCACTTAGAGTTTGTCTTATTCTGTGCAAAAGTCAAATATAGTGTCAGCCTTTGATTTTCCGTGAAGCTACACCGCTGGTTGTTTCAATCACTAGATCTATCCCGCGTCTTCCCCCTTGGGAGCCAAGGAGGTGACTGGAGCTGACAGGGAGCGTATTTTCGAAGCCTACCACAAGCTGCTCATTGAAACGCTTCGGCTGCTGGGGGTGCCGGAAGTGCGAGTGCAGGCGGATTCCTTCGACATCATTGGTTTCGAGTTACAGTTCTCCATGATTACGAACGTGAGTCTGGCAAATTGATAGCTTTCTTCTTTTCATTTATTATTCACTGTTAATGCTTCTAAATTCTTTTCTTCAACGAATATTTTATTTCTTAATCTGCAATTTGTACTGAAACCTGTATTCCATACCAAAGATGTTTATTATCAGATTTCTCTGTCATATAATTACCAATACAAGGTCAGAAGAAAAATAATCCCTTGTTTCAGTATGCCATAAAATTAATTATTACTTTTTTGATATGAATTATTTTCAAAGCTAAGTTAACTTTAAGTATTTTTGTTAGATATTTCCCAATATTTGTGTTTTGATCTTTTAGAACTTAAATTGAACAAAACAAAATTTTCCGAGCTGATAGGCCTTACGGCTGGTCCAGAACTGTTCATTTTTCTCTCCCCACTTTCATACCATGATATGAAAGTGAGAAAAGAAAATTCAAACTCCACCGTGTCAGATAATTAGTTGGGACTTTTTTTTCAGTGCTAATTATCTGTGTTATAAGACTTTTTTTTTAAAAAAATTTGAAGTGCAATATTTTTCATTTCCAGAATATGGCGAAAATGTTTTGCAGTTACGAATTACAAAATTTTGTAAATCTAAATTTTTACTTTTCATTCAAGAAATTTATATCATTAATGAAACACTTTTGCCAAAATGCAATGGCAGCCAAAGAATTAACTGATGATTTAGAATAGTCGTTTTATTAAAAAAAGACCCTTCTATTAACATTTAACTGATATGTTTCCAACGACTCTTTGAATTACGGTATTAGAAAATGCTCCATTCAAATTCGATTGTCGATATAATTTCGCCGATTTAATGATTACAACTGCAAAATAATAACAAATATCTTAAAAAGAGAACTTAATTAAATAAAGAAATGTTCCAAGGTGGTTTAATTTAACAAAATATGTAACATTTTAAGTGAATTAATACATTTTGTCACTTTCATATTAAGAATGACTGTTGAAATAAAACTTTTTTTTTTATTAAGGAAAGATAAAACAATTTACTTTTTCTTAAATGAATCTTATTATATTCCAGGTTTCGCAGCAGTGTTTGGTTAAATCAAATAAAGAAAGTAACGACACTACACAAGATGACAGCAGACTCTACAATATAACGATAGACGACTTAGAATATCATATACCTCAAGTAAGGATTTTTTTTCCATTTCTGTATTAGATTTTTTTTTAAAGCAGAAACTTAGAACTTTTGGATTTTAAAAAAGAAACCATGTGGTGAATCACGGTCTTAATAGTTAGTCTTCAATAAATTTAAGTAACAATTCCTGATTGCCATTAGAATGAGACATATCATAAAAAACAACTGCAAATGTATAAATTTCTAAAGAAATCGCTTCTAATCTCTTTCTCTTCTTCCAATTACAGGTGTTGTCCTCGTCATCTGAACGCGGTTCAAAATTACGAGGTCCGTCCCAAAATAGCCCTATTGTTGCTTCAAACGGGACGTTAATATAACTAAACTAAACTAAACTAAACTTCTTCCAATTAATTGATTGATTGATTGAAAAAGGATATAAAATCTATAACTGTAAAAACTTTTACGCCATATTACATCAGTATACAAATAAATAAACCACATTAAAAATAATGAAGCTTACAAAAATGTAGGAATGGGGAAATAAAAAATATAAAATAATAATTGAATCAACATTTAATTTATATGCTAAGCTTATGAACAAATAGTACTGACACAAAAAGAAATATAAATATTGATGTAAAATAAATAAATAAAATCATATAAATTTGGAGAAGTATAAAACCACCTTTGGTTTTCGAATATCACATCTCAGGCTATGAGTTTATACCTCTCTCTCTTTTTCTCTACTAGACTCCAACAATTTAGGGGGAAAAAAAACCCTTCGAAATTTGTAAGGTATGAATTTTCCGGAAAAAATAATCGATTTAGGAAATGCTAAGATTTTTTCTGAATGTAAGTTGAAATTTAATTACTTCTTTCATTTGCATATGATGCTTAAAAAACCATATACCTTTATAATAAAATGTAGTTTATTCGAATTAATTCCACTAAAAATGTTTGATTTAAACAGACAAATAAATTTTTTTTAAAGCAAATGGTTTTGATATGCGGGATACTTTTATAATCTTAAAATATTTGCAGCACTTTTCATATTCATTAAGTCTAATGCATGGATCCATGTCATTTCCTGTCTAGATCAAATGGAGCCGCCTGATGTCATATGTATTTCGGAATCTGGGTCTTCCTCTGGACTCATCCAGTCTATACGTCTTGGTGCACTGCAAAGACTATTTCAGGCAGCTAGGCACGCTACTGTCAAACACTCCACCGAGGTAATATTTTCCTTTTAGGATAAATTGCTGCTGAACCCTTTCTGGGATGTTCGTAATTTCAGATTTTTTTTTTATTTTGTTATCATATTTCCCCTAAAATATCACGAACGACTTAGTTTCTATTCCATATTAATGGGAAATTAATTTTTTCTTTTTTGAGCTATGTTCAAGTCTTATTTGAAAAAAGATTGATTCTAGAAAATAGTGCAAATAATAATAAAAATACTTTGGAGATCAAAATTTCATTCATTGAATAAATGTATGAATGAGTTAGAAAGCCTTTGAAGTTATTTGTATCAATTATTTTTTGTCTAAATGGCTTTACTTTTCCCATGGTCCTAAAAGTCATAGGAGTTGCTAATTTCCAACTGAGATTAAATGTTTTCATCTTCAATATCATTTTTTAATACACATAAAACTAATTTTTATCCATAAATCTTTAATACTATTTTTTTAAATGCTATAAAATTTAATTAGCAATTGATAGTGCCATCTTAATAATTTCAATCAATGAGAATGACAACTCGAAAGACGAAGACAATCTCTTCCACACTTGAAACTCACTTTTTAAGTTATTATTGAAACATTCTGTATGCTTTAACAGTATTTTCAAACCACAATTAAACATTTGTTAGTTATTATGAATTGGATTTTAATCACAGAAGAGCCAAACTAGGAAATGTTGCACCAAGAATATGTAAATACATGGGCGTATGGTAACATAAAATTATGGTGAAAAATTCTAATTTACAGCCTACTCATTTTGATAAAAGTAGTTAAAGTAATTAAAAGCAAGAGAAATATTGTTGAAAAACAAATAATTGTACACAAATTAGAAAGCTAATCGACGGCAAAAAAAAAAAAAAAAAAAAAAAAGACATTATTAGGAGGATTTTCTCCCACTACATTGCAGAGATAAAACTGCAGCGTTAGAAAGTGATCGATGTTGACAATTAAAAACTGGGCAATTTTATAAAATGTATACAGCTGAATAGGGTGGATGGCACAAACTACACACGGGTGCGGTTTCACCAAAGAGTAAGTTATGTGTGAAACGTGTATGCTAAATACTGAGATGAATCAATATATCATTTCCTCGAAATGGGACACCATTGCATCTATTAATTGCAGTTTTAAGGAAAGGTGTATTTTGCTGAATATAAATTATTTCATTTTCATGCTCTCCTTCGATCCATTGAATATTTACCCGGCTGTGTTTCTCCGCAGAACGCTGGCGAACTACATGTCGTGGAAGTTCGTGTTGAGTTACATGTCCTTTATGAGCATGCCCTTCCGCCAGATTTTCCAGGACTACACATTGCTGACGCCAGAGCTGAAGCATTCGAAACTCAAGACTTACACCTCCAGGTGGAAGGGGTGCGTCAGTCTGGTTGGCTCATGGTTCGGAAACGCCATCGCAGCCTACTACGCCAAACATGGTTACCCATATGAAGTGGAGCAAAAGGTAGGGGCCAATTCAAACAATGTATACACACTTTTATTTATTTCGCATTAAAGATGATGGATGTTTATTTGCATATTGATTTGCTTTGGAAATTACGCACATTTATTTACTCTTGGCAAAACTGCAGAATTCTAATACATCTAGAATTGAATTATTAATTAATCGAATAATTTAATTAAATAGTAATTCCATGCGAGTGGCGTCACCTGGTAGTCAATTAAATGAAGCATATATTTTCTGATCTCATATTACTCATAATAATTAACTATAATTTTAAGGCTGAAAATTAAGGTATATGACTATGTTCGGTATTAACTTTTTTTGCATAAAAAAGCCCGAAAAAACATCTATGGAACCAAAATATACCAATCAAACGACAAAAGTGTTTTTAAAAAATTGGAAAATGTTTTTTTTTTGTTTGTTTAAAAATAAGTATAAAGCAAAATTCCTCTAGTTTAGATGCTCATGAAATAATTTACTTAAAATTTTGCAAATACGTTAAAAAATATATTACCTAATTTCTGAAGTAAAAAATATGCTGTGTTTCTGCCCACTCTTTAGATATTAAGGTACAACTGATAAATAACCTGCCATTTTCATTTTTTTCCTTTTGCAATGTGAAGCGTTAAAACAACTATAAAGTATTTCTAAATGAATGGATTATTTATTCCTTAGTACAGGAACTGCAGAATATATTGAGAAATTAATACAACAAATTTGAAAAAGAAATATGCATTAGATTTTAATTTATGAGTTTTTTCGTAAGAAAATTCAATCAAAAATTACAAATTGAAGAAACAGCATTTACAGATATGAAATAGTATTAAAATGTGCATAAATACAAATAGAAAAATCAGAGCGACTTCCCAAAAATGTAAAAATAAAATTCAAACGGTTTTATCTATTAAACTTGTAAACATTAAGAATATTAAATTAAAAAATTAAAAATAAACATTTTTGCAAAAAATTAACTTTTTAACATAGATCTACTTTTTCCTTCATTAATAAATTTCATTCATAAATTTGAATCATGTCTAATCATAAAACGTCAATAGAAATGTAAATTATTCAGTTGAGTTTTCTTCATCTAACTTTTAAATGCATTGTCACTTTTGAATTTTTGTTATTTGTTATTTTTTTATATGAATAACCGAGTTTACCGGTAATTTTGAGAATTTCTTAACAGGAGGATTGTCATTCTTTAGACTATTATGAATCACTATTTGGACTCGAATACTTTTGCTACTAAAAATTACTATTTACAGACTGCACTAATATAATATTAAAATCGTAATTTTAATTAATCATCAATTTCCTTATTTTCTTATGCCCTCTAATTTAGAAAGTATTTCAGGATCTATTTATTTAAAACATATAGGTCATAGTAATTGCGGCTGTTCAACTTCCATTTTGCCAAACTGATTTCTATAATATCAAAAAAACATCTTAACTTGAAATTTTTTTATATTTGGATAATATAATAAGGTTCAATAACTGTAATAATGTTCGAAAAGTTTCATCTAAGAAAAAGATTTTAATCTGAATGATATTTTCGAAAATGGGAAAGATATTTGCAATAATTAAAATGTATTGAACGATATCCAAATTCAATTACATTTATCTACTATTTATTGCTTTCAGATATTTTTTTCTATTTGTGTTTGAAGTCATTGTTTCGTCCTTAAAAAGAAGATTCAATCTAGCTTAAGAAACCTGATGACATGGCAGTGATTTATATGCTCCGAGATACGGATCACTTAGAATTATTAAAAAATGGTTCAGTTTTTTTTTTATTTTACATTTATTTCTTAAGCGATTGATTCTTCTATGAAACTCGGCCTTTTTTTATTCGTAAATAGGGAATTTGTGAATCGATTTTTCTCTCACTTTTGAATTCAATTGAAATTTCAAATTTTATACTTTTAAATGTTATCAACGGTAGCACAAAATTTTACTTTTTTTTTTTAAATTAATATTTATAAATAAGACTGAATAATAAAGTATGTTTTAAATTTAAATTGCTTTTAAGTATCTTAATCAAAATCAGTTTTAGAAAGTTATTTTTATCAAATTTATTCAGTAAAAATGTGAAATAGAGTTCTAGAGTAGAACCACAATAATTGGCAACTAAGTATCAAAAATGATCTCTCAACATTTGAAGCTTAATTTCTTTTTCTCTTGAAATAATCATCTGACTAATCGCAATAAATTTTCCCGTATTATCTTTTAAATAAATTCAATTTTGATAAATCTATAAGTAAAAATCTCATATTGTATAGTTAATGAAAAAAAGTATTACAAACATAAGATTTAAAAACTTATGTTCCCTAAAAATCTCATTTATATACGTATAATACAGTTTCATCATTTTAGTGAATAATGGGCCTCAGAGTGGCAATTAAAAAATATTAAAACATTTTACTAAATGTGTGTACTTATACCAAAGACGGACATAGACTATGTGGAATCCCAGCATATAGGGAAGTACTTGTAAATTTAGACTCAACAATAATTATAAAAGAACAATGAACTCAAGATTATCCAAGGATTTATATAGAATGACGACAGCGGATAACCTTACAAAAAGGCTTAAAAATGGCAGAAATGAACGCAAACTTTTTTTTATTAATATTTATTTATATTAGAGTACTTACACACACCATTAAACCTGTATAAATAATAGATTTCTGCACCGTACAAGTTTGCTGCAAGAAAAAAAGGCTATTATTTGGCTATTTATTTGGTTTCAAATATCTATTTGTGACTGACTGAAAGATATCGCCAGAGTTGCTTTTGCTGAAGTTATTTTTGTATTTTTCATTAAATAAAAAATATCTATTTAATTAATTGTCACAAAATCTACTTTAAAACCTTGTTTATACCCCAATTTTTTGTAAATGAAACTTTTATTATTTTTCCATATCAAAGGTTAATGTTATGAAATATTGAATTGGTTGTTAGTCATATGCTAGGGAAAAAAAATTAATTTTTAGCAGAAAATAATATTAAATTAAAGCTTTTGACGGAATCCCAAAGTCTTTGATGTAAGATTCTTCTTTATAAAATATTATAATAAAAGAAATATTTTTAGCATCTGAGACATTTTAAATGAAATGAAAAAAATCTATTACAACAACGAATTTTAATATCTCATAATTTCTCAAAGAATTAAAGGCTTTTCCCATAAAATAACACCCAGAAAGCAAATCTTTTTTGTATTGATCTGTATATTTAAAATAATTAAGAAAACCAATGAAACAGTCGTTCAGTCCGAAATGTTGATCCGATTCCGCTAAATTTTATTAACACGATTTATTAAATCACATTCCGCTTTGTATGTTTATCTATTCGATGGAATTTTCGCAATCGATTTTAAACTAACTTCGCAATAAGGCAGAGACATGAAATTTATACTGAAACAAATTAAACTTTAAGCATACATAAGTGGATGATAATGCAATAATTACTCTCTTTCTTGTCTGGCTGTTTGTTTGCAAGAGTTTTGCAATAGATCAAAAACTATCATTTCAAGAGATGGCCCAATGCCAAGTCGTTAATTCATTGGAGAGCTAGTTTAAAATTTGTTGCAAAATTTCACATGTTCACAAGACTAAAAAGCAGATCATTTGAATAAAAAAATTAATAGATTATGATTTTAAAATGAGCTAATAAATATAAAATAATCTATCCTTGCTCATGCAAATTCCAGAAAATGTCTGAATTTTTGAAATTCAGAAATTCACATTTTAAATAATTATTATTTTATGTGAAAGCTCAAGCCGTGCACATATATTATCTAGAGTCCACTGTCTTCCACTATCTAACATTTTTGATAGAAAAACGAAATTTCGTAATACATGAAGAATTCTTTATGGGGAAATCATACTATTGAGTTCACCAGCCAAAACCACTGAACCGATTTCGATAATTTTTGTTTCGTATGAAAGCGAATGACCCATATACTCCAGGACAGGTTAATTTAACTCTACAGAGAAAGTTACAGGGCATATCATTATGTCAAATGAAATAGTCCCGAAATGATTCTAGTGCATTTTGAAAGCTATTGTATTTGAACAGAACTTGGCCTTCATACCAATATTCGATATTCTCCGTAATTAAGAAATGTTATTGCCTCTAGGAAAGTAGTGTAATTCCATTATTTTTTGTTTGCCTGAGGAGGCGCAATTCGAAATTCAAACTTGAAAAAAAAAAAAAAAAAGAAACGTCGCAAAAAAAAAAGTTTGTCCGTGACTTCGAATAGCAAGGTTTAGCAATTTAGCTCTTTCGGTACTAATTACTTCTCCAGTTCATTCAGAACATACAGTTTCAATTTTTTGCTTTCTTTGTTTATTTAATTTCTAGAACATTCCAAATATCCTTGCCTTTAAAATTATTTAATGATCTTATTTTTTTTCTCTCAGTTTTCGTATTTTGTACACTGTAATATTATATTTTACATATATCTATATGCAGAGCGAGAGAGAGAGAGAGGTATGAAAAGTGAAACATCAAGATTTTGAAAGAATTTCAAAAATGAAACTAAAATATTATCACTGTTTAAAGTTAAATTAAAATAAGGATAAGGTAAAAAAAATTATACAAATCATTAGTGGTGAAAAATAAAGATGAAAAACTTTACATATGCTGAATAAAATTTACACTAATTAGAACTCATTATTTGGGCCCACATTATGTCGTATCATCGATTTCAGAATGTTGGCATTTATTTCGTTTCAGGTTTCATTTGTTTTTATGTAAAAGAAGTTTTTTTCCCTCTTTTTGAAAAATAAACGAGCGATTTGATTCATTATGTATGGAGCGTAATATACTCTATCTAGATATGTTCTTCAAGTTTTTACTTTTGTAAACTTGCTGTTTTTTTTAAATTTAAATATTGTTTCAATAATAATTAAATGTTTTGATTTCTTTTATTAAACTGTAGTACAATCGAAAATTAAGTGGAATTATTAAAATTAATTTTGAAATCAAATATTTAAAAAAAATGCTTTTTTTTAATTGTAGTGAAAATAAACGAATTTAAGAATAAATTGATGATGCAAACGTAATAATAAAATTTCAATAAACAAATTTAAAACATTATGAGTCTCTCCAGGTTTTTAATGAAATATATTCAAAAACGCTTTTTAAAATTATGAATATCAGTGCGACATTTCTTTGTTGGTTAATTTGTGCATTTCTTTTTTTTTCAGTTGTATTTTTTATGAAATTTCGAATCTAATAACGAGTATTTGTGTTTAATTTCTTACACGGAACTGAACCGACACATTTCAGGTTTTTTTCCTGCATCTTTCTTGGAATTGTACTGTAATTAGTGGGATAATGACTGCAATTAGTCTACTGGACATTCTGCATTGAAGGGGCGGACTTGCATTCAGTTCAATTTGGATGAGATCTCTCTTCTTCCATACTTTAAACGAATTCAAAAGCTTTGATCATTTATCATAGACTTAAACTATACCATATGTTGAATTTATTATTGCGATATCACGCCGAATTTATCATAACAACTATACTATTTAGTTTCGTTATATTAATGTCCCATCTGGATGTATCAGGTGGAATATTCATGAATTTAAGAAATGGTTCATGATATTCAGGAAATTTTTACTTATCAAATGGCAAAGAAGATATCCGAGTCATCATCACTTTCTTTCCAAACTTCCATGCCACTCTAATGCGAAACGCCACTCTAATTCCCATTGGAGTGGCGTAAAGAACAATTTAACATTCAAAAGGTCAATATACCTGATAATCTTTAATGGATTCGGAACTCGGAAATCGAAGCCAGGATCTTATCCTAACCACCATGGCTTATTTCCTCGTAATATATATATAAGTATTTTTTTAATCTATGATTAAAGTCTTTAGAATAAATTAGTTTAGCATTCGTGAAATAACTAATAGTTGAACGTTCAGAAGTTCTTTCAGAAACATCAAGCTAGCAAACTTTTTCTATTACCTCACCATATGATTTTTTAAAAAAATCTTTCATAATAGTATACTACTATAGCCATCATAGCTCTTGTCTGGTTTGCAACTTTCCATAGGTTCCACATTCTGACTGTCCCAAATTCCGACATATCAATGCTTCATCCACAGTATTATGGTAGTTGTGTTTAATCAACTCATTTTAGTTTTTATAAAAATATAAGTTTTTAACTATGATTGATGACTATTAAATTTGCCTAATTAGAATTTTATCATTAAGCCATAAGAAAATATATTTTTTACTAAATGAAATGTTCGTATTATTATTTATATACATATTTAAAACATTCGTTTTGTTGAAAAGGTGAAAAAATAAATTAATAAAATAACAGTATACTATCTGCTTATAGTTAAAAAGATATTTCAAGGTTCCTTGGCGTTTGAATCAATAAATACAAAGCCGAAAATGTTAAGAAGCCTACACATTTTCACTGTTAACCAATACTAAATATGAGAACCATATAATAGTAACATATTCTTGAAACGCTTCCATTATATATATATATATAAAAAAAAACGTTCCACACTTCTTTGACTAAAAACTGGAAGAGTGACGAAGCTCTCAATATCAGTGTTTCAAACGATTTTTATTCGTTTTTATAGCTATCTGGTGCAGGATCCGCACAGCATTTCTACGAAATTGTCACTAATTGATCTGAAATAATAAAAAATCCAAGTTTGTAACTCGACCAGTTTCGGTCGAAGAAGAGTGGTAGAATTTTCTTGACACTCTAAAATTTTAAACAGGATTAATAAGATCTAGAAACTATAAAAATTTAGATCCAGAGAGTTTTTCAGGCATTTAAAATATAGGGTGTTTATAAATAAATATTCCAACTTTGCAGGGTTCTTAAAATAAAACAAAACAAAATACAACCTTGTTGTTCATCGGATATTACAAATAATAGTTGAAAGTTTAAATTCAGCCCAATTATAAGTGTTCATTGTTAGCCCCTTCAAAAATACGAACGATATCAAGGCGGTAAGATAACTCATCCCATATTTTTTCAGCATCTCTGCTATGATGTTTGAAAGACTGCAGACATGAATGCCATAAGTTTGTTATCTTCAATTGGCATCGATGAAACAAACACCTGTTGTTTGATGTAACCTCACCCCCATCCAAATGAAATATTGTCATACACGTATATTTGCATCCTTTCAAAGCTTTACCAAGTACTCAGAAAAAACTGAGGGATGAGTTATCGTATCGCTTCGATATTATTCGTATGTCTGGAGGGGCTCATACTGAACACCTAAAACTGTGTTGAAATTAAACTCCCAACTGTTGATTTTGATTACCGATGGACTATAATTTTATTTTGCTTTTTCCAAATGTTGAGGTATTCATTTATACGAATGATATCGAAGTATACTCTGTATACTTTGATATCATTCATAGATATCGAATATGACACAGATGAAAGAATGATACAGATATATTCTGCATCATTCTTTGCGAAACATAAAGTATCATTCTTTGGCATTTAAATCCTTTTTACAACTATGCAGAAGTATATGCGCATTTTTGCAGTTTACAAATCAGCTGTTGGTTTAGTTTAGTTTAGCTATGTTAACATCCTGTTTTAAACTAAAACTAAGGCTAATTTAAGACGGCTCTCATAATTTTGAACCACGGTCAATGAAGAGAACGAGCTAGCACTCACCCCTCCAAACTTCCACACCACACCAGCCAGATGACGTTTGATCCTGTCGGATATAATGTGTACAAGACCGCTAAGACGACGGTTCTACGGTAGAATCGGGTCCCAAACCTCCAATTCCGAAGCCGAGACCTTACCACCAGGCCGCCGCGGCCCTAAATTAGCAGTTGGATCGCGATTAGAATAGTCCCTATGTGTATCATAAAATAGCATTTTTTCAAGGTCATTAAAAAGATATTCCACCACAAGTTCTTTATTTATAAAATTTTTATGATTATGACATTTAATTTGTAATATGCAATATTTAGATAAAAATTGCATTTAATTATCCGAACTGAGTTTTTAGTATCGGGCATTGATTTTTCAGAATTATGCCCAGATACGTCCAGCGCTTCAATAATTTATAAACTATTAATGCTATATTGACGCATCTTTTTTAAAACTAAGAAATCTGAATTAAATTTTTACAAAATAAAAAAAATTACTTTTATTTAAAAGCCAATATAATTAAACATTTATACTATTTATGAAATTATTTAAATGATATAATTACGTATTTATATTATAAAGAAAATTTTAAGAAACGATGTTTCAGATGCAGATTTAATTGAAAATTGATGTTTTAAAATTCTTATACTTATTTTTATGTGCAAAAAGATTTTTAAGAACTTTTCATGAAATGAAATTTATTATAAATCGAACTTCTCAGAGAAAACTAATAGACATTTTTTTTAGTTCTGATGAAAGTAATGATATTTCAGGCCAAGCAGCTGGTGTCCTCTCTGAAAGCCACCTTCATCGACATCATCAGTAACACCGCTTGGTTGGATGAAGAATCACAAAATGCCACCATTGAGAAAGTAAGAACTTCATATCTTGTTGTCTTTCGTTGAGCGTTGCATTATTTCTTCAACTGCCCACTTTTGTTTCCATTTTAAATAAAAAATAACTTCTTTTTAATGCTTTATCGGAGATTCCATTATTTTAAGCTTTCATTGAAAAATTACTATTGCGACAATCAGAAGAAAAATACATCTTAACAACACTTAAAAACTAAAAATGGAATTCTATAAAATGCGATAAATAAGTATTTATTACTGTTTTAATTTTAGCTATTTAATATGCAAGTTGAATAGCTATTGGGTTGCCTTTTTATATGTTATCTGCTGTAGTAAATTATTATTAAGAAATATTTTCAATTTGGATATCTAAATTATTTAAAGCATTGTTGGAAATTCATCTAATATTGAAAGATTGAAATACCTTAGTTTTCAACCAATGCTGCAATTGTTGATAATAAACGCACGCCAACTGTACATCTTACTGATATGAAGCTTTATCATCGCCAGCATTTGTTGGTGGAAAGAATTATAAGTTTTTCATTACTGGTTGAATGGCAGATCATAATAAAGGCTCCTTGAGATCATGAAAATAATGAAAAAAGATTCCGAACAATTAAAAATTAAAAAAAAAGATGTATCAAGCTGAAGGAAAATGAATGATCTTTAAAACTGAAGAGTGTTAAAGGAAAAATCACTGTAAGCTATATAAAATAACTTTCAAAAGTAATTTCCTTGCATAGGCTTTAGTTCCCATAAATTTTTCTTTGTCAAGAACGTTAAATTCTTTTAAAAATAATAACTGCAATTTTAGTTTCGATTTTATCTTTAGTACTATCTTGTATATGAACTAAAATATCACTAAAATGATGTTTTGTCCAGTTATACATATTTTGATATATAAATTACGATCAGAATTTCAAATTAAATAAATAAAACTTGATTATTCCACACTGGGTCTTATAATTTGGAAATACCTAGAGATATGCGAAAACATTTTGACTCAATTTCTAATCAGTGCTTCGAATCTAACGCAAAAAACATTGTCAATTTATTTACTGGAATTTTTTGAAAAAAATGTTAAATTTAATGTAAAAGATATTTTCTCAAATATTTCAGATTTAGCATAATTTTTTAAAAAATTTAAGACTTAGACCTATATTTGTATAATTTTTTTTAAATTTTAGCATTCAAAATTGAAGAATATTACTTAAAATATGGTTGGAAAAAAGGTATCTTGGCGCATTCGAATAGCTTATCATGATATTATATAGTTTTCGAAAATATTACACTGGCAAAAGCATAACGGAAATAAGTGCAATGGTATTTCGTCTTTCCTTATATTATTTGATCTTCAGTAGTGAGGTAGATTGTCTTTTTTCTGTTCTCGTCAGTTAGGGCAAGCTTAGTCTCTAGATCGACTGTCTGTTATTCCGATGGCAGATTCAAATCTACAATTTTGATAAGAAAAATAGTTACAGAAGGGATTTTTAATTTTATATTACCTCGTTCAAAAACCCCTGAATGGAAGGATATAGTTTTCGGAGAATGGATTTCGTCCAAAATTGACATAAATCTACAATTGGGGCTTAAAGCCAATAAATCAAATTCCAATTTTCTATCTCCTTGCATTTTTTATCCTGTTTATAGTCACAAACCAAAAATAAGTTTTTCGACTCCATGCGCTCTTAAACTTGGTGACTCGTCGGTATTCCGAGATGGAATTTTTTCGAAGACTGAAACACTTTTTCTTTGTATATTTCGAATATGAGATATCAAGAAGAAGTGGAACATATTTACTTTTGCCAAAAACTTAACAGAAGTTGACCACTGCCCAAGGAAACAGACATTTTATAACAGATGTTTGTGAATGACTTTTAGTAAAAAGCTACATACTAATACTAGAAATCATGCTTTAACTTTCTTCCAAAAATAAAAGGAAGAAAAATGTTTTTCTTGACACAACTTTATTTTTTTTTAACCTTATCCCATGAACTGTTTTCTTTGAGAGATATTTTCCGAATTCTCCTTAGTACTTTGTAATATTTTTTTAACTCATTCAATATGGAAACAGTTAAAAAAAATAGAGCTGATACTAGAAACGAAATAAAAACGTATACTATAAAAAGCGCATTACTAGCTAAACGTTTTTATAAAGAGGTGAAGACAAAAACAAAAATGAGCTGGGAATTTAAAAACCCATATGTCTTTCTCCTCTGATAGATTCTGTTATTTTTATCGGTTTAAAACATTTTGTATCACTTCAGCCCCTTTCTCAATTATTTGAAATGCCATTTTCAAATGCTATTTATTTTATAAAAAAAAGCGAAAAAATGGTTTTTAAAGTTTCTGGCCTTGTGTTTATTGCAAATAAACGAAAAAAGCATTACTAATTGAAATAAGTATTACTAATTGAAATCCACAACTGCTTTTTCAATCATTTACTATAAAAAAAATGTCTCATAAAAGACTTTCGAAAATAATTGATACTCTCTCTCAGGTCTTGAACATGAAAACTGAAGTAGGCTATCCTCGTCAGATGCTGAGTGCGGATTTTGTGGAAACTTTTTATGCTAAAGTATGTTTTTTAATTTATTTTTATTTTGGTCAATCTCTTAGGACGAACTTGTCAAACCACGCTTTTTTGAATGCAGCACTACTGCATGAACGGAATTTTAGCCTAAGGGAAAACAAATTAATTTTATATCAAATCAATTAAAACAGTTTATAAGAGTACTAAAAAAGTGTTTCTATCAGTGCACTAAAATGGCGATATGTTAACTTAATTTTTTAATTTGCTTTTGATTTATAATTAATAATCAACTATAAAATCTTGAAATCGATTTTTTTTCTTCAAATTTATTTTAAAATAACATGCGTTGTATAATACCAAAATTTAAATTAATAAATCTATTAACTGATGAATAAGAATTAAAAAAAATTATTGGCATCTAGACCCCCCCAATGAATAAAGTTTAGAACTCTGCTGCGCCTTAAAGTACATTAGAAGACGAAATTCGATTATAATTTTCCATCTTTACAAACTTAAAACAAGTTAAATAAAAAAGTGTAGAAAGGACATTTGTTTATTAAAAATCTCATAGGATTCATTATAAAAGGAATTCTTGGATGATTTTGCTTTTGTCGACATATGCTTCCAACCAAGCAGTGGCGCAAAGAAGATAATGGTGACCAGGGATTAATGATTATCTCATTTCCAGTCATCATCAGTGGTTCCATATTAATGGTGTTCTCGCCAAGATTTTATTTTTAATCGCTTTATCATACTTAACTCTAAAAAGTGGCGTAAACACATTAAAGTTTTGTCTTTATGATGGTCCCTTGAGACTGGTTCCTGGCGCATCTATGCCCTACTAGCCATTTCTTACCACTCCCCGATTACTACGCTACTGCATGCATGATTCCGATTCCACTTTGAATATTTCTGTGAAAATTGTTGCGAGTATCGTTATTGTTTGCTGGTTGATCGCACTGCTCATACAATCGAATATATTATGTGGTCTGTGGAAAGTTACAATGAGATTTAAAATACTCATTTGAATTATAAAAAAGTTGAAAGTTACAATAAAACATAAAATATCACATGAATAAGAGCAAATATTCAAAGTATTTGTTCTTTGTTACAAGGATGAATTCTTTGATAAGAATATTCTATTTAGCACAAAGTCAAATTTGATGAATACGCGTGTAACATTCGCTTGAATCGGAATAGAATTCTTCTTCACTCTACTAATATTGCTTCTTTAATATCTCAGAATCAGTAAGTTTTTTCTATCAATAAATAAAATATATTACCTGAAATATTTGTGATGTCGCCATTTATTATATTGGATTAATAGCACGGCGCATTTTCAATATTTGAACCAATTTTCTTCGTATATCAACTTATACGTCATGAAATATTTCAGTTTTTTTATCCTTTGACCTACGAATCTACTTCATTTCCTACTTTGATAACATATTCCTATTTGGAATATTCCTATAATAATATAAGAGCTTTTAAGATACTGAAGCTTTTTAAGCAACTTTTTCATTTTAAATTAAAAATTCAGTCATTCAATGAGTTAGCCTTTCGCATGCAATGGCGAATTTGACTAATTTTTCGGAGATTTGCTGACTAAAGCAAAACTGATAGGAATGTGTTTGTCTTTTATCGCAACATTCCCACCAAAGTTTTGATGTAAAACAATTTGTTTTTGTTTCAAATTATATCAAGTCCGTTTGAAATTTCATTAATAGCAATTGAAGGTTTCCATTTGTGATTCTCTTAATAAATTCTTTCCCAGCTAGAGTTGTCGACCGATAGTTTGCTCAAGAATATGCTGAAGATGAGTCGATTCCTTGTGTACAACGAATTGCAAAAACTCAACAGACCAGTAGAAGACAACAGATTGCTGGTGGATAAGTAGGATTTCATCTCTACACATTTACTATTAAATGCTTACTTTTGAAAACTTTTTAATTTTTAGAAATTTCAGATAAAATAATTTGAATTTCAATCGTAATTAACAAATTTGAATTCTATAACTGACTTTATAGTAGTTCTTTGAAAAAAAAATTCTTACTTAGTTTCTCAAATTCTTACTTGATATACAGTCGCTCAAAAACGTATTTGAACATTTGGCATGAATAACTATATAGCTATTTATAAAACCATTTATCACATTAAAATAAAAACAAGACGAATCAAAAAATATTTTAACATTTGGTGTAAAGTTTGCAAGGAAAACTTTATTTTTTATTTTAGAGTTAAAATTTGGTATGGCTTTTCCACTATAATTCAAAGGGAAAAGGAGTCAAAAATGTATTGTTACAGTTTTGAAATGAGAAATTCAACAAATATATAGCACATCAATAGAATTGAATTTACTACCACTTTTTTTTAGACTATAATTTTAAACATGAAAATTTCAGCAGGTAAGATTATTAATAGAAAAATGGTGAGAAATTAAGATATATAGAATGATGTGCGAAAACTTGTAAGAAGTCATTGGAAAAATGGAAAATCAGTTCACGGTAAAGGAAATATCTTAAAATTTAATAAGTTTACTATTTTTAACATTATTCATAGGTTAAAAAAAACAAATAGTGTTGAAAACAAGCAAGGATTAGGGTGTCCAAGGGCATTTAATAAATGTGAAAAGAGGTGGATTGTGAAACAAGCTTACTTTAATGTAAAAACTAGTGCAGTACAATTGACTCTGCAATGTAAATGTAAATTCGGAAAGTCTGTAAATCCTAAAACTGTTAGAAATGTTTTTAAGAGAACATAAGTATCATGACAGAGTATCTGAAAAAAGCCTTACATCAGCACATCAAATCGATAAACTAGGTTGGCATTTGCTAAAATGTATGTCAAGCAACTAAAAGAATTTTGAAAAAATATAATTTTGAGGAAATCTAACATAACATTTTCGGATCGCATGGCAAGAAAAAAGTTTGTCGGAAACCAAATATAACCATGCATGTCAAAAATTTACGGCCTACTGTTAAACATGGAGATGACAATCAAATAGTGTGGGGTTGTATGGCAAGCATTGGTGTTGGGGATTTAAATTTATTGATGGTAGAATGAATAAATATGTCTATCTTGACATTTTCAAGCGAGATTTAAGGGAAAGTGGAGCAAGCTGAAATTCAAAAGAATTTTAAATTGCACAACGATAATGCCCCGAGACATACTGCTAATATTTGCAAGTTATGAGTCCTCTACTACTGTCCCAGTTTTATAAAGAATCCCGCACAAAGTCCAGACCTTAATCCCATTGAACATGTATAGGATTATTTGCAGCAAAAACTATATGAACATAAAATTTCTAACAAGCAGGATTTAAAAAAAACTTTTGGTTGAAGAATAAATCAAACTCGATTAAAAAAAATTGATAATTTTGCAAAAAATGAGTCCAATCGATGATCAAAGAAAGCAAGGAGGGTCCAACAAGAAATTAACTTTTAAGTTTTCATTGTTTTTCTTAGTTTATTGGGAAGTGTCCCAATACTTTTTTGAGTATGTTTTCTTGTTTTATTTCTTTAATTTTTAATTATAACTAAAATTACATTAATTTGAGAGTTTTGTTTGAATTATTATGTTTTGTATTTATCAAAATTATATTTAATTCTCAATTTTGATTTCATTTGTATATTTAAATAAAATATTATGATAAAAATCTGTGAACGTAGTGTGTCCCAATACGTTTTTTGTCAGACTATATATATAATATCAAGTGTTTTTACTTGATATATAATATCGTGTATATAATATATTCGTGCAATCAGTATTTTTTGAATTTATATGTTAAACAAAAACTTTTGATGAGCTCTTAAACAAACTATTCTTGAAAACCAACTGTAAACAAAAAATTGTTAATTTCTACCTCTAAGACAAGCGGTTACCTAGAGTCTTAAAGCAATTTCTCGATCCTCGCAAATTTTCCGATGTTTATTTGTTCATATGTTCAAATGTTTTCAATGAAATTTCCTCGATTTAAGCAAATGTTCAAGACATGCCCACACAAAAAGAAGACAACGATTTTATAGACGAACCTCTATCGAATTAGGAAATGAATATTATATATATATTAACATTTTAACAAATAACGAATAATATATATTTGTGAAAAAGCCTATTTCTTAATGACAGCGTCGAGACATCCAGAGTTGGTTTGGAAGTAGGTAATTCCAAGATTTTCAGTATACTCAGTTTCTTTATTCTTAATAAATGGTTTAGTCAAAGACATGTTTTATATCGCAGCATTTTTAACCACTTCAAAATTTGACGTTCCATAAAATAATATTAAAGCTTTAAATCGTTTTCCATCTTTTATAATCATTTCGAAGATTTTTATAAAAGAAATTCGATATTTAAAATGAGTTCATTTTGAATTATTTATAATTATGATTTATTATAATTTCGAATTTAAACATAACGATTAATTATACATAGTTTTAGATGAGCACAACATGCACTGGCATTCATATTCATTTCACCGAAAAGTTCTGCTATAGATATCAGGATTTAATTAAAATAAACATGTGAAATATATTCTTTTATCCTTTTTTTTTCTTTATTTTCGTACATTAAGTCCCTTACCATTATTTTCTATTTTTAAGAGGGAGTAAGTCTCTAACCATTATTTTCTATTTTTAAGAGGGAGATAAAAGATCTTGAATCAAGAAGCTTCCCAAGAATCTCCTCCCCCCCCAACACACAGCATCATTGACTGAATAGTTCAGTTGCATTCATAGTTATAAGGCTTTGTTTAGGTTACAGTTAAATAAATGCATCTCTAATTTGTAGAAAAAATTAAGTATAATATATGATTAAAAAATTGTTTAGCGTCTTTTTTTTCGAACACGTCCCCTGGTTGCTTTAATGATCTTCTAATGCATATTTCTGCTAATGGTCTTCTTATACATACTCCTTACAAAATTCGTATTATTTGCGTAAACATTGTTTTACATTGAAATGTTGACCAAATTTATTTAATACATTATATAGTATGTTTTTTTCGTTAGAAACATTATGCTAAATATTATTCAATTTTTAAAATGAAAGTGTCTTTTATTTTAATCGTATTCATTTAAAACTGATATACTTTTTCTCCAGCATCTACAAAGGCCCTTTACAAGGCAATGCACATTATTTTGCAACCAAAAATGCATTAGGTATGTAAAATGCTGTATCTTAAATCAAATAATTTTTTTGACCACCACTGCAAATATTTTTTTTTATTTCATAGTTGTTCCGATGGGGATACTTCGACCACCAATCTTTGATTTAGAAAATCCAGAGTAAGTTATACTTCTTTAACAATACTTAAATAAAATGTTATTTTTAGAAAGATGTATTAAAATATGTTTTTGAAGACTTTTTAAACAAAATTTTCAAGTGAAATGTGTTGAATGAAAATTTAAAAAAAACTGATTGATAACGCACGAGTATACGATTAAATTAAACCTTTTGTATTTCACATTATTTGTTCTGTGATATTATTTCATTCTTTTATTTATTTTCTTCACTTTTGTTTGTTTTTAAATAGTTTAAATAATTTTTGTAACCATGTACAGAGTTTAAGGTTATTTTAGACTGAAAAATATTTATTGCTTACTAGTAATAATTGTTAATATAGAGTATGACATGAAAATTTAATGAAGCGTGTTATAAAATTCGAATATTTCGCTTTTCATATATCTTACTACACTATAATACACTCAACATATATACGAAATACTTATATACGAAACTTTACTTATATACGAAAATATCAAGGAACTAGAGAGAAAAAGATATAGATATTATAATTTATATTATAATTTTTAAATTTTATCTTAAATTAATTCATAATAATTTTTTTTTCCTAAAATGTTCTCTTATTTCCTGATCCAAATACCCTTTTTTTATTTAGTTATTTCTAGCACGCTCTCTGAAAAATTGTTGCTTCTGCAGTTCTCAAGCTGCAAAAGAAAGGATAAAATCAATAATGCCTTCGGCACAACTTCTAAAAATGCCCAAAACTACCTTTCCTAGATCAATACGTGTAAAATAAATCTCTAGGAGAATCTCATAATAAAATCGCTAAGGGAAAAATTTCTCGCACTTTTTCTCTTATGTCTCATTGAAATAGGACGCATTTCATTGGTCATCAATGTGCATCATTCATGCCCTTCAGTCAAAAAATAAGTTGAAATTCCAAATTCCTTTTGGTAATCTGCGAAACTATGCTATATACACATAGTGTGAGAATTTGCTGTGTAATAGGCAATTAGTTGCTGTATTTATTTGAAATATATGCACATAGAGGAATTCTATAATGAAGACATAAATGTAGTTCACAAGTTAAAAATTATTGAGGGATTCATTTATCAATGTCTGCATGGACATATGAAAGCTGAAGGTACAGCAAGAATTTATTACATATGTATCTCAATGTTTGGCGTGCGTGTGACAGAAGGAGTGAATATTGTAAATTTTTGAAACTTTTTGGTCTTGAATATTCATTTTTGAAATAAATAGAGCAATTATCCGCTGAACAATAAAGTCTTGAAGTCAATCAGTTGGATCTATCATGTATTTTGATACTGTCTAATTCAATTTTTTAAATAAGTTTTGTAATTTATTCTTGAATTAGTTTTGACATAGCACATCTATAAATGATTGATTTTGAAATGATAATTTTTTTTAAAATTCCAGATATTTAAATTATGGGAGATTGGGTACAGAAATTGCTCATGAAATGGCCCATGGGTTTGAAAATATAGGTAACATCTGTTTTACTTTGAAATTTTTTTTGTTTAATAGTTATTATCGGTTTGTGCTGTTAAATAGGTAAATTCTTATTTGTAATCAAACATTCGCATTATGTGAAATAATAGAAAAAAAAATTAGGAAACTAAATTTTGCAAAGATGAAATTGCCGAAAAATCGTCTTTGGATTTCAAAGTTTTCTATCCTTTGGATCTTTTTCAGGCCTTCAGTATGACCAGGAAGGCCGCGAAAGTTTGTGGTGGAGTGAAGAAATGAAAAACAAATTCTGGATGAAGGCGAAATGCTTTGTGGAGCAGTACAACAGATACGTCATCGATGCTGTGGAGGAGAAAAACGTACGCATTTCTTTTATTATTACAATGAGCTGAAAGCGAAGCAATAATTTTCATTTAAAACGAAGCTGAATTGATTTCTCTAATAAAATCCAAGTCCCTCTTCCCTCAACACGAAATTTAAAAACAAATTGCATGCTAATTGACAATTAGGTTACATTACAAAGTTAATGTGCAATTCTAGAGTTTAGTGTTCAACACGAATATATTGCTTTAAATGTTTTCAGTCTTTTTCAAATACTTGGCTTGTTTTTTGAACTTGCCCTATTCCTTTAATGAGATCTTAAGACAACTCTTGCCAAAAAGCGTCAATGTTCAACCTTGACAACTACCAGAATAGTTCCGTGAAACTTATCAGGTGTTAATATTCAAATGAATTAATCGCATTAGTAAAGTTTAAGTGATTATCTTGTAAAATATGCAAATAGTAAAAATTTATCTCTCAAGATCTAAAGTTCGTCTCTTAACGATAAATGATTAGGATGTTCGGACTTTCTACTTGAAGTGTGCCAAAATGTGCAGTATTTTACATAGTTTTCAACATTAATGTCTTTAACTGTAATCAAATGAATTTTTAAATATCCGCATTATTTTACGATATTTTGGAATAATAAGCCGTAACAGAAAGGATTCATCGTTTAGCTGAAAAAAATTACATCATTTGAAAAATAAAAAGTCTTAAAAATCTGATTTCATAGAAATTGACTAAAAGGATTGCTTTATAAATAATTCTTGAAATGAAATATAAGTTCACTTAATGAATCAAATACCACCAAAAAAAGATATTTTTGTACCTATATTATTCATATTCGCTTTTCAAGAATTAACCCTTTTCTGGAGTTGAAATACCGATATACTTGGGTCCTGCTAAAGTCCGCCTTCCTTCACCTCTTCGAGATTTAAAAGAACAATAGTTATGTAAATTATAGTAAATTGCTTAAACGTTATACACATTAATAATTTGTTATATTATATAAATATAAACATAATTTTTTAAGCAGAGGCCGAAGAGAACGACATCAGAATTTAAAATTTCCCTTTTTTTTTCTGTCCCGGGAGGCATAATTTATGTACAAAAAGCGCGCAAAAACACGTACGTTCACAGCGTGGCACAAGAGCGAAAGAAAGAGAATTTTTTTTCCCGAGTTATTTATTCTGTGAGATTTTGATGGGGATTTCTTTTCACGTGTCAATTTAGGTAAGGGAATTATAGGGATTTTTTAAAAGAATGTGTTATATCGATAAATTTTTATCCTTTCATTTGGAATGTGGGAATTTGTCGATGTCAGCAATTTTACGGAGCTTCTGTTGGATTTATTAAATAAAAAAGGTGGAATTGGATCAGTAAATAAGAGAATATTTTAGAATGAAGTTACTATGGGCTGAATTATGATAAAACTTTGGGAATTAATTAGAATTGAAATTAGATTTTAAAATATCATTGCACACACATATATATACTAACACATTCTTTCAATATTATATATATATTGAACAAATTAATGTGGAGAATAGTAGTATTAGTATATAAGTAGAGAATTTATGAAATACTCAGTTTATTTTGGCACGATTTCCATTTTTTGAGAGACCTAAAGGCCTTGCTGTTGATTTAACAGTGGAATAATGTCTATTGCAACTGAAGAAATGTACTCTTTGCAAGAAAAATTAGTGCATGAAATAATTATTCTACAACTGTGTAATTGATTGGTTCTCCGCATTTCATAACATTTTCGAGTTAAAAACACTTAATTCAAATTTTGTTTTGGGGAAAGTCTTGCTAGTCGTTTCATCGTTTAGAGTAGAACCACTTTACTATATTTATATACCGGTTCTATGACTACAGCTGTCATTGCCCTGAAGCTAAACAAGACATTAAAAGGCACTTTGTATATTCAGTATGTTTATTAAAATTTTTCTTGAAATACTGCTTATATTTCTCGCAATAAGGCCATCCTTGCAAATAAATTTGCATGAAATTATCGAAGATTAAATGGTATTGAATAAAATTATTTAACAGGGAAGAACACATACAGATTTTAATATTAAATAAATTATATGGCAGCTTTTGGGTTTGCTATGGACCCGAGAAAGAGATCGTGAAACTTGTATCCTTTTGAATTAACCCGAGAACAGTCGAGATTTTCAACATTTAATATGGCATAGTACTAAGTATATAAAACTAAAAAAAGATTTTAAAAATTATGGATACATTAATTGTGCAGTCGAATATTAATTTTTGAGAACTTTTTTGCTTGTTAAATTGTAATAAACTATTTTGTTGGATATCATATGCACAGGTAGAGGATTAAAGATAAACTAGAACTATGCAGCAAAGAAGGGCCAGAAATGCCATCGACTTATGTTAATACGCAGAAAATAAATATAGAAGAAAGGTACAAAAACTGAAAAAAATCCGTTTGTTAATAATAGTAAACATATTTGTGAAATACTTAGTTGGTATTTGAAGTTATAAGTAATATCCAAGGTCGGAACACAAGAGCAACTTTTTGTTATGGAACGATTTTGTTCTGTCCTGTGAAGTCTAAGATTTTATATCTGAGTTGGAAGATCGGCAACCAGTTCGTCAAAAATATGCTATATAACACCACTTTATGCTATGCGAAGAAGGTGTATCTTTGCAATGAACATACTTGATTGTCCATTGGATAATATTTATGGACTTGAACCCAATTCATATTTTGCAGTACGAATTTCTCTTCCATCTTACATCATTTAAAGGCATTTACACGTTAGATTGTTCCTTGAAAAATTTTTACAGATTTGCACTCAGCACGAATGTCTCTTCCACCTCACATCTCAGGACTATGGCTTGGAAACAGTTAAGTCTATAAAGATCTTGGAGATTTGCCGAGAATATATTCCATAAAGAAAACTCAGACAGATATAAGTTGAGTTGCGTTTTCTCAATTACGTGTGGACTTGTTAGTTTTTGGTATAACTAGTTCAAACATGGTAAATAGTTTCCGTTGATTCTATAATTGCAACATATCTATCTTGAATTTTCATGTTCGAATATCTTTTCAACAGGTGGATGGGCAAAGAACATTGCACGAAAACATCGCTGACAGTGCAGGACTGAAAAAGGCATTCATGGTGAGTTTTCCAATTAATTTCTTTTGCAGGAAAATATTCGGAAAGCAGGCATAAAGATGCATACCCATATATATTTTAGTTATAATCCAGATTATATCTAACGCTAACTTACGGGGCATAGAAATCGAGCTTGTCGATAATTGTAGAATGGCAACAGTTAAATATAAACAAAAACCTCATACGAATTTTAGACTGTTTTTAGTCTTGAATATTTTACACCTGTACTGAATCAAATACTTCGCTTAGCTAATTAATGGAAATGCAAAATATTATTAGAAGTGTTCTGAAGATAGTTCACCAAAGAGTCCGAGGAAATAAGATATAAAATAAATCAACAAATAGGCTTCAAACAAAAAGTTCAATCAAGCTGAAAAGTAGGCTTAACTGTTGTCAGATAAGTAATCGAGGTAAAATTAATGTACGGTTTCTAGCCAAGCACATTAAAATCGTACCAATTGCCCAAAACTTCTCTAAAAGTCTGTAATCCTGGATGCATATCAGAAATGCTAACAAAACGAAAAATCGTACCGAGGTTTTTCAATTTTAGGGCTCATATATTAAATTTAAATTTAACGATAATCTCTATGATTTACTTTCAGAAATCGATACTCATATCTTCCGAAATAATTATCTTATAAAAAGTGCTTTTTATTTTATCTTAGGATTAAAAAAATTACTTTTTTAATGATAGAAATTTCCTTTACATTTAACTTTAATAATATTTTTAATTCAATTTGATACACTATCAGAAACAATGTTTTTACGGGATTCAGTATCTCCATCAAAATATTCAAACACGTACTTTGGCCATCATACAATCGTAGTAGGGTTTTCATTTCCGGTTATATTTCGTAATATATACGCTTTATAAATTACAGTAAACTGTTTTAAGTAAATTCACGTGTTTTCGTCATCATAAATAACAAGGTTAAGAAATGCATTCCACATTAATAATTTAATAGTCTAATAAGTTAACATTTTGGGCGAACAAACTGGTCGTCAATGTCGGCTAGTATATAGAACATAAATATTTATAGTTGAGCTTATTCCACGTTTATCACGCTAATCTTGATATGTTACACAAGGCAGAAAAACACAATCTGGATAAAAAAAATTATCCTGAAAGCGACTTTTTCTACTTCTTAATAACCGCTTTTGACTGCTATTTTTTTGCTATACCAAGAATAACAAAAAATGTCAGCTTTTCTCTAAAAATATCAATGACGTACCAACTTTATACTCGTGTTGACCTTGGATAAGGGCACCGAAGGGATCATTTTCACTTGATACGTGGAACTGATGGCGCATCATTTTTACAAAGCTTCAACATTGGAATGGGATCAGGAAGCAAGAGAACACTTTATAATGATCCCAACATGGGCCGAATTAGGCGAAAATTTAGGAAATTAATTTGGATTAAATTAGATATAAAAATATCATTACATATATATCGTGACTATTTCGTGCAATGGAATCAAAAATAAAAAAAATATTAAAATAAAATAAAGATCTCATTTTTTAAAAAAAGAGGTGGAAGGGTAGGGATGCAGGTGCAACACTTTATTTCATAGTACGACATGGCAAGGTTGCCGGCGTAAAATGATTAAACAAGACTAAGTCTTCTCAAAAATATGCCCCCTCTCTTTAAAAAAGGCTAAATTTGAATAATTGATTGAACTACTTAATTTTCATTAAATTATCACCAGAAAAATCTTCCTTTCGTGAAAACGAATCCGATCACTAACATTGCATTTCTCTTATAATATATTGCTTGTGCATCATAATCGTTGATGAAACAAAACTAAAATTTAAAAAAAATCCTAACGTCTTCCTAAATCTTTTTGGAATGAATTGTTCTCTTCATGTAAACGAAATTGCAAAGGAACAGCCGAATAAAAGATATTCCCTCATGTATTAACAAAAATAAGTTGGGACATTTTTCTGATTTATTTTAATAATTGGAAAGTCATTCCGTATTCATAAAGAAGAAATTAATACTAATCGGAGAATAAGAAAAATCCTTTTTTTTTTTAAATTTCACCAATTTAAATAAAAGTAATTTCTAATTCATAATGGAGGATTAAGATATTTATAGAATTGAAAAAAGAAATTCCTAAATGCACTTTTTTTATGTTATTCAATTAATATCTAAATTCAATTCAATATATATTTTTTAAACTTTAAATTTATCCTTTAGATTTGATATTAAAGCATTTGTTATTTAATTACTAAGGTAAATATTTCTTTACATGCTAAAAGTACAGGCGTAATATTATTTTAATAATAAGTTAAAGTATGATCAATAATTGTATGTCTAAGAATTCCCTCGCTAGAAAAAAAAAGAGACACCAGAAAGAAGTTTACATATATATATATACACTTGTGTGCAAAACTTAAGCAACAATGCAAATTTTAAGCAGATAGCCATGAAATTGCAGAAAAGGAGTTCTTGCGATCAGTACAGTGAATACGTAATTCAAGAGAAAGGTCATGCATTATGCAAATATCAGGAACAAAATGTCACAGGCGAGTTGAGCGTACGCAAAACACGTGCGGAAGGCGCGCGCAGCTCAACACTACAATAAAAGGAAGGACGGAGACGCAATTAAAGACATTCGCTGCAAGTGCACGTGAGTTAATTCGTGAAATATGGCTAGCAGAAATCACCTGGACGATTTCACACGTGGAAGAATGATCGGAAAGCTGGAGGAGGGGCGTAGTGTGAACAGTGTAGCTGAAGAGTTCGGAATCAACAAAAGTGTCGTTTCACGCGCTTGGAAAACCTTCCAAACCACAGGTACAGCTGTGAGAAAGGTTGGTGGTGGCCGCCCCAGGAAAACAACTGCAGTGGATGACCGACATATCGTCTTGCAGGCGACAAGAACCCGAAACCAGTCGGCAAGAGCCATTGCTCAGCAACTGTGTGCAGCAACGGGGCGACAAGTGTCGCGTTTTACTGTGTCCAGACGCCTTCAAAAAGGTGGCCTATTCGCCCGCCGTGCTGAACGCTGCATCCCTTTGACAGTTTCCCACCGGCGGCACCGTTTAGAGTTTTGCAGGGAGCACAAAAACTGGACATCTCATCAATGGAGTCGTTTCTCTTTACAGATGAGAGTCGTTTTAGTGCCACAAGCGATTCCCAACGCCAGTTGATTTGGAGAGAGGTCGGGACACGGTTTCATCCCAGTAACATCACGGAAAGAGACCATTTCGGAGGCCCTGGAGTTGTCGTCTGGGGAGGCATTATGATGAACGGGCGGACTGAGCTCCATGTTTTCGACAGAGGTTCTGTTACTGGAGATCGCTATTGTCAAGAGGTGATCCTTCCCCATGTGCGTCTGTTCCGAGGTGCCACTGGATCAGACTTCGTTTTTATGGATCACAATGCACAGCCACACAGGACTCATGCTGTTGAGGAGCTCCTGGAAAGTGAAGATATCACTCGAATGGATTGGCCGGCGTGCTCCCCTGATTTAAATCTGATAGAACATGTGTGGGATGCTTTGGGAAGAGGCCTTGCGGCACGATTACATCCTCCTGGGAACACCCGACAACTTAAACAGATGCTGATTGAGGAATGGGCACTCTTACCTCAAGAACTGTTGGATAATCTGGTGCTGAGTATGGGGAGACGGTTCGAAGCAACCATTGCAGTAAGGGGAGGGCATATCCCATACTAAGGAACATCTGCTTGCTGTTCTTCCTCTTGGACAGACAATCATGTATAACGATACTATGAGTTCAGCAAAGCCTTTTTTTATTTGATTCCATACTGTATGCATTGTATTCATTTCTGCGCAACTATGCTTTCGTCATTCTTTCAGAACAAAATGCTGTATCTCATTTCTGAATTTCATGTCTCTCAGATGATTTCTCGTGAAGTTATGGCAAAAAACATACCTGTTGCTTAAGTTTTGCACACCAGTGTGTATATTATATATATATATATATATATATATATATATATATAGACTTAGAAAAAACACATATATAGCTCAGGCTAAATTTATTCACAGTTACATGAACATCGCATTCTGAGGAAAGAATGGATCTATTATTCAATAAAATAATAATAAAAATGATAAATCCTACTTCTTTTGAGGATAACTGAGGTCCATTTGACCACAGGTCAGTAATATCCAACATTAATTTGAAAAATGTAATAATGTAACAGTTTAATAACTAAGAGTAATGATGCTGTAATATACAAGAAATAATTCGATAAATTATGAGCAATCTTAAAATCGAAAATGAATTTAATGCCAAATAAGAATCCCATGATCAAGAGCTTTGAAAAATAGCCAAATTCTCAAAATGTGGGTTTAAAAAGACGACATGGCTTTAATGGTATAACGAACAGAATCTGAAACTGGCAGACAGAAGGAATAAATTACATTCCAAATTTCTAATAAAAAAAAAGGAATTATTCAATTGTTTTTCTTCTTTTAGACAATTTATAAAGCTATAAAAATCGACTTCGAGATGCTTTTTAATGAATAAGTGAAATATATTCCTCATGCATGTGGTTGCTAATTACCGAAACATTATCGAGTTGCTCAGTGATGTGTTAAAACCATATTAAAGGAAACAATTGTTCTTAACATAATCACTGCAATATGACAGAAAGATTCATATTCAAAGATAAAATAAGTTTTTATATTATGTTATAGAAATTCAAAGTTTCAAAAATACCAATTTTACAGATGGTCAATCGTTAACTGAAATTGTTGGCGATTTGCAGCCCCTTTATGCGTTTATTTAAAAGCATTTGTTTATTCATTTGTCCCCGTTGATTATTTTTTATTTGAACAGTTATGAAAAGTGTGTTTTAAAATAAAACAATTCCTTTTCATTTCAGTCTTACCAAAGGTACGTGAAGGAGCATGGGAAAGAACCCAAGTTGCCAGGGATGGAGTTCACAAACCAACAACTGTTTTTCATCAGTTTTGCTCAGGTAGGATTATTTTGCTATCTTTAGAGTCGCATCAAACTGAAAGCATGACAAGAGCGACCTAATGTATCATTAGATTCCAAGAATATTACTCAATGTGACCACAAAATGTTTCGAAATTATAAATGCATTTGAACAAAATCCTACTTATACAGTGGAATCTCGTTTAACGAGCCTGATTTATTCCCAAATCTTACTCGTCAAGCGAAATCATTTTTTCGATAAGAATCCATGTAATCCAGTCCGACAAAAAATTCTCAGGTATTTGCTCAAATTCCTCTGAGTTGCGTTCGACAACGCTATCCGATAAAAACATGCAGATATAAAGATTATCGCTATTCAAATAAGCGCTCAACACAGACAGATAACGTAAATCCGGATCGTGACGTCATGATGTCTCAGTACCACTCATTCGATGAAATATCATTCATCAAGACTTTTTTTTTCACATTTTCAATGCAAGGTGTTCATTAAGAGTGGTTCAATTGTATTAGATTTAATGAAGCACATTTTTTAAAAATAGGAACCGTCTCATTTTATAGATCTCATTTTGTGAAACAACGGCGCACAAGAATGCGCGTGACGTCAATCTGAGGCATTGAGGTTGCTCGAAGATACAGAGTTATCATTAGCTGAAATGACAGCACGCTCTTATTGTTTTTATTGCAGTAAGAAAAGAAGCTTCGATGAAAAATTGTCCTTGCAGAGCATTGTAATGCAATTACAATTAATAAAAAATAGGCTAATGATCTTGATTTCAGCAGTTTACTTATAACTCTTATTAAATCCATTCACATACAATAACGAGTCTGATTCACTCACTGAATTAGTGAATTTTTAATTTTAAATCTGCACTTAAGTAACTTAAAATGTAAACATCACTTAAAAATGTTTCAGTATCTCAAATTCTCATATATTATTATAGGAATCAAAATAATAAATGTCCCAAGTAGAAAATGCCATCTAATTAAGAAGTTAAGAAAATTCGTATGTCAAGAGGTTAATTTTATGCATATAAATATTTAAAAATAAAGAAAAAATGATATGCATCTAAAAAATTTTACTAAACTGCAGACATTCAATCATTTTAAAAACATTTTTGAAACATCTAACAGCTGTCATATTAATTAATTACATTGAGTGAATTATTGAAATTTGTCTATTATTTAGTTTTTACTTTGTAGATCCTTTTATAAAACATCTTTTGAAAAGTTTAACTTTCAAAAGAAATTTAGTAACATTAAATTTCCTTAACTATAAGCACATTTTAATAATACCTTTTGAACGGCAGAAAAATAAGGTTTATTACCATAAATAATAAATATTCTATTAAATTTTATGGAAATTTCCTGTTTTTTTTTTCCTTCCTAAATCAAGATAAAGGAGCCAATGTATCGTTACGCTGTCAGAACTATATACATTGAAAAATTATTTTTCGGAGTTATCTGTATTGCATCAAATGGAATTAATATTATGCGTATGTGTATAATTACTTTGCAGATTAAGGAATGATATATTCCAATAGGGAATCCAGTTTGAAAGTGAATAAAATTGGATTCGTTATCTAACCATTTGGTGAGAACATGACTCAGTCTTTCACTAATACCTGCTATAGTGATTCTGAAACTTGTGTTAATATTAATTATTTTGTATAATATGATTGAAGATGTATATAGTATAACATTCTCCACTTAAATTCAAGAGAAATTTTTTTAAAAATGGCCCTAGAGTATATTTATTTTTATTAGATAGAATTCAACTCAAAAGGGGCCTTTACCGAAATAGACAGCCTTTGAGTTGGATAATGTAGGCCCCGCGTGCCAGAAAGTTCTTGAGATCGTGACATCTTTTTGTATTCTTCTAAGTTGCCCTCGCCTTCTGCAATACAGCCATTGATACAATAGATTTGAAGCTCGAAATTCCGATTTCCAATGAAGGAAAAGTCACAGTAAGTTAGATCCGAACCATATAAGGGACGAGGGAATATTTTATATTAGCAACATTTTCATCACCGAATATTTTCTCCGAGTGTAATATTAAGGAGCAAACTGCGGAAACATGAAACTTGGAATGACATGGGATAAGTATCGCAAGACATACAAAAGATGAGTAATAGGTTTTTTTTCCAGTCCTTTGTTGTCATAAGCATGCCTTAAATATTTGATTTGATCTGACGATAACCATCGAAATATATTTAGCTACTGTAATTCAACCACGTGTTCAAAAAAAAAAAAATCATAATTTTTTTTTATTTTTCATGTAGAATGAAGTGTATATTTTCAACAAGTATATTTTAGTGTCTCCTTTTTTTTTTGCAGATGAAGTGCGAAGTTCGAAATAAAGAGGGATATGAAGAATATATCGGCGATTCCACGTCGTCTTTGTTGCAGACGCCATTCCGCTACAGGTAAAGCTTATAAAATGTACAAGGCATAAGGGGTCTGTTTGGTTTAGTTATATTAACGTCCCGTTTAAAGCAACACTTGGGCTATTTTGGGACGGACCTCGTCATTTTGAACCGCGGTCAGATGACGAGGACGACACCTGAGCTGGCACCCTCCTCTCCACACCACACCACACCACACCAGCGGGATAGGGGGTCTGTTACCGGAGTTGAGAAACTAATTAGATTGGACCAGTAACATGACCTCTATCATATATTTAGGCCTCAAAGTATACAACTTATAAAGCAGTGATAGAAATGTGGTTTATGAAATGACTTTTGCTTTCTTGTGTACGAAGTATAATGAAAGCATTGTAATCGCCAAAAGAAATTCGAACTCAAATTTTTATGAATCTCCATATTTCATACCTCCCCGAGTAAATTTTTTTTTTTGCCATTATGTCTGTCGGTCCATCTGTATGCTTATGAGAAAGATAACTCAACAAAGTTTCGAGCAAGATGGATGAAATTTGGTATATGATCATTACACCAAATCCGTAGATTTCTATCAGACTTTGAGCAAAATCTGTTTTGAGGAAGTCTGTCTGTCTGTCCGGCTGTTTCGAAATAAGTTAACACTATAGCAACAAACCGAAGAGAGCTGGATGGATAAAATTTGATACACAGATTAAAATGTGGAAACCAATCAAATTTGAAAGCAAATCCATCAAGGGGTTGACTTTCAGTTGGTCTGTACTTTCACAAGCATTTAACCGATATACAGTTTTTAAGACTATATTTTCTACTTTAAAATTTATTTCTTATAGAGTTTAATACTTTGTTTGGAAGACAAATTATAAAGCATTCTACTATATTTTTTAAATTAAAACTACTGCGCATTCAAAAAATGTTAATGTTTTTGACATTCGGCGATATTCCCCTAGGTTTACTTTTTTTTTTATCTATTTGAATATGAAATTATTCTTGCATGATGTTTTCTTTTGCTTCAATTCACTAGCTTTTGAACTTTCTTTGAATTAGAATATTATATTTTATTTAAACAAATAAGAAAACGGAACATATCTTTTTTTTTACTTAATTAACTCATGAATCGATATTTACTCGAAAAGACGAATATTCTCTCAATCGGAAAATGTCGCCTAATTTTTTTCGAAAAAAAATTAGAGATTAATAAAAAAAAAGAAATTAAATAACTTCTAAATAATGCATGGTAGTAAAGTAAACATTCGGATTATATGCTGTCAAAATTTTGAAAAAAAAAAAAAACTATTGGCGGCGAAATAACACTTGTAATATTTATTTTGAGAAACAACGATTTTGCTAAAATTAATGACATATTGCAGAGAAAAAGTACCAAATCGAAGCAATTAAATGAAGTTCTTATAATTATTTAATAAGTAATGTTATCTTGCAAATATCACTTATTCGAAATGTCGACATGAAAGACAATTAATTGCAAGCTAATTTCGTAAGTTCTCAAGAAACTCTGGAGAAATTATATATCCTATTTTAAACTCTACCCCGGGAAGAGGACTCGTCATTGAGGATGAGAAGCTTTCCACATGGTGGTTGGTTCTCGCTACTCCTGTAGGTTCATGAAAAGATGAAAAGGTAGGGAGATTAGTTCTTCCCATCGATGACGGGGCGTACTTCCTTAGGGACGTGTACCTTGGCTGCCGATGACCGTTAGGATCACAGTTTTCCCACCAGTGTTGCTGCGGCGGCGACTCAAGTTTTTCCGAGTGCTTTCCGGCGGGCCGGGGTTTTAGCAATGAGATAAAATTGATATAATTGAATAATTTACTCGATGAAACTTCTTTAAGTTCTTCAGAACTAAGATCTGCTTTTTTTCCCCAACATTTTTAACTTTGCTCGTTTTGCAAAAAAAAAGTAAAGTATTATTCGCTCAACTGACATTTGCATAGGAGTGTCTATTAATTTACGAAGACATTTCTTTCTCAGTAGCGTATTTTTTTTTGTTTATTGATGGAATAATGTGTCTAGTGATTGCAACTACTTTAGTATTATTTTTAAAACCTTTTTAAATGGCAAAAAATAAAAAATAAAAGGGAAGATGTAACAAAAATTTGTCAAAAATCGCGAATACATTTGAACTACAAATAACAGACTGAATACTAATCACAGATTCGTAGAGTTCTATAAATACATCGAATTTTAAATGTTGACTATATTTCCTAGGAAGAAGCTGAAATAATAATCAAAGCCTTAGCATAAAATATTGTAGAGTTTTATCATTAGATTTGAAATGCAATTTAATACAATGTTTCAAATAATAATAAAAATAAAATAAAAACGTAATCCAAATTTGTTTCAAAATATCAAAACGAAACTATTATTGAAGGTAGAAATTTATTAACGAATTTAATTATTTAAATTAAGTGCCATTTCAATGCTACTTCTGATCTTGAAATAGTGTTTCAATATCAGGTTTAACGATGAAAGATATTCGTAATTTACCAAATAGTCTTTTAAACATTTTTAAAACATAGCAATACCAAATCTGAGAATTATGATGTCTAAATAATGACAAATCTATGAGTTGTGCACTTCCGTGTATGAAAATATGAATAACGATGAAATTTTTATATAAAAAAATTGAGGAAAAATAGAAGGAATCTTAATAGTCGCATTGGGAACATAATTCAAACTATGCTGTTGAATACACATAAACTGCGATATTAAGTGCTGTAGAAATGCGTCATACTGCTGTAGTTAAAAACCAAATGTCAATTTTATTAATGCATATTGCTTACAGAATTCTAACCTGGTGACAAAGAAAGGAAGGGGGGGGGAAGGAAAGTTTAGATGTCCCGGAGGTGAAATTTGGAAGTCAAATCGTTAGTGCTTTACATCATTTTTTAACAATACCCGAACCATTTACATTTGCTGAATCGATGATGGATATTTGGAGAGAAACAGCATTTTATTCCCTGTTTACCACTTACTCTCGCTATTGTTCTAAGACGATGGGTTAGACGTGTGAGACGACGAAAATGTTTACTCTGATATAATTTTTTCCCTTTTGATACGCTATTTCCTCGTCTATTGAATGCACACCACTGAGATTTAGGAATTTTGAAATCTTTTTACTTTCTCTCATTTAACTGGTTTTATTAATGCTTTTTGAGAAGATGGAGTATTATAACTGATTGTCTACACTGTTTCTGGTGTATTAGGTTTTAAAATTCGTAAACTTATGTATGCTCGATAGCAGTGCAATATTTTTAAATTTTCGGAAATTATCCACCAGTTATTCAAGTTAAATAAATGTTTCATATGAGTAGCGCCATCTAGTAAATTTTAGAAAAATTATTTCAAAATTCAGTAATATATAATATATACTGAACATATATATATATATTACTGATTATATTCAGTAATGTATAATATCGAATTCCATACTATTTATATATATTTTATTGTCGCTTTTCATATATAAAAACCCTTTTATTCTTTCATCCAGTTTATTTTCATTTTTTGTTATTTTTTATATGCTCTCTTTTGCTTATATATTACTTTATTTAATATTATATATAAGATAAAAACATTTAAATAAAGATAATTTCGCTATTTTACATATTTATGAAAATGTGTTTTTATAGATTGCATCCATTAAATTTATTCAATTTTCTTGTATTTGAATAGAAAATATTGAAATCGTCAAAATATTAGAACTTGAGATTTCGATTTTCCTGAGTTTGCAAACATCAATATTGTATTCTATCTGCATGCCTATGACAACGATAATTCAAAAACACAACAAGTTAAGATGAAATTTGCTGCCAGATCTTGGCTTCAGAATTGTATTGTCTGCTTAAGGAACCCTAGAGTAGCACTTACCGACGTTGACACTTCGTAAAGGAGTGGTGCCCTGAAAGATGAACGGTTATTACTCCTTCTCATTCCGCGAATAATTGTTCACCCTATTGCTAAGTATAAAAAACTCCGTTTTTCATCTTTCCTCGCACCCCCCCCTTTTTTTTTTGACAAAATAAACTTCTCCTGGCACATGCGAAAAGTGACGAGGGATTTAGAATCTGAGAGTGAACAGTAAACCAATATATATCAAGTTTTAAACTAATTCTTTCAAAACGTAATCGTTTTCTGATTTGAAATTGAAAAGCGCAACAAGATAGATAAATGAAATTAGATATATGGACTTGTCACCAAAATTGCAGATCGAATTTACTCGGACGAGAACTGATGCTGCTCAAAGTGCAAAAGCGTTTTCTTTCCTTTACAATCAAGCGCCATTTTGAAAACGAATAAAGGAAAGATGAGAAAAGAAAACTATCGATATATTTTTTTTTCTCTACAAATTTTTACTTTCATTTATACGAAATGATATACAGAAAAAGAATTTATCTTTCTCTGTATTTTTCGTACACAGAAAAAAAAACTGTAATCATCAAACAAAACTGAACCCCAGATTTTGTCGAATCTCCACGTTTTAGAATTCTCCACGTTTCAAAATTTTCAGAAAATGTCTGTCTGTCTGTCCGTCTGTTTGTTTGTGACAAAGATAATTCCAAAACTCTTTGATATAGACAGATGAAATCTGGTATATGGTTTATACAGTCCGACTTTCTGTCTGCTCAAAATAAATTAACACTATAGCTACAAAACGAAGATAACTAAATGGATAAAATTAGGTACACACATTTAACATCGATAATGCAGGAACCTGTCAAATTTTGAACCAAATCTAATATGTGTTGGATGTTTGTCGATTTGTGCTTTTAGAAGCATGTAAACGTGATGATTAAAAAAAAACGCAATGATTAAAATATATCAAATTTGGTATGTGATTTTGACAGCAATTGTAGTTCCGATTCAAATTTTGCCTTCAATCGGTTGGGGAAAAACCCGCCTAAAATACAAATTCATCTTTATTAGAGAAAATGCGAGAAAGGTTTCGGGAGAAAGGTTTCCGGTTGGTTTAAGATATCCGCATATGCTCGAAGACCATTTTGAAAAATAAATTAAAATAAACATTGTAATTACATTTTATGATCATTATTGCATACAATCTTTAATTTAAGCATTAAAAACATTTTTAACTATCACATATTTTTTATAAAGCTTAATTTTATGGTAAATTGAGTATGGTAAGTAAGCATGTGGCAAAATTAAACTGATAAAATTGCATATAAAGAATTTTGAGATACTTTAATCCTGATGCCGACATTAACCCTGACATTCCGAATTCAAAGCCATTTAATTTTGTTACAAAATTAAAAAACAACTTGTCTATTACGTTGTATCTTCATGAATGTACTTAACTTGCTATTTTGTGAAATATATTCGTTTTATTATTGCAATATAAGTTTATTTGTTAGAGAAAGTTTTCATATATTGTGAATTACATTTTTGGATGATTATACTCAAGTACATAGAATTAAAGCGAAAACGCATGAAGTAATGTAAAGAGTACATATATTTGTAAGTACGAAAACATATTTATTATTAATATATATTAGAAATACACATATATTTATAATGTTTATTTTCTGCTTCATTTATGATTATGAAATAAGTAATGGTGACAGAAAGTCTAGACATAAATGTTTAGATATGTGGGAAGTTTCACAAGACCGTTTGAAGAAATTCCCTCGAACTTTTCCCCTTCGACTCTCAAGAGATGCATGAATTCATAATTGATGAGAATCGTTAAAAAGTTTCTTTCCCATTGAATAGCATCTCAATTTTGAAAATAGCCTGCGAGTTCTGCGTAATTAGTAATTCTCATACCAATTCCAACTTATAACAGCGATATTTTTATTAGTTAAATGACGGATAGATTATTAGAAGGGGAAATTCATAATGTGTTGTTGGCTGCTTCAGATGATAAAGAAATTATGTCGGATTTAGAAGATAATATTTCCGAAGTTACTGAATTATCTTCGAACGACAATGATAATTTAGAAGAAAATGAATTATCATTGAAATAAATGGAAACATTTATTTGTCCAATATAAATTGATTTAGTATAGAAGTGAATCCCGTTTGGAAGCAAGTAAACGTACTTTGAAAGATACTAGAACTTTTCACTCGGATCTGCTAGATACTGAAGAATTTATGTCGAACTGTTTAATTTTTTTTGTTTATCATTAAAGACATCAAGAAAATTGTCATCGTTAACTCAAATATAAAAGGTTTAGTTTAGGTATATTAACGTCCGTATTAAATCAACACTAGGGCTATTTTGGGGTGGACCTCGTAATTTTGAACAGCGGTCAGATGGCGAGGATGAGTCCTGGGCTGGCACCCTCTCTCTAAGGAATCCGGAGCCGAGACTTGACTCCCAAACCATCGCGGCCGTCTCAAATATAAGAGGAAAATATGCACTTAGGGATAATTAGAAAGAAATTAATAGTACTGAATTCAGTGTCTTCAGAGGTTTACTTTTGCTTGCTGGATTATTCAAATTCTGCAATGAATGTACATCCAAGTTTGTGGAATGCAAAGAAGGAAAGGGCTAGTTTCTTAGTTATGATGAGTTTAAAAAGATTATTTCATCCATCATAAGCTTTGATATTTGATCGAGAAAACGTTCCCGTAGGAGAGAAATTCGCAGTTCAGCAAATTATGGTTCTTTTTTGAAGTCTAGATGTGGCATTAATACAAAGCCACACTTGTAGAAGATATGAGTTTCCACGCCAAGAAGCTGCAGTTAAATTAGTGAAAAGTGCGCAACAGCTGTTGAAATATTTTGGAAATTTTATTCTATTACTGAAACATTCCGCTCGATAGGTAGAAGCAGCTAAAGAGGTCACTGCTATCTCTATATATCAGATGTTAAATTTTAAAATGTTTACAAGAGGTATTATAAATAGATTAATCGCGCTTGAATTAAATATATACAAAATGTACTTCTACGGTTGATCATTGAGGAACTATATTTTTATTGTGTTAGATATACTTTCATAAGCAGGTAATTTTGCCTATATTATATAACAAAAACATGGAAAAGAATATAACTGTTATTGTATTTTAATTGTTACTATTATTTTTTATTAAAGATGTCTGATAAAAGAAACAAAGTTAATCTAATTTTAATTTAGCTTTTTTATTTGTAAAATAATGGAATTTTCTAATATTTTTACATTTATTTTTTGTACCTTCTTGAATTAAATGTGGATATGTGTTGTTAGATTGTGACTTATGGCACTTTACAAGCCCGCTGACAGTTATCTGTCAGCTATTTAAGCCGAGTGAGTCTCTCTCTCTCTCTCTCTCTTTTTCATTAACGCCAACTAGGGCCAAGAGTACGACTTAGCTACTTCATGTGTCACATTCACTTGCACAACCCCTTTTTACAGGGTGGGGGGGGGGCACATTCATACACCTCACAGATAGAACACAGAAGAACAACCATGCCCGAACCGGGACTCGAACCCGGGACGTCTATATCACGGGAAAGACGTGCTACCCCTATTCCAGGACGCCGGCAAATGTGGATAAATATGTATATAAAATATTGCGTTTTACGTGGAAGCTTTTCTTAAAAACAAATTGTTTCGTTAATTTCATTAAAAAAATCGAAAAGATTGTTAGTAATAGGAATAAGAGACATTTGGACTTGAATAGATTACATGTATATTCGTAATGTACACAGAGGGTTAAACATTTGTCTAGAAAATACTAGAATCTAATAAAAATAATACAAAATAATTTTTTAAAATTTTTGAAATGGATAATATAAAATTTTTATAATATTTACACAATTATTAACAAAATAATGGACTATATAATTCAAAATTTTGATTTAATTGCCATTATGATATGTAAAATCTGCCTACCAAGTTTGGTGGCTGTAGTACAGAAAGAATAGGAAAAATCACTTCATGGAAATGGGAATTTTATGAAATTATCAATTTTGAGAAAAAACCACATTTTGAGTACAAAAAAAAATGTATTGTTAATTTAAAGTTAAGGAATCATTTATTTAAAATTCATCACATTCAACATGTACTCCTCTTTTTTCTTCTCCATATGATTTTGTTCCTTTTAGTCCCTGTATTTTTTCCAGATCAATTTTATTGCAGGTAATGAAGAGGCGCTTTGACGCATTGTCTACCTGTCCATGCATTTGCTCACTCTTTCCTAATCAAGAAAAGTACATCCAATAGCCGTTTCTTAAATATTTTTAAATATATTTAACTCTGAAATTAAAATTTTAATTCCACGAAGTTTTTCTGAACTGTATAGTTGCCATTTTGCACCCAATATCTGAATTTGCAATTTCATATACCTTTCATTCTGAATATATTTCCAAAAGAGCTAATTTAATTCCCTGTTTGCATTCTGCATTCAATTCAAATATAAACAGCAGTTTAAAGATCACAATCATATTGATAACTTGATATATTTAATCTTTATTATATTAATTATTATTTTTGGCAACTTTTCAGATTTATCTTGATATTTTATATTATTGCAAGTGCACGTTGATACTTGAACCAAATATCGGAGCCTTCTATCGAGGCATATTGAACAAATGTATGCAAAAACTGATTATGGCGAATGGGTATGAGCGGGGATAGAACCTGGGACCTTGTGGTTCGCAGCCCAGTAACACGACTACAATACAAAAGCAATTGCTCGTTGTGGCGCCATCTACCCGCAACCAAAGTCGTCAGACTCACTTGACTCAGCAACGCAAAGAAGTCAGATTCACTTGACGCAGCAACACAAAAAGGCCACAGCTACCCAAAGTCGTCAGACTCACTTGGCGCAGCAACAGCATCAGCACCTATTCACCCACGCACGCTCTCCCTAACGCTTGGCGCTACTCAAATGGGTACAGGCGCATTAGAATCAACAGCTAATACATCACCACTCAACAGCCATATCATTCGTCTCACCTCCGATTGACTGGAGGGAGAGTCTGTAGTGAAAGTTTATAGGCCAGTTAACAGCTACGCTACATGAGCAATTGCTTTTGTATTGTGGTCATGTTACTGGGCTGAGAACCACAAGGTCCCAGGTTTTATCCTCGCTCAATTCAATCCGCCACATGACTATTCACAGTCTTCCATGAAGTCTAAGTTAATATTACTTGTGTATTTTTACGGTGATTATCCAGTAGTAGTTTAGAAGTTTTTCAACAAAACTGTTTGCGAGCTTTCCTTTTCCTCCCAGACTCTTACATTAGGGCTAAAAAAAACAAACAGATGTAGAAACTCAAAGTAATTAATAGACACAAATAATTCAAATAAACAACAAAAAAAAATTAAAACGGATATTTATTTACATGATTGAAAATACTGAAAGTTTTTTCTCACTTAAAATGAATTTAAAGAAATTCGTTTTATGCTTTTAAAATTTATATAAAAATCGCTGGTTCTTTCTTCTGGGCATCGTAAAAATAAAGTAAAAAGAGTTTTGTAAATTTAAAATTATAAGCTTCCGAATAAAACAATAAAAAATTCGGTTGGAATGCGATTTGCAACGTAGGCGGATAACATAATTCTTATTCGCATTCATCAAAAAATGAAATTGTTTGACGTTGAAGTTAATATTTCGGATTCTATGATGAGGGCTATACTAAATAAAAACCATAGGAAATAATGCATATTTTACTTACTTTCATTATTTTATGCTGCACAGAATGCATTATTTCAGTTGAATTGTTTTCCTTTTTTACACTAATGATAATTAAATGCTATTTATTACATATATTCGCCATTTTAACTTTTTATATCTATTACACGATTCACAGTTAATTTCGCGAATCAGTCACACAGAAAACGGAATTTGAAATTAGATATTAAATATATAATTTACTGGTTGATTAGTCCACCAGTCAGAATCTTTGAACTCTTTCGTGAAAATAATTTAGATTATGATTTTTAGAAATTGTTCTTTGAGAATAATTTTGCTTTAGATCAAAGAGAAGTAAACATTTCAATTTCTTTAGATTTCGCTTTCGGAAAGATGAATAACTTCAAATTTCAGCAAATATTGATATTATATTGTTTTAATATTTTCTCACAATGTACATTATAAATGAGTTAAAAACCGTGTCATGCATATTTCAAATTCATCCTTTGCTGCATTCCAGCTGAAGTTCTTATTTATTCATTATGTTTTACCTTATTATGCCTGTTTTGAATTTCTAACTGGTTACAAGCGTTTATTAATAGTTATGTTTTTTAATGATGAATCATTTCGTAAAATATTTCGATTTTTCGTAAGCCAAATTTTCTAAGAATAATTTCTGTGAAGTAAATATAAAAAGGTTTACATTAAAAATTAAAACTCACGATTTAACAGTCGTTCAATGTCATTGCAAACAAATTTACCAAATTCAATTTGAATAAATGAATTTTCTATGAACACTTCTTATTTTTTCTTACGGATTTTAAAACTTAAGAGATGAAGTTAAATTCGCAATGCCCTTTATTTCAATTAAATGTATTTTTCTGTTTTACTATTCATTAATGTTCATAGCTAAAAGTTATTTTATTGGTGTATCAACAGCTATGTATTTTTACTCTTTATTTAACCAAACTTTACCGCCGTCCTATTTAAAAGACAGTTGAATTAAATCTGACTAAATAAAAAAAAGATTAAAATCTACATAAAATTTCTAGTAAATTATTATAAATGGATTAAATTTAATAAATTATTGGGGAAAATCGAATTTGAAAGACAAATTAACTGAAAAGACAAATTAACAAAAATTAACTAACATCCTTAAAAATGTTATAGTCTTAACCCATTAGATAAAAATAATTTTCTTTTTACTTAACGTTTAGAATTTTTAGTATATTATCAGTGTTGTTCAAAACATTAAAAATATTCCAGGCATTTGATACATGTTTTCTAACGGTCCTATAAATGGACAATAGTCCATTATACATCTTTTTTTTCTAATCACTCATTCTTCCAAATCACATTCCTTAAATTCACGGAACAATGTTTTTTTTTCTTTTTCTTTTTTTTTTCCCCACGCTGGAAAGCAGCGAGTAACTGAAGGTTGGGAAGTTCTCAAATTCCTTTGCATCAGTCCCCCTCGCCAAAACTGGTTCTTTTGTATATAGCATTGCACATGTGTTTGTGAAACGTCTTTAGTACTTTCTTATCTATAACTCAGTTGCTACTTTATTTTTTAGTTGCTGGCCTATATGGACATTTCTGATGTCCCCAAATTTTTAACAACGGAGCAAGATCTCCAATATGTGAATCTTTATTCGATGACGAATTTGGTGATCCTGGGAATGATAATTGTTCCCCCGGAACCAAGTGTGGTCAGTGGCGGATACACGATTCTACCTCAAATTTTAATATAACAGAAAGATGTGGCCATCTTGAAATTCGAGATACTGCTGGCAGTGTGGAGGATTGATCAAATATTTATGAAGGAACTGATACAAAACCATCTAATTGGAAAAAAATGTGAACAAGAATTTTCTCTTTCACCATGTTCTTTTTCTTCTCAAGATCATCAACATATTGCAGATATGATATTAGGATAAACTCTCGTTGAACTTTTTAACATGATGACCAATGATACGATACAGAGACTAACCGATATGCAGCGCAGAATTGATGTCAATGAGAGGGACATCAGAAAGTTTATAGATATTCTTTTTTATAGTGATTATTACTTGAAAAAATGTATTGGGAGAATGCTCCGGACACGGGCACAACTTTAGTGAATAGAACTAAATCCAGGAAGCGATAACATGACAAAAGATGTCTACATTTGATTGGCAATTCATCCATCAACAAAGAGAATCCTTATTACAAAATTTCTTCACTTTAAATAAAATTTAATATTGCATTTCAACAATTTGGAATATTTTCAGAAAATCTAACGATAGATGAAAGAAGGGTACTTTATTTCAGAAGACGTGGTTGCAAGATGTAGCTACAAAATAAACCTTCGAAATTTGGATACAAATTATCAATATTGAACATCATTTCAATATATTCCTTATCAAGGAGCTTAATGAAAATGTATGGATCAATGTTCAGGGGGAACTTTGCTCTCTGTTATGAAGTTTCGCAAGATATGTGGATCACTTTTTACTTCACATGGGTTAAACAAAAGAGATTTAACCCATTTCCGTTTGCAACAAAAATAATTTTGCGCCATTGGAGCTGTCCGAGATCGAACAGTGGCAGCTCCAGGAATCGAATGGAAAAAAGTTCTCTAATATTTTTAAAATCGTTAGCTAAAACTGTGAGAGGAACATCTGATGCATTGTTTGATAAAGCTAACCAAATAGCTGCAGTTCGTTGGAATGATAATTATGTAGTTTTGTTACTAACAAAATTTGAATTTACAAAAGTGCACAACAAAGTAGGGCGTCATGGGAAGAAAAGGCAGAAAGCATGTTGATGTGCCATTCTGTATTATTTTTTATAAAAAATATAAAAATGGAGTAGATATATTCGACAGTCTTATGGGAAAATTACTTTACTTTTATATAAGGTAGAATGTGGTACTGGCCACATTCCGAGAATCGCTTTAAAACTATTCTCATTACAGCCTGAAAAATTTTAAAACAATTTTTCCCTAATAATGCTTAGAATTCATTAACATTTCGCATACTTATTTTACATAAAGTGTTTTCGGCAAAAATCTGTCCAAAGTCATGTAGGCATGGTAAACTTATGGCTAGATTTTATGCAAGGGTTAGACAACGAGTTCCCTAGACCTGCTTTCGATTCTAAGAAGATTCTCTGAAAGTATAAATGACAGACATTCAACCCCCTGTTGGATTTGACTCGAAACTTGACAGGTATCGACAATATATTTGTTAAATCTATATACCGAATTGTATGCATCTAGCTCTCGTCATTTTGTAGTTATCGTATTGATTTATATTCCTACATACGTACAGGCAGACTTCATCAGATGAAGTCTGTGGTAGAAATCTATGAATTAATTTCCAAAACCTCATACGAAATTTCATCCGTCTAGCTCAAAGCGTTTTTTTAATTATCTTTGTCATAAGCGGACAATTTTAAAAGTGTTTTTCGGAATCAGGGAGATATGAAACGTGAAAATTCATCGGAATTTCGAATTTTTTTACAATAACAATACTTTCTCCATCCTTTGTATAAGAGTAAAAACCTACCACACAATAAGCATTCGTCAGCATTGCTTCACTGTTTAGTTACACCGCTGTCGCTTGAATTTTTAAATTTTACATATTTTAGTACTCTCGTTGGTAATGATATATTCAGATATTTTCAGAATCTATTTATCAACTTATCGATTCATTTGATTAAAAGGAATTTTTAATTTTGAGGTACCGCTTGATGATAAATTAAATATTGATTTCCCTATCCCATACCATAGAACACTATTATAATAAATTATGAATAGACATTTAGCAAGCAAAGACCGAAAAATGTTGCTACGTTTTTTGAAGTAAAAAAAGGAATATTTCTAAACTATACACATTTCAGATATTTTTTTGAAAAATCAGAATTGAAAAAAAATATTTAAAAACTATTTATTATGGCTCTGTAAAAATATTAATTTATCATTCACAACTGTAATATTTGGAAAGGTTAATTATAAGTAGTATTGCTTGTAAAGCAATGAAATTAAAAAGTAGAAATGAAAGAAAATAAAAAAATCTCCCTTCTGGTTTATTGGTAAAAATGTATTTTTGAAAGTGCCTTCATTACGTTCAGTGAAAAGATACTGTTACATATTGATCCATTATACATTAAGAAATGATCACAGCTATTGTAATCGAAAAGTTTAGACATAAATTTTTCGTTTTCTACCAGGAATTCAAGTTTTTTTTCAACTCATTCAAATGCGCGAAATATAACAATTTTTTCCAGATTTCTTTGATTATTAATATACAACTTCATTCATTCCGAGCTCTTTACTACGAATTTGGAATTCATCACAAATATTTCTGAAGTGACAGAATTTTAAGCACTTCAATCCGGAACGGAAGAGACACGGAGAGAGAGTCATTTAGCAGTGTAAGAATTGGAGATATTCCTCGCCCTTTCCCGATCTCATTAGCAGAATTCCTGACTTTCAAGACAAACAATACGTAGGAAATATTGCCTTCCTCCATAGTCTAGCGCTATGAACATCTTTATTCCCTTCCCCTTTACTTCCTGTAGCTACATTATGACCTCTCGAGTAAGCCGAAACTGTTCTGTATTAATGCGGGTCGAATAACCGAAGGAATACGTAAATATACTTTTTTTGTGCAGCGATATTTTTGTACTTTTTTTTTTCATTTTTTGCAATAATTTTAGAGTAACCATAAACAGCTACTTCGATCTGCCGCAGATACACGGAAGTGTTGAATGATCGGAATGCCGCTGAAGCATAGGCGGGAACTGTGGTTGAATTCCATAGGCCGTTATCGGCTGCGGTACAATTCTTTCCGTAGCAGGCACGTCTAATCATCTGAAGAGGGTAGCAGACTCCACACCATTTCTGTGCTCACCAGTGTGGCGAGAACTGACCACTTCCATGTTTCTTCTTCTTTCTTCGCAAGAAGCTTCACGTTTCCATGCGACGGGAAAAATGCATTCGTAGGGTAATTTACTTTTGTGCTTTCTTGTGACTGACAAGGATCATTTGCCAGAAGTTACAACTTTAAATGCAGATGAGGTATATTTTAGAATACTATGTTAGTAAATTCCTTGACAATCTATGCGAGTTTTTTAAAAGTTCCGTTGCTTCTCATTAAAAAAGAAAGAAATTATTACCCAATATGAAAGATAGATTTTTACGTATCAGCTTACTGAAGAAGCCAAGCCAGCTGACATTATTTACTTTTTTTTTACAGTTATTCCTCGTTTTTTTCTGTTTTTACTTTCAATGTATATAATTCATTTTTTGTAAACAGAATTGAAAGAATGAGCTCTTACAAGTAGTTGTTCCTTTGCAGGCGTGTTTTAATTATAAGCAACTATAATTTACTCTGCACAGTAAAATACGGCTCTCCTTCCACAAAATTCTAACAATTCAATCTAATTCAAGATATACAGCGCTTGACAAAATAAACTGTATTGGAACCACCCTTAACGAGCATAATCTGTTCCGGAATCTTATTTGTCCCATAGGAATATAAATACGATAATGTATTCCATTTCAAAAAAAATACTCAAAAAATTTATAGCAATGTAATTTACTATTTATATGCATACTTCCTTTTTACAAGAAAGCTATCTAAAGAATTTTTCTTGACTGTGCTTCAAAATTTAGCGAAAACAAGAAAGCATTATCGTTCAATAAATTTATACCGCGAATAGATGCTACCTTATTAATAAGCATAGGATGCTGTACTTTCCAATTCTTGCAGAAGTTCCCTTATTTCATTGTAAGATTGTTGCTGTATTGTCTTGATTATTTCTTCCACTCCATACCAATTTTCCTGCATAGCCTTTTTCAGTGACGCAGAAGGCAACTCGATAAATTAGATAATTCTGTCAATGACTTTCCCCCAACCCACCGATATTGCTGCTATCTCTAATTCCATAATATTGGAAAGAGACAAAATCTCATCTGTTAAGACTTCACGGTCACTTGCTCAAACTCCTCGATTTAGTTTAGTTTAGTTATATTAACATCCCATTTTAAAGCAACACTAGGACTATTTCGGAAAGGGCCTCGTCATTTTGAACCGTGGTCAGAGGACGACATCGGAGCTCGCAATCCCCTCTCCAAATTATCCCACCACACCATAGAGAGGACATTTGGTCCCGGCGGATTTAACGTGCACCTGACCCTCTTACACGAGTGAAAGCGGGTCTCGATCCTGGAACCTTCCTGTGCCTTCCTTACCACCAGACCACGCGGCCCGTTCAACCCCTCAGAATCACGTTCGACAACACTATCCAGCTAAAACTTTTTTCTTGTAGATAGATATAAGAGTTATCTTCAAGTAAGCGCTCGAAACAGACTAATAGAATCCAATACCCGTTCTGCGAAGCATCGCTAGTGAATAGTTTTTTACATTTCGTTTTGTTAGTTATGCGAATCCATTTTCATGCGAGGTACTTGTTAAGTTAAAGTTTGTCTATATTCCTCGATTTACTTTTTAACTACAGGATGTACAAAGGATGTTGGAGAGTGAAGTTATCTGTTGTAATGTTTAAAAGGAAGCCTTCAATCTAGATTAGCAACAAAATGAATAATAATTGCTTTTTTCTTTTGATTTCTTTCTAGAGTGAACGGGGCACTCGCTAATTCCGAATTCTTTGCTGCTGTGTTCAAGTGCCCTTCCGGCAGTCCTATGAGTCATACGAAGCGGTGTTCCATCTGGTGAATGGTTTTCATTTTCGAACAAAAAACAGATTTGTATGTGAAAAGAGAAAACAATTTATCATTTCTCAAATGTATAATACATAATGTTCAATAAATGTTTTAGTTCAAATTTAAATGTCAATATCGTTAGTATTAATTAACCTTATCCCGGCATAAAAACATAGAAATAGATAAAATGTGGAGATGAGAATAAATGGTAAGTGATAGAGCAAAAGACATTTTTTTTCTTATTAAATTTAATTGGCAAGAATTTATTCTCAGAATAAAATAAATAATAAAGACAGTTTTTAAAAATATTTTTTTTTAACAATGCATTAAAAAATAGATTTTTTTTTTCATTTCGGTTATTTTCTACCTTTGAGTTTTTATCTTAAGGTTCGTTATTATAAATCTTAAAATATTTTTTTTTTAAAATTTATTCAAGTGATGCCATTCTTTTCGAATAAAAATGTAATTAAATTATTCAATCAAGTTTTTAATGTTTTTAAAATAGTGAACCCTTAGCAAGAGCATCGAAGTGCACAAAATTTCAAAACCTTACCAAATAAGAAAGCAAACTTCAAAAAAAAAAAAAAAAAAGGAAACTGAGTACTTACGAACCTATAACAAGTCAATTAATAATATGTAAAAATAGATCAAAGAATTTTAGTAAACATAGGGGAGTTTCTTTTATTTAATACGGGTAAAAAGATTCAGTTAATAATTGTTTATATTAATAAATTTTAATTATAAAGCGTTATTGCAAAAAAAAATATTTAAGAAGGACTTACTTTTCTGTATTAAAAAAATAACTGAAAGTTTTCTAAATGTGTTAATTATTGATCATTCCAATATCAAGCTCTAGTGCTCTTGAATTTGTTAGTTAAAACAATGAAAAGTTTTCCAGTTATTACTGAGCTTTTACAAAATAGGATTTATCAACAGAATCAACTGCGAAATTATTATCTTCTTATGCTTTAAATTATTACATTTTCCTTCCAAACATATCAAAAAAGCAAAAACACCATTACTACAGAAAATAAAGATTTTTATTGCTCGTGGTTTGCTCTCTTTTATTACGTTATATCAAAAAAAAAAAAAAAAAAAAAAAAAAAAAAAATTAAAGCTTCTATTCACCTTTTATCTAACTTCTCTACGAATGCGAAAAAAAAAAAATACTTGAAATTATCTTAGTCTATGAACTAGAAGAATCAAAAGCTGAGCGGGCCAGAAGAATGAAACTTCGGATATGATATTTAAACAAAAATTGTGGATAGATGAAGAATTTTATAAAAAAAAATTGACGATAGAAACTTCATGTCTGCACTTTCTTGTGTATGTGAAGGATAACTTATGAATTTTTTTTCCCCAAATGGCTCTTTCTTTATATTAGCTCTGTTTGGCGATTAGCTTGTTCTCAGATTAGATTAATGATTTATTAAACGATTAATATGGTCTAGTTTAGTCTTAGCAATTACCCATTTCGAGACTTATTTCCTCTGACTAAATGGAATGCCAGGCCTCTCCAAAGCATTTCTAATAACATTTTGTAACTCCAATAATTAAAGAAGCATTGAATGAAGCGCAGCAATAAAAACATTCATTGAAGCATTTTGAAATATCAGTATAGTGTTTTTTAAAGCATTTTATTGATGCCATTCTACAAAAGGGATGAATGACTTCTGTGCCACGTTAGCGTTATGTATATAATTATTTTATCAACAAATTGTAGACATGTACGTAGTGACGAACGCCTGATGACGAGCGCTATCTGCTGGTCAACAGGTGTTGATGCTTGTTAGACGGTGTACAGATCAGACGGGTCTGAACGAAAGTCAAGACGTGTGAGATGAGACGGGTCTCTGAACGAAAGTCAAGACGTGCGAGATGAGACGGCTCTCTGAACGAAAGTCAAGACGTGCGAGATGAGACGGGTCTCTGAACGAAAGTCAAGACGTGCGAGATGAGACGGGTCTCTGAACGAAGTCAAGGCATGCGATATGAGACGGCTCTCTGAACGAAAGTCAAGGCATGCGAGATGAGACGGGTCTCTGAACGAAAGACGCGACGTAGGTCTGGACGAGAGCTGTGAGACGATGAGTGCAGCTGACGAAACGACGAATATTGCCATGTAATGACTGCGATATTAACATGTGAATTAATCCTGAACGTATTCCGAATAATCTATTCAATGTTCATTTCCTATATATTAATGTAATTGTCCGTCCTAAATGTAATTAAATGTGCGTGATTCTAAAATAGTAGTGATTCCTGAGTCCTGTATGTGTTACATTATTCCCATACTAAACCTGCAAATGGGTTGATTGTCTGTTGGCACATCTATTCGTATACATATGAACCCGGTGAAAGTACAGCAAGCTACATAAATAAAATTTTTACATGAATTGAACTTCAAAGATGGAAATTTGTATCAAATTTTGAGTTAATCTTTAAAAGGAAAATACTGCACATATACTCACTTTGCCAGTGTTCATTCAGGAAATTGGAAGAAGGTAGAACATTGTTCAATTGCATGAGCTGTAATTTTAATTAGAGTTCAGCTACATGAGTTGTAATTTTATTTAAAATTTACTACTATTCTGCATAATATTAAAAAAAAGATTATGATTGCAATAACATCTTGATTTATTAACGTGTGCCAATATTTGCTACTGAATTCAAACGTATCTTCTTAAAAGAATATATATGTAAATGACTAAAAAAAGTCTCAAGTAGTATAATTTTGACAGATCGATTCAATATTGTGCTCTCTTCTATTTCCCTCTCTCATGTACAAAAAGTATTTCCAAATAAAAATTACAGTACTTCCCGCCCCCCCCGAAAAAAAGTGTCGGCCTCAAGATTTAGACTAATTAATCATTTGAGACCTCCCTGAATTCCATTTTAAAAAAAAAATTAAGCTAGTCTGTGAACGTGATAACCCAAGTTAGTTCAGCTATATCATCGTCTCATTTTAAAGCAGCTTTAGGGTTATTTTGAGAGGGACCTCATATATTTTGAAGTTCAGTCAGATGATAAGGATGACACCTTATCTGGCACTCTTCACCCACTCCTGACTACCTTGGCACACTAGTGGGAGGACATTTCGCCCCGAGAAATTTAACACGTACCAAATCCGCTTACACGGCAAAAAAATTGGGTATCGAACCTGAAACCCTCCAGTCCCGCAGCCGAAACATACCCACCAGGCCATCGCGGCCTACACTATAAACTCAAAAAAGCAAATGTTTTAAAACCAGATATTTATTATGGGAAATTTATGCGAAATTTGCAAATATCTATAAATATTTGGATGAAATCTATTTGTAGAAAGTATATTTGTCAGTCTGTGTTTATGTGGACCAAAAATTCGCAAATGCAAAGAGGTAGATAGATGAAATTAAGCTTATAGATCATTAAAAATTCAAATCTGTATCAAAATTTTCATCTTAGTTATTTCTTGCAAACGTATTCCACTGCAATCAAGAAAATTATATTCCTTGAGGATTTCATTTCTTGTTGAGAGAACTTTCCTTAAACACAATGCATTAAATGAAATTAAAACGCATTGATTAAGACAACCGAATTTTTGATTCGTAGTCGCCATCATTGTTGAAATGATAGATACTCAAATCACTACTAAAAAAAAGGACATATGAGACCCACGTTAACTTGAGAAGCCGATAGCAATTGCAATTTTCGATGAAGATATCGAATCGCCCGAAAATAGTTTGTATGTTTAAGAAACAATAGTAACCTATTCTAGATTCAAGGCAAAGATCAAGTAGTTTAAAGAAAGAAATCGACGACTCTTTCTTCAATCGTAAACTTATTTTATGATCGACAATATGGAAAACCAAACGAATAGAATTTCTTCTATCCTAGAAGATCAAGATGTTGTGGAATTACCTACAGCAAAGTCTCCTGTTAAGGAAATGGTTGCGACTATTACTGATACAGAAGACGAAGATTACGTTATATCAGGTAAAAAAAAAAGGTGTCGTGTAATTAGGCGAGTTTGTTACGTTTTATGGAAAGTGTGGTGAACCTTATAAGCCAGATAACAGCTACGAAACATAAGTAATTACTTTTGTCTTGTGGTCTTGTTACTCAGCTACGAACCACAAGGTCCCAGGTTCTATCCTCGCTTATAACAATCCTCTAAAAAAGCATCGAGAACGAAATAATTCCGTTTCATGCAAAATCATTAACTATTTTTTATGCACATTTGTGAAATTCTTTATAAGACATCTACCTAAACACTGTTTTCATAATCTTAAATTAATAAAAGTCGCATCTATTTATGCAAAAATGGCGCTTTTTCCGCCGATTCCCTACAATACAGAATTTAAGTGCTCATCTGCAAATTAAACCACGATTAAATTTGACATAAAATATATTCTCTTCCTTTTGTCTTTCCTGATTTTATGAATAAATCATGTATACAAAAATACATTTCTTTTCCTAAAAAAATCATTATGCTTGTATACATAAATTTCCTAACAGGATTTTGACAAGAAATTCATTCTAAACCTTTCAAAATAAATATTAGGAACAAATATTTAAAATATTCTTTTCCAGTAACAATCCAGTTACAACTTTTCGAAAAGTTATACCCGGATGTGGTGTTCGCCAAAGTATGCTCGGTATACAAAGCACCAGAGGAAGAGATACATCAAATGATGATTGATAGAGTATACAAGACCCGCATCTCTAAATTCAGCATTTTTCAGCTGAATAACGATATTTTTTTGAACGCGATGCCGTTAAAAAATTTCTTCCTGCCACTGGTTGATTGATATCATATCATGGCTCAAATCCAAGATAGAATGTGATCTATTAAGTAGTGATTTTAACTTTCAAATTATAAATTATCGGATTAATGTAATACATTTTGAGGAATTGATATAGTCAGGAATAGAAAGAATAATTTAAGAAAATCGGTTTATTAAAAAGAAAATAGATTGTGAAGATATGTTATTATTAATGAATAATATCAGCAGAATTTTTTTTAACAATTTAATCATCGTCTACTTTTTAATCCCTTATTTATAATGCATTAAAATAAAATTTATGGAGCCTCAAGTAATATTTTCACTTAAGTTCCACTTTGCGAAGAATCCTGCTTCGATTCAAAGTTTAAACTGTCAATCTTCCCAGATCAATCGCGGTTGCTATCTTTTTAGTTTGGTTGGAGATTTTGCTTGGTTGGAGATTTTTCAAATATTTAGAGTATCTGGGTTGGAAATATAATCCCTTCATATTCACAAGCAGACGTCAATACCGATATTTCGCAGTTTCGCTTCTTAGAGTGACAAAAATCGATGTCGACAAATGCAATTTCTTTCTGTCAGGATCAGTAAGACACTGCTATGAACTTTGAAGTCCATATAGTGTTTTACATAAAATAAACCTTTATTTTAAATACATTTCAGATGAAGATAGTTATGCCATTCCATAATATTCAACTCACGACAAATAAATGATATTTTATAATAAATATATATATTTTTTACGTTTTCATATAATATTTTTTAAATTTTGTTTTTAGTGCAAATTTTTGCGATAATTTCCCTAAAAGTAATCACATTTCTTCTTTAATCTATTTATTATAAAAATTACTTCAATTAATTAAATATGAATGTATCTAATTTATTTATTATCAAATTTTAAAAATTCGTTCCTTAGAAAATATTCGGAATTTATTATTTTTAGGATCATCTAAATTAGTAAAAAGTTGACTTCTATCCGTAATGCTGAAATAAATTAGGGACTTAATGAAAAAATAAACGCATTCATTTTATTTTCAAACAAAATTTTCAATTTCAAATTATTTTCCAACAAAAAATAAAATGAGCTCTTTCTCTATCTCAGATGTAAATAAATACAAATTCTATTAACAGGTAAGTGAAAGATTTTATCAACACTTTGCACGCACCTTCCCAGGCATCATTCAAGATGGCACGTCATCCTGACATTGTATATATATTTTCAAATTATGATTGTTAAAAATACCTGAACAATCGGATGAAGACGCAGATAAAATTTTCGGGGAAATTCAATTTAAAGCAATTATACATATATCTTTTCCAGCAATAAACAAGTTCTTGTATAAGGAAAATAATTATGCATCGAATTATTTTTCAGAGTGCAAGCGTTAATAAAGTGATAATTAACAAATTTGTCACGATTCTTGCCTGTGATTTACACCTATTTAATTAGATGACATTTTGTACAATTTATTAAATAGAGTAGAAAAGGGATAATCTAATTAAATAGCAAATGTACATAAACTATAAGCTTGACCCGAATGTTTGCAGCGGCAGCCATCTTGTTAAAAGACAAAAGTTCTTTAAATGCAATCTAAAATGTATTTAAATCTCTTAAGAGCATATATGTCAATAATATGAATATAAGTAGCGACATGTCAAATGGTCTTCAAAATTTAAATCCGATTAAAAAATGAAAAAGTAGTAATCAAATGTTTTCACCATAAAAACCTAAATATTAGAAAAATGCAGTGCTGAACACAGATACCTCACTTCAGTGACAACATCTGAAGAATTTTTCTTATGGCTGAAGGATATAAAATTTGGAAAATATAGCATTAATAAATTTTTATGAATAAGAAATAATATAATGCCCACGTAATGAAAATACATGATCTTTAATTTTACTCCTCAAGAAAATATAGTTTGAAACTGTTTCAAGGTATTGCTATTTATAGTTCCAATATTTTGCCCTTTGTCCTGTTAAAAAACGAAATTGAACTACTGTGTATTCATATAATTGTATCATTAAATTCTTTGTTCTACCTCTATCATTAGAGAAATCTTAAAAACAAGGAGTATTACTTCATCGAATACACATATTCAAATTATTACATAAAGGGATTAAAAACAAAGCATTTTTTTTTATCCATTTGCATAGCGTTATATGTGATAATTCGGTTACAAATTATTTTAGTGCTTACAAAGTTAAAAACATACACCAAATCGATTTTAAAGGAATGCTGTTGTCTAAATGCACACCATTCTATGTAATTTTAATAAATATTATCAAAAATAGTTGGTATTAGCTTTTTATCGATCAAGTTTTGAAGTTCGCTTTCTCATCGCTTTGAGTCTGAAAAGGGTGCAGTTAGTTTATATGAACATTGCAAGAACTAAAATATATTCCGACTCGCTATTTAGTATTTTTTTACAAACAGCAGAAAACAACTATTTTAATGTATTACAGATTTCTTAAATAAAACGTTGAGGTAGGTGAATATAATATGACAAATACCACACTTTTCTTACCATTTTTTTCTATTTTTATTATATAAATTTAAAAATCTAATAAAAATGCGTTTGTGCTATTTGAGGATTTTTGGGTGATTTTTAAATTTCTGAATTATTAAGGTTAACACGACCCATATCCAAGTTCGGAGCGTATAGAGTATCCACATTTGAAATAATTTTTTTTTCACCTTTAAAACAAGCATAGTTTGTTTTAAACAGAGGGAATAAAAATAGAAGTAGTATAAATATTTCAGTATTCTGCGAAATTTTTATCCCTTCGTTAAATATTTAAATCAAAATTTTCTTTAAAAAAATACCCCGATTTTAGAGCGTTATTTTCTTGAATAGTCGCAGTTATATGCTCGTGAAAGTGAAGATATAAACACTGGCATTATGCGCAGAAGGTAAACACACGTGCATTCTTAGCTATAAATAACAATAAAAAAAATGATAATTTTTTTCATGAAAAAATACTCCCGGAATCCTAATCCCGGATTCTATACTACTGAGCTTAGACGTGCTTGGGTATAAAATAAAGTTCAAAACGGGTTTAAACTCTTTGACGGTGAATAAATAGATTAAGGATATGACGACGTATCATTTTCTAGCATGGGGTGAGTATTCATTTCCTTTTATGTTTGAATGTTAGATATCAAACAGCATTTTAAATAGAAAATAAAAGTTAAAAATTATACGGAATTTTTTACTTAACTTTTAACGTATTTTTAAAAAGGAGTATGAATAAATTATCATTTTCTGATTATCGAAAGGTAAGAGATATTATAATCGCTAAAATTCTTTGAGGTTTAGATTTAGATGCTTGTTCCTGTTTTTGATTTAGCTGTAAAAAGGTAGCAGTTTGGGAGAATGTCTGCCTGCAAGCATGATAATGACAAGAAGAATGAAATTCCAAACAGAGTTCCCACATTACCGTTGTTTATTAATTTCTCTATATTTTAGACACATTTAGCCGACAGCCCGCTGTTGTGTATGTGTATAAAATCTGAAAAACACAGAGATAAATTTATATCAGAAGGTAGAATTCAGGCCTAATGTGTTAACAGGTTTATATTTTCCCTTTAGTATGAGTTCGATAACTTAGTAACCAAGTTGATAATGAAATTTAATATGTGGTTTCACCACCAAAATTGTTGATTTCAGGAAAAGGTTTGTTTTAAGTGGACGAAAGCAAATTTTCCAGAAAGTATACGTGTTTTTTTTTCATTATACATGCTTGTCAAAATTAAACTTCTCTAACTCAAAGGATCGGGAAAAATATGTCATAAAGACAGGATTTTAGGATAACAGACACCACAAATTATGCGTTTGAGATTTATTGAAAAAAACTTATACAAGAAGTTGCCGACGAGTGCTGCTTCAGTACGAAAACATGCTTTACCAAATTTCTATGTGAGTCCTGTATTTCTCTACAATTATTTCCATTCGAAAAACAATACATTCATGCGAAAGTTATAGTATAGCACGGAATCATTGCAACATTCATTACGGACGATATTTTTGAATACATAACTCAAACATGGTTTCAGACTTTCTCTGTGATAAAAAAAACGATACCAAGACATGCTGAAAACATTAGTGAACCCAGAAATACAGCAATGTAACCGCCTTCACTATGCAATTTTTATGCAGAACGATGCACCTTTTGTATATTCATCTTTTCATTTATTCATCTTTCCAACCTGATCTTACCTCATGCCGCTTCGGAGTATTGGTATGCATAAAGAATCAGACCTATTGATAACAAACCTGCACATTGTCACATCTGAAAGAAAGCCTTATTCCGCATATTCCTGAAATCATTGAGAATTTATTGCGTTCCACTCTGGAATACAATGGTTTGAGAAGGAAAAGGGTTTAGAAGAAACTCAAAAATTATATAGAACTTTTTGAGTCACTAATGGTGATTCTTTGTATTAAATTTTCTTTAAATAAAAAAGGCAAGGCTTGATTTAGAAGGCTTGCGGCCAAAATTTAATATCACTGTGATCTTACAATGTCCTGCACGGCCATCTGAGTTGGGTAAACTTAATTTCGGCAATCCTATGCTATGTACCATGAAGCATTCAATATCGTGTTAATATGCGAGAAAATAGAAGGAGGGACACTTCTGCTAGTTAGTAAAATGATGCCGTCAAACAGAACTCGGTGACTGAAAACTGGACATTTTGAGCCAATTTTGGCATTTTCGGTCAGTTCATTTTTCAGATCAGTGGTATTTACGTAGTTTTCCGAAAAAATAACCGTTCTCCAGGTCCCATAGAATAGTATTTATATTATTGGCGATATAGAACAGAGTATTTCCCAACCACTTAGAGCAAATGAAACAGTTTCATCGTTTTCCCAAGTTGAAAATTTTAGTATTTACTATGTTTTGGGTAATTTTTTTTCGTTTGTTTTGCTCAGAGCCTTTTCGCTTTCTTGTTTCAATTTGGGGTCCTCAGGGTGCTTTGGCGTGTATAATTTCAAGGCAAAGCTAAACAAACTGACATGGATCGGTCGATTGAGAACTCATGATGCAGTATATTATATATTTTAGAGATAGTCTACAATTGCTTTTGCATGCAAATATGTAGTTTTACGAGTTGAAATTTTTCAAAATAGGTACATGATATTTTTGAAGCATTGTTTTTTTTCATTTACCGAAAATCTAGAAATACCTGAGGAAAAGGACAAGTGCAAAAATTAAATGGAAAGAAAATCCGAAAGCGATTCAAGTAATACAATAAAATATTTTCCACTTTTATTTCAGATGACTTCGATGCATCATTATTATTTTTCTCAATTTGAATCGAATAAACTAAACACAGCATGGAAGTTTTATTGCTTAATAACGCACTATAGTATTAACAAATTCGTAATATTTTGGAATGCCGTTTTCTTCCCATCAAGATCTGAATCACAGGGCCTGGTAACATGATTACACAACTCGTTACAATGAAATTGCAGGAAATTTTATAAAATATTTACAAACATTATACATCTGTCAAGTTTATTTTTCATTTTTCTGAGCAATAGTTTTAATATTTAAAGTACTTACAAAATATTATATAATATTTTACATTTCAAACTACAAGACAATCATTATTCTTTAGGAATTTTTATTATTAGTATATTTAAATGAAAATAAGTTTACTGTAATAATTAAACCTAAATTCATATATTACGTTAACTATGAAGTAATTTTACTCAATTATTTTTTCAGACCGTACCAATTTGTGGTTATGTAAATTGAGAATTATCGCATCTCAGCACATATTCGATTTGCCATTAAAAAAAAAACAAATACTTGTAAGGAACGAAACCTTTTCTGTTTGACATTTAAAATAACTCATTCGTTCTATACATTTTAATTTTTTTTATCAGATATTAAATTTTACTTATGAACTCCCCCTCCCCCCTACCTTTTATTTGCAACTTAAATTTTGGTAATTTTCATTAATGAGATTAACCTTCTATTAAAAGAAAAATATACAGTGAGAGTCAGAAGAAAGTAAACACCCATAATTGATATAGGAAATGTTTTATTTTAAATATATTATTGACTTATAATGTAAAGTAGATATATGCAATTATTAACCTATTCATGAAGGATACAATAACTTCTAAGCATTTGATTGAATCGGAATTCAAAAAGAAATAATTCAACTAAAACTGAAAGGCATCAAATGCCAAGCGTCAAAAAAAAAAAAAAAAAAAGTAAACAGAGGACGCTGATACTGACAAATACAACGAAACCTGTGATATTAATATTTTGCCTGCAGTCCTTTAGATTTTATCATTGCCTTTAATCATTTAGACATAGATGACCATTTTTTTTGTTAGTTAGGAAGGGAATTTTTGCTATTATTCTATGATAATTTTTTTGAATCTTCCTTATTAGAAATGGTTTTTTGGAGGATATTTTTCTCAAGATGTGCCCATAAATTTTCAATGGGGTTTAGGTCTGGTGACTGTGGAGGATGGTCAAAAGTCATCACAACATGATAGAGAAACGATTCTTTCCAAGTATTTATTGTATGTTTGGAATTGTCATATTGGAAGATCCGGCTTCATGACAATCCGATATTCGCATCATTGGACGCAACATTATCTTTTTAAATATTTATATAGTTCATTTTGTTAATTGTAGATTCAACAAATACTAAATTACGACTCCTGAAGCCGCCATATACACCCATATCATAACAGAATCCACCCCCATGTTTAATTGTCTTAACTGAATACATATTATTGAATTCTTTATTCCTTGGTCTCCATATTTTTGCAAGTTTCTATGTTCTAAACAATTCAATTTATTTCCTCATAACTGAATGAAATATTATTCCAAAAATCTAAATCCTTATTAAGGTTATTTTTGCGAAAACTATAGGCGCTTTTTCTGGTTCGATTTTGTAGTGGATGGGTTTTTTTTACGTGGAATCCATGTTTATGAATAATCCTTCTTATAGTGCTTGCACTTATTGTCGTCACTGAGCTGCACGAGATGCTTTGCGACATTTTAGCAGCACTTGCATCTGAATCAGCTTTGACCTCTCGTATTACTTTCACTTCTGTATTAGTAAGTCGTCATGGTCTTCCTGTTCTTTGAAAATCTTTTATCTATCTGCATTTAGAATATTTTTCAAGTTTACTTCACTGTGCAGTGGCTTCTTTCAACATTTTTTCTGTTTTACATAAGGATTTACCATTTTCTTTCAAGTTTATTATCAATGTTTTTCGTTTCTGGTGCTACCTCAGATTGCCTCAGATTTTTCTAGAAAGTTACGTATAATCAGGCAGAATATATGACTTTCACTTATATTAAGATTTTCTAACAAAAAATGGTGATATCTATAAAATATAAACATTTGAAAGAAAAGAATCATAATTGTTTAATTTTTTTATGCATAAATTAGATTATCTTAAGTTCAAGTTGGTTTATTTCTTTATGCATTTTATTTTAATTGAATGTTCATAAGTTGTTCGATTCTGCTTAAACAAGTTAATAATTATATATACCTACTTTATATTTTAAGTCAATAATATATTTGAAATAACACATTTTCTATATCAATAATGGGTGTTTAATTTCTTTCGACTTTCACTGTATACGCTAACTATAGCAAGCTTTTCGGTGTCAATGAAAATAAATAGAAGTATTCAATTTTGTGCACTTTTATTTCGCTTAATATTTTCTTATTTTTCTTGCATTCACTTCCTAACGTGTTTGAGCAGCGATTTCTTCCCGTAATTCTTCATTGGTCTTTATTTTTAACACTTCTTCCACTTCAACTATTTCTTACCTACAAACAGCCCCCACACTTATGTGTGAAAGGCTTAAATTAGCTTAAAGGACAAGGATTTCATTAAGCCTACCAGTATTTGTAAGATTGATGAATATAGGGTATGTGCCAACAAAGGCTTCACACCGGTAAAGAACTCATTAATATAAGACAAAAAGTAAAAAAAAAAGGAAAAATGATAGAAAGGAGAGAAAGTGGGAAAAAAAAAGAGAAAAGAAAAAAAGTAAACCTAAAAGAAATAGAAATTACAATAATAAAAAAATAAAATAAAAATAAAGATAATAAGAAAAGCAAACAAATAGAATTCATTGTTTTTTAAAAATTCAGAGCGGCTCACGAAAAAACAGAGTTCGCATCTGAAAAGTAAAAGAAACTGAACAACGCAGACGATGGTAGACAACAAATAAATTCTTCAACAGCCCCGACATTTTTTTAAAAATTTGTGAGAATAATTTTTAGTTCCGCGTTTCAACAATATTAGTTTTACTCGGATGTCTTAACAAATGAAAGACATCACTGTAATAAATACTCATTGAATTATGAATAACAATGATACGAGGAGCATATTTATGTTCCTTGCCGGTGCTGGTTCCCACGCGACTCGGGGAACGAAGTATCCATATTCGAATATTATGGTGCCTACTATGGGTGTGCCTGCTTTATCCCCGGCCCTCGACTTAGGCAAGAGGAGGGTCCTAGTTATCTAGGGCTAGGCTTGAAGAGATGTGCCTGTGTGCACACCGCCCCGTGGTATCGCTTCCCTATATGGGCCGGCGTCCTGGCATAGGGGTAGCGCGTCTTCCCCATGATCTGGGCGTCCCGGGTTAGAGTCCCGGTTCGGGCATGGTTGTCCTTCATCTGTTCCATCTGTGAGATGTGTGAATGTGCCCCCCTGTAAAAAGGGTTTGTGCAAGCGAATGTGATGCGTGAGTAGCAAAGTCGTACTCTTGGCCCTAGTTGGCGCTACTAAAATAAGAGACGTTCCCTTTCGGCTTAAAATCGTTGATTTCAAATCAGCGGGCTTGCCTATGGCAAGTGCCATCGGAAACAACACAACAACAACAACAATGATTCATCCTGAACATCAACTATTCAAGTGAAGACGATTTCAATGCTGTCCTTGGGCTTGTAATCTACAGCTGGATGTTACCAAATCAGATCCGAATGAAGACGCAGATATCTCAGATCAGGAGTTACTTCAAGCTTCTTGTCAGATTTAGCATTGATTCATAATTTGACACTAGATTTTAACGCACCCCTTGCCAAATTTCTGTGTTTGTGAGTACGGTATTAAACATTTTATCATTTTAAACGAATTAATTAAATTAATATCGATTTTTTTTTTATTTTAATCTCTTGTATCTCAGGTTTGTCAGCATTAGCAAAATTACTTTCGTGTATCTCGAGTACGCAAAACGTACTCGAGAACGTACGCAAAAACAAACATTCTACAGGACGGGTGTTTTGCATTGCTAAGCCTAACTTTGAAAAAAAAAAAGTTTAAGTCTTCGTAAACTTCGTAATTTTTTGTACTATTTAGATTATTAGTTCAACTATCACATACGTTAAAATCAGCGTGTAGTAATCTTTTTCTTTTAATTTACATTTAGAAATATTTTCAAAATTAATAAATAAATATTATTAATTTTATATTATATGTGGATATATTAATAATAAATAAATAAATTCACAAATAAATATTTTTATTTACGTTTCATTCCTTTTCAAATTATTCTGAAGTTTTAATGGAAAAATACATCAATAAACTTTAAAATGAATATTCAAAACAGCAATACGAAATAAGTATAAGGTAGACACGCAGTGAGCTCAGATTCTGATAAAAAATCCATATTAGAATCAATCAAAATCTTGATTTCTAATTGTTTAGATCATGAATCTGCGCCACTAGTTGCCTTATTCATAAAGCGAGATTTTCTCCTATGAATAACATTTTCTTACCATTGCAAAACAAATTAAATACATTCCGAAAAAAAAAAAGAGTGCGTAACGCATCTAAAGCCTACTCTAAATGTAACAGAACTGACGGCAAAACCCAAACAGAGCCTGCATAGTATCAAAAATAAAATAAAAATAATAGTTCAGAAGACCAAAAACGCGATATTGTTTTTATCACGTGGAAAGTTAAAGGACCCAGCTCCGTTTACGGTTATTTCACCTCCTCCCTGCAACAGCTGATGCATTCAATATCAAAGTGAAGCAGAATATGAGCTAATTGAAAGTCAGGATACTAAAACTATGTTCCTTTCAAAAGTAATGGACACATAAAGCCATTTACTGGCCTTAAAAAATCGCTCCAGCTTAAAATGCATACAACTTCCAGTGATGCACGGGTGGTAGGCACGGCTGTGAGAGGTATGACAAGCCCGTCGCGAAAGGGTTCGAAGTTGGTAAGCTCAGCTCTATAACTTCGAAATTATATTTGCTTTTGTTCTATTTGCTTTTCATATTTTCAGAACTTAATGATCAACCAACTGGCCTACTGAAAATGAACATTTCTTCCATAATTGGAATTGTACCTGATTAGGAATTTGAGATTCAGTAATACTTATAATAATTAATTAAAAGTTAAAGCTAATAAAAATAATTTTAAAAAATCATCTACTTCTAAGTACACTCATACAAGTGTTTTTGAAAATTGTTTTCATTCTATTTATAATTAGAACTTCCTGTATTAAATGTAATAATACATGTTAAATGCAACAAAAAGCAGTGATTTAGTGAGGTTTTTTTTTTCCAGTTGTTACTTGGAGTTGCGCATTGTTTTTGTACTCTAAAGCCGAAACGATAACAAATACTACATTAGAATGTAACCAGCCTGTAACCATTTTCTGTCAATGTGGCAACAGTAGGACATATCAAGAAGTCTACGTCTCAAGGTAGGTGAAAAAGATACAAATTTTAATTTAAAGCACAAAAAAAAATTCTGATATACGTCCATGAGTTAATAATTAACTGCATCATTATTTTGAAACAATATTTAAGTAAATATTTTTACTGCTATATAAGCACTGCGTTTTCGCTTTTCATGATTCCCAAAAATCCATCAAAAGAACAAATCCCGCATCTGAATCTGTTGAACAACTTTAAATAAAACATTGTTGACTCCTTCACATGTAAGGGCCGATGGTAAGGTCGAGACCCGGTTCCACTGAAAAACCGTCCTGTAAGCGGATATAGTAAACGTTAAATACGTCAGGGCCAAAACGCCCTCCTGCTGGTGTGGAGCGGAAGCTTGGAGACGGATTTGCCAAGTCAGGTATCATCCTTGTCATCTAACTGCGGCTCAAAATTACGAGATCCTTCCCAAAATAACACTAGCACTGCTTTCAAATGGCGTATTAAAGATAACTAAATTAACTCACCTTCGCATATAATTACGAACCTTACTCATGCATCGAATTACTGAATTTAAATCCAAATCTGTAATTAAATGTAAGTATTAAGTAATTTTAAATCCAAAAATCATTTAAAAAAGCTTTAATATCGCAATACACATAGTATTATAGGAATTAAAATAATAAATATCATAAATATGATATGCCATTTTACTAGGAATTTCAATTTGTAGGGTAAGGCGTTAATGTGAGCAGTTGGTTGGTGTGCTTAGATGAAAACTCGCATCGATTATCCAGTCAATGAGCTGTCTCGAATGCCTGTACAAATAAACCACAATGCTAAGAGAGGATTGTATGGACATATAAAAACTATTTATTTTGTTGCTTTGACCTGTTTTTATTCAGGACGATTTTATCTGAGGTCTTTTGCTAACTTCAAAATAATTCGTGAAATTGTTCTACTATAATTGGAAATAACTCATTATCATATTTAAAACCATAGTAATTATTTATCAATTTTTAGGTGTGAAGTTAAAACAGCGGACAATTCAACCCACTGCGAAATTTGTCCGGGAAGCTGCAGCCCTTACATGTTTTGCAAAAGATGCTCAAAAGATGATTGCCTTTCTTGTCCCTTTGGAAGATGGGGCCAATTTTGCGAAAATGTAGAAGATTTTCAAGCAAACAACACACATTTAACAGAGCCTCCTGAAGAAAAAATAAAATCCTTCACTCGGGAAATAATAGAGAGACAAACGAATTTCAATAAATTTCCTGTAAACTCTGCGGATAACATTTCTATTGTAAATATCCTACCGGAAAAGTTACCTAAAAGCAAGAAACATAAAAACAAGTTCAGAAAAAATAAAAATGACCGAAATCCAAAAGCAGTTACAGACGGAACAATAGCAGTTATGAATGGAAGCTCTGAGCAATCTAATATTGAAGAAGACAAGGAAAACGGGCACTACGCAGATGTGTTTGATTCGAATATAAATCCTGAAGTCAGTTATTCAATTTTAAATAAAACAGAAAAGTTTACTTCGAAACCGAAATCTAAGGAAACGTTGACAGTTTTGCACAATTCATTGAAAGATAACGGCAAGGATGAGGTTCTTCCAATAATAATACAAAACGCAAATGAAGCGGATATTACAGGTGAGGAAACCATGTATGCAAATGACTCACTTACATACAGAATTGATTCGGTTAATTCGTCTGGGAGTTATTTTCACAACTATTCATCTGAGAATATTGCTTCATCGAAAAATAAAGTGCTTAAAGAAGATAGTTTTATTGAAAACAATGAAAATTCTTACGAAAAATTAAATGACTCATCCCGTAATTGGAATCTGGCTTTTGAATTTCCTGAGATGCATGAGAATGCCAATATAGAGAAGAGCAGAGAGTTAAATATTTCATTCAGCAGTCAGAAATTCCCTTTGGAATCTTCAGGGCTGCAGGAGAATGTTTCTGTAGAAGAAAACGAATACAAAACGAATATAATGGAAAATCTTTCATCAGAGCAGAAAAGTCAAACTGAAAAAGGTCAGACGTTATTTGAGGAGGAATTCTATCTTAAAGAAGCTAAATTTCTGTATCCATTACTTTCTTTCAGAAAAATTAGTTTTAATTTTCCAGAATCTGTAAATAAATCCATACACGGAAGCAATCAATCTAAAAATTCAGAATTAAATCCGATGGAATATCGATCAGGTTTTGTTCTTGATAACAGAGATTCTAAGAAAGATAATTTTACACAAAAATTATCCAACGAACAATCGGATGCATCAAAAATGGTCACAAAATTACCCAAAATACAGAATCCTTTAAACATTAGTACTTTTAAGGTAAAAATAATCGATCCAGGAGAAAATATTGAAAAGGAAGGTGCTGAATACAGAAATGCAAGCAAAGAGGATACTGAAGTGGACAAAATAATAAAAACTTCAGAAATACCTGAAGATCAAATGTTCGAAAACAACTCTAAAGAGTTTGAAATATTAAGAAGTCCGTTAGAAGTCAATATTTTTAAAATAACATTTATAGGTGAAGAGAGTGATAGTCCAATCAGGAAGCCAAACCCTAATTTAGCAGAAAGCAGAATGATTGAAAATGGCGAAAAGAAAAATGCTACACAAACTTCACAAATTAACACATCGGATCTATATGAAAGCATAGCTATAGATTCTGAAGCAGCGGCCCCACTAAGCGTCAATGTTTCAAAGGTAAGAATTTGGAGAGAAAACGTTAGTTCATCGTCTGAAGAAACGAGCCAGAACAACACCGTAAAATCAGTTGAAAATAACAGAAGAAAAATCACGAAAGAAAGAACAGCTAATTACAAAAGAAACGCAACAAACAAGCCATATGACGAGTTCCAGTATAATATAGATGCGTTACAAAGAATGATAAGGCAATCATCGGATTTTAAGAGGAATAAGGTAGGAAAAGCCAATGATGCGCAGTTATATAGCTCAGAGTCTTTCAGTAAATATAATATTCCCGAAAATCATATTTTGATGCCATTATATTTCCCAGAAATGTACAATACAGAACAATATCGTAGTAGTTTTTCAAACAATGTTGATTTACAGAAATTATGCGATTTGTATCCTAACTACAGCCCATGTTTTCGAATTCGGATGCTTGCGCCGAGAAGTCCTTATTTCGATATGTTTGACCCTCTGTCGCAAACTCATTCAAAGCTCCATCATCAGAAAAGTTCACAGAATGGAAGATATATACATCACTACCCACGAATGATTTACTACGACTCTGAAGGTAATATAAATGCACATTCCTATGTTGAGAAGGGACATAATTATTTGAAAGATATGCGAACATTAGCATTATTAAAAAAGTACCTTCCATCCAAGAATGCTCAAAGTGTTTCATCGCTACCATTAGGAAACTCGCAGCCATTTGATATAACTCCCGAGCAAGAAGAAAGTCTTCAATCGCTTGTCTATGGATGGAATAAAGAGAATCAATCAAAACAAAGATTTGATTCCGCACTTTTGAGTGGACTAATTAATTACTTTTTAAGTCTCGTAGCTCCAAAATATAATGGTACCGAAGTTACCCAAACAGACATTCTTCGTCAACAAGAGTGGTATGTAAACAAACCACCGCGATTATTTGCAGCAAGTCAAGTAATGGACTTGCCTCTCGATGTGTATCAACATCAATCATTTACAGATACATATGGCCAAGATTACAACAGCCCATATGGTTCTTTTAAGACCCGAGAAGATAACACAGGATATTTTAATACCAGAATGCTAGACAATCAAGAACGTGTTCACTTCACAGATACAGATCCTGAACGAAATAAACCCAAATATGAATCCATTCGAATTTCTCTGAACATTCCATCTGAGCTTGAGTATCTGGGAGTTTTGCCACTCACACAGAACAGTACTCAATGGGGACTTTTAGAACTTGAAACACCAAAAGAGGTCCTTCAGAAACGTAATATTAGCGGATCGAATCACACTTTGAATGACGTTGAGACCTGCGATCCGAAAATCGGCGATTGTAAAATGCAATATTCTGCTGAAGAATCAATCGACTATAATCTGAATGATACTATAACATCCAGAATGCTTCCAGAGGCAGCAGACAATATACAAATCAAGGTCATACATCCAATGTTCGGTCAATTTTCTTTTAAAAATGAAACTAATATAAGAGAAGGGGATTCCTTTGAAAGTGCAGAGGATACACTGTTTGAATCCTGCGCAAGGTGTGTGATCTCTGAATCCGTTTATCAACCTGTTGACGGAAGAGAAAAACCAGGAAAGTCGTTGCCAACCATTTTCAGAACTCTGATCATTGAAGAGGAAGGCCTGTTGTTCGGAAACCAATCAGGTGAGTCATGCTAGTTAAAAAATGCAGTTCTGAAAAATGATATGAATATTTATTTATTCTTAGTTTTGCTTTGAAAAACAGACAGTTAATAATATATTTTGTTCAAGAATTTCGTTGAACATCAAAATAAGAAAACACATGGAGAAAGGCTGCTCTTAATTCCGCATTCTGGTACGAGTAGTAAGAAGATATACATTCATTTTTCGGTGAAATTCAATTTAAAACAATTATAAATTTTTATTTTTAGGAGCAATAAACAAGTCCTTATATTAGGAGAATAATTACGTATTGAATTACTTTTCCTAGTGCAAAGGGTTAAGTAATGTGAGGAAATTTGATTGCTTTTTGAAAGAAATTACATATTTAAATATTTATCCTCTGTATTATATTGAAATCTTCTAATGTCTTGCACATTGTAGTGATTGCTTAGTAGTATCGCTCTCCCATATGATTAGAATTTTTGTTATTCAGAAAATAAACTATGAATTTAGGGAATGAAGATTAATTGAATACAGCTTTCTCCAATACCTAGTGTACTATAAATATGGAAAAATTAAACTCAAATTATTATTTAATTTCACAATTTACAAGCATATAAAAATCATAAAACACATGTCTTAAATAATTTTACATTCACGATATTCGTCTGAATTTACGAAGATCGGAGATTTAGTAAGATGGGGTAAATTGGAGATTTAGTACGATCTTTTAACTGATTTTATTGAAATTTATGCGCACAAGTACTGTTTCGATGACAGATTCAGTCAAAATTTCATAAAAAATGTCACATTTTTTCTAAGCAGAGTGAAATGGGAACTCTTTCAGTTGGTGAATACGCTCCTAAATTATATGTACCTATAGGGATGCTCTTCTGGGCAGTGGGGGAGGGGCAGATGTATAAAATAATTGAATCGATACTTTATACATTGACAGAATTAGTGCAAAATCCGATAACGGTTTACAGTTGATGAGTAAAGGTAATGTACCTAATTTCACCCCTAAATTTCGTTTCATTTATGATTTATCGTTTTCTTAAACACATGGACAAACAAACATAAATATGAAACGGATTTTCTCTAGAGACATGATGAAGTAAAATGTGGAGAATCATCAAAAATTAAGATTGCATTTTTCGAAGAATTCAATAATTTTTCTTTCTAAACTAAAAAGAAAAAGAAAAAAAATGTTCTCTTTTGTAAATAAAGCTCCGAGAAAAAATATTAACCTTCATTATTAACTGACACTTAGTATTTTTCCTCACTATTAAACAGTAATTTTATAAGTGGTATTCTTTTTTCAGATGATTTTTTTTTCATTTTCTTGTAGTTATAAAAATTTAAAAATCAGACAGGAAAAAGGAATTTATCAAATAGGCATCTAAAAACTTAAAGAAACTATATGATCAATTAATAGATTGCGAAAAGTTTATTCATTTTTTTTATTATGAGGCATAGATAAACTAAAATACACATTTAGATTTAAAAATGCATTCAAATTCTTAAAAAAAATTCTTTTAAAAAAGTACACTTTAATTATAAGCACTTTTAGGACTCTATAAATGTAAAAAAATTTCAAAATGCTTATAAAAACTGTTAGATAAAAGTCATAAGTTTACAATTTCTCATTAATAATGCGGTATAATAACGAGCGGCGCTCTCCTTTTGACAAAACTGTATTCTTCCACAGTATGCTTAACTGTATTTTGAAATACCTCTATCCGCCTTCCACAAATTTAGTCCAGTATTTCATGTATACAGACTTGGTGCAATGATCCCTTATATCAAAACTGAATCTATTTTTTTTATTATTTTATTATATTATTTTTACATTGTGTTCTTCTTATGTTTTACGAAATGTTTTTCAAACCAATCGCAGACAGTTGTGGCTCAGTGACATGGTACATTGTCATCCAAAAAAAGTTCAATCGCTGTTTGGATACATGGAGCTTCTGAATACCTGAAGTAGTCTCCAAGTAGTTGAGCATAGCCATTTACAGTCAATGATTGGCTCATTTAGACGAGAGGATACAGTGCATTCCATGTAAAAACGGCCACATCTTTATGGAACTACCGTTAGTTTGCCCACTGCCTTGTTGATAACTTGCGTCTATGGGAATGTGGGGTCTGCGTACACTCGAAACCTATCCTCAGCTTTTATCAACTGAACTCTTGACTCTTCTTTATCGTGTTGTTTGTAATGGTACTCGGGTCGATATCTTCTGCTGCCATATCGTAATAAAGGTAAATTTTGCTGTGCTGTCTCACGGACATGCCAGTCGTTTCTTCCACATTGAGTTTGCTGTTATTTCACGCAGTTTTGCTTGTATGTTAACACTCAGAATTTTAGGCATCATGTCGTTGGTCTTTGTCTATTATATGCAGACTGTTGATAACTGTGTTGCCCGTACTTGAAAGAAGTGACTAAAATTAGGTATTATCGGCACACTCTTGATACTGTAGATCTCGGAGTGTTGAATTCCTTAACGATTTCTGAAATGGAATGTCTTAGACGTCTAGCTCCAACTACCATTCCGCATTCAAAGTCTGTTAATTCCCATCGCGTAGTCATAATCATGTCAAAACTTTTCACATGGATCAATCATTTGAATAAAAATGAAAGTCCTGCCAATGCACTGCCTATTTATACAATTAATAAACGATACTACTGTTATATGTATATTTGCATATTGAATCCTATGAATCCCCCCCCCCCCCATGCATTTCTTCGCTTTAGTGTATATTCTTTCTTTGCCAATGAGCTGGTGCTATATAGTTATGATTCTACCATATTTATTCATGTGTATTTTATCTTAACTAAAAGTCATCGGAACCTGAAAGCCTGAAAAATGCCTTTCCTACCTAGATTCTAAGAAATTATAGGATAGATAGTAACCTTTCAGTTCTCTTAAATCTTCTGTAATAAAAGTGAATGAAAAGTAGGGAAAGTTAATAAGGCAAATGATGAAGTAACTTAATCAATGTAAGCAGGGATATAATTTACAAAATTCCCTATATATTTTTTTCAGATTCAGAGAAACAAGATAAGTCCCGATCGAAACGTGCCATATACAATTATGGTACACATGAATGGTGTCCTATAGAAAGAAGAATGCTGAATGGAGACTTGGACTGTACAATATGGTCTTATCAAAAGTAAGTTTTGTTTTCGAAACTGAATAGCAACAATTACTAAAGATATTCGAATTTTATTCCAAATGCGGTAATATTTAAAACGTTGAAACTTTTAATACTGCAAACACAATTACAAGGCATAACGCTTCATCTTAAATATGATAATATAAGGTGTAGAACTAACGAAGAAAACTTTAAGGGAACACAGAAACCAAAACAATTTGTGTGTGTGTGTGTGTATGTGTTAGAATGCATGACAAAGGATTTGTTGGGTCAAAAATATAAGAATGTAAGTATTAAATGTAATCTAAATAATTAATTGAATGTAAATATTAACAATATCACTGAAAATTTCTCTTTACGGAAGTTTTACAGTAATAGTCAAAGTGACCTATGCTGTAAATGCCACTTTGACTATTTACAGTAATAGTCAAAGTAAAGCGTATAATGCAGTACCAATAGAGTGAGTGGGGTACAGTTACAATGACGCCAGAATTATATTGGAAGCATGCTGTCTCAATGAATATTCGAATGATGATTCCTTCATCAGAATTCGTCTTAATCCCTTAGGTTAGAAAAAGATTCCGAGATGCTCGTCCTAAAATAGTGAGACCACATAAAAAATCTGATATTTCTTAGAAATCAATAAAAGATTATATCTTAAATCTCCTAATACTGCGCTCAAGCAAACAATTTTAGTGGATGGCATGTGAACATCACTTCTGTAATAATTGCCTGCCGACGTGTACAACACGTTGTTGACGATTTTGTGAAAAAAGTATTTTGACACGAGTGGCATATCTATTCACCCCAAGTATGCCAAGCATTCCATCAAAGCTCCGGAGTTTGTGTTATAATAATAGGTTAAATCTGAGCCTTACTGTGAAGAAGGTAGTTGATAATGTTATATAAAAAATGATGTTAACTTTAATGTCAATTTTTTTTGTATTCATATCTCTGCAGATTACTGCAGTCCATATGTTATTATACAAAATTATTTATTAAAGACCTGAAGCTTTTTCTCATAAATTTCTATGCTGTCTATATACTGTAGTTTATTACCTATGTGTACCAGATTCACAATAGTCTTAACATAAATACTCTAAAATTTCTTGTGAGTTTTGTCAATAAATTTCATCTTTTTATGTCAGGTTTAATTCTAATTTGTTTACAATTAAATATTTTTACACATTTGGATCGAAATTGATAAAGTGAAAATCAAAACATCCTACACGGTACATTATTGATACAAATGAAGAGTAAAATGTTCAGTTATTCTCTATCAACGAAAATGGGCATATAATCGCCCAATTGAACTCTTCAATGTTCATGGATTCTTCCAGAAAACAGTGTTCTTCGAAGTATTTTACAAGAAGTAGTAACAGAATACAACATCGGATGGATGGGGAAACAGATCATGTCTGTTCTGGTAGATATCATATACCAGATTTGCCAAAAATGACTGATGGATTTGAAAAATCACTTTTAAAAAAGTCGGAATGCGATAAAATTTATCATTTGCGAATTTACTTTTAGTTACATTTGAGAAATCATGGAATTTTATCCCACCAAATCGCAAATTTAGTTAATATTGATACCATTAGATGACGCTGCAGATCATCTGCAACATGTATAATTAAATTAAATACTTGACTCATTAATGTTAAATGGTTGAGATTACTATACTGTATTTCAGTTTTGCCTCTGACTGCGCCACGTTTTTGCTGAAAATGGGCATTACTTTAAAAACATCGTTGTTTAATTTTTTGCAGCGGTCCTTGGAACATTTCCATACCGGTTTTTATTTTTCTTATTTTGAAGCTATATATAGTGATGGTAAGTTTAAATAAATCTGCAATTTTGTGGGATAAAATTCGTCGAATTCCCAATCATGAGGCCCCAAACGATGCATTACTATCCCTTTCCTTCTTTTTTATTGATTTTCGATCATTTTTGGAACACCCTGTAGTAAAAAGCAATCATTCTTGAAGCCTCTCTTGAAAGGGTTAAAACTTCTGAGGTATGGTTCAATGTGGCTCATCTTGTATTATTCATGAATTGCCTGCTAAAATCTCTGATAATCAAGCCTCAGTTCTTTGTTTCATATCACTGTTTATAAAAACAGGTGAAAAAACTGTATTCAGAAAATCACTTTGTGGTTCTAAAGCATGTAGCGGCCGCTGCTGGCAATATTTGAATCCACTATATGAAATGCTGACATGTTACAAAACAAATACATTTCAGGATTTACTCTTCTATCAATCTCCATTGGCGAGTTTATTTTTAAAATAAGGTTATCCGCTGCAAGATATTCTGTACAACAACATCTTCATTTTACGAAAATCGCGTTGTTACTGGTTTGTAGAACATACATCTCTATTTCATAGAAACACGACATCTTTAAATTGTTTGAACAACTGAAAAGCTTTGGAATGCTGAATGGGATCTATTACAAAATGGATTCACAATTTTCCTATCTTTCCGGAATGAACTTCTGAAAACGAAAGCAAAATATCAAAGCGGTATCAGGACTAAATTTCACATTTTAACAAGCGAACGACGACTTAACTATAACTATTACGGTTGTTAGTTTAATAAATATTTTTGAAAAGTTACGTAATGCTTAGGTAGATGCTTATTATTATTATTTTTTTAATTTAAGAGACTTAATCGTTTAATCAGAATATATTTCACTTTGTATTTCAACCTTGAACTGAAAAATGCCTATTCTCAATCATTTTTGATTCTCCGACTAATTGGGGTCTGAAAATGGCAAATGCTGTAAAAGTATAAATATGGGGAAATTTCCAAAAATATTTTCTTCAAGTATCTGGTGGTTACAATGTTGGCGATTTTAATTCAATGTTGACGATTTTAACTCTATTCGCACAAGATATTGTACGATATCTCTACATGTTGACTGATATTTTGAATGCAGCCCAATGTCATGGAAACAACGAGACAGTGTTTTGAGGCATTTGGTGTTATTAGAGCTTTTACATAATCTGAAATAGTAAAAGTTTATTTACACGAATTTTTCAATGTCTGTTCTTGCATTTAATTATTTTATCTATGTTCTTGATATTTTTTTAATTTAAATTTTGTATTGTTTTACATTTCTATGTTCATTTATTTTTTCAATTTATAGTAAAAATGTATTCAATTTATAGTAAAAATTTATTCATTATTTCAATTTATAGTAATCAGCATATTATCTATCTACTTAGCCTACTAGCTTAATTCGGACTATTTAGATGACTACCAGAGAATTTTCATTTCTACAATTTTATAAAATATTGCCCATTTTATAATATAATATGAAAAATGGTGCTTGATTTTTTTTCTACTCTTGCATTGTTTATCCTTTTGAATTTTGATTTTGCATGATAAAGTAAATTGATCATCTGAGTTCATTATGCTTACAATCGGTCAATAATCTTTCCTTTCCTTTATAGGGTGTGTACTCTCATTTGCCACCCAGGATACACGTGTGAATATCAGACATTCAGATGCTTGCGAAAAACGAACATTTGGACCCCAAAATTATGCCCCTGCAAACCCATAATACAATACAACAGCTTCACTTACAGGCATGGAAACGATTCTTTAAGTGAATTACTTTTCCTCCCGGAAGGAAATGAACACGGTAAAAATATGAGAAACCGCAATGATTCATCCATTAATAGCAGCTCATTATATGATACCATGCAGAGGAATGACCGAACAGAAGAGTATCCACATTATGAATCAGCTGCTCAACAAACCGAAAATGACAGAAAAGACAATTCTATATTTCATAATATCCAAAGCTATCCTGGAGACATGACTGCAAATAGAAAACACAGCTCCAAATTAGGCAATATCCGTGGTTTTCCAGATTACGAGGAATTAAATGAAAAAAACAAGACAGCATTTGATTATAACCAAGGTTTTAATGATGGTATGAGCACGGGTAGAAAAGAAAATTTCAAATTTGATAACAATGGTTTTCCTGCTGAAGTGGCTATAGATAGAGAAATCAATTCCAAAAACGGCAAGACTCGAGAATTTCCCAAAATTGTGGTTGTTGATGGAAAAGGTAAATTATGTTTAGATAATTATATAAATATAATTAATAATAAATTACATACTTATAAGAGCGGGAGTAGCTTTCGCGAATGTTTTCGCATACTCTCTAAAAAATTGCTCTTCCCCTTATCCGGCCTATAAACTGAGGGCCTAAGGCAATGCATTGAACACCACTAGTGCTCAGATTTTTATTTTCAGATACCAGCACATGAAGCTTTTGTGGTTTGTAGTATAGTGAAAAAAAATCAAATTTTTGTAGTATAGCGCATTTGAAACGTTCTTCGATCAACTAACTAAAACTAAAATTTGAAACGCTATTACAATTTTAGAAACAAAATCAGATGCCAAATTTCATTTATGTAAGTCATTGTGTTTCTCAATTATTACGTTGCCATGCATGCGAATGCAAAGAACAATTCAAGGTGGAACCTGTGGTGTTCCAAATTTATAGAATCTATACTTTGAATTCTAAAATGTGAGCCAAATAATATTTATTAAGTTCTTTATGTTTAATACCCGAAAAGTAAAGTTTGCATACAATATTATTTCTTATGTAATAACAATTCAAAAACTATACGGCGCCATTTTACTATCAACTTTATATAAATAATGGTCGCCAGGAATATTAATTAAATTGTTTTCAGGTAAATCATTAAAATATAATTTCATGACCGTGATTACGCCAAATTATCCTATATTAAAGCCGCGGTATTTTAATTGCCTTATTTAAGTTTTTCTATTGTGTGGATGAACCATTCTAAAGGAAACACAGCAAGATAACATCATGGCGCTTTCAACAGGTCGAGTGAAATGAAAACTCTTCCAGTTCGTGAATACGCTCCTAAATTATATGTATCTATAGGGGTGCTCTTCTGAGAGTTGGGGGTGGGGAAGATGTATAAAATAATTCAATTATTTTATACAGATTTCGTGCAAAATTTGATAACGATTTACAGTTGATGAGTACAGGTAATGTACCGAATTTCACCTATAAATCGCGTTCCGTTTTCGATTTATCGCATTCCTATAAATATGGATAAATAAACACAACTACAAAATTGGGGTTTTTTGTCACTTGACAGGGTAAAACGTGAAGAAATAATGAAATCATTGAATTTTCATTTTTATTTTCTCATATACCATCAAGAAACTATTATAATAGTCAAAAAATTTGATTTTGAAGAATTTACATGTTTGAAACCTCCTTGAGTTCGAAAAACACATTTTGGGAACACGTTTGTCTGTTTGCGACTAAGATGAGCCAAAAACGCTTAAAACAAGATGGACGAAATTTGGTATCCGGCTTTACACCAAATTTATATATTTCTATCAAATTTTGAGCAAAATTTGTTATGAGGAAGTCTGTCCATCCGGCTGTTCGAATATACATTAATCCAGTAACTACAAAACGAAGAGAACTAGGTGAACAAAATTCGGTGCATAGATTTAATCTCTGTAATGCAGACACCTGTTGTATTTTGAGCCAGATCGAAGAAAGAGATTGATTGACAGTCGATCTTTATTTTCAGAAGCATGTACATGCGAAAACTCAAAAACATAAATTGTGTTAAATTTGGTATGAAATTTTGTGACTGCAACTATAGTTCTGAGTTAAAATTTAATTTCAATCGATTGGGAAAAAAAACGTGTCTATCACGCAAATTCCCCTTTATTTCAGATTATATTAGAAAGGTTTTGGGAGAAAACGTCCGCTGGTTTTGTCTTTATTTCCTCCTATTTTCGAAATTTCCCTTTGTCAAAAAAAAAAAAAAAAAAATGTCTTGCAAGCAGAAAATAGTAGCTTTATTTTATTTTTTAAATATTTTTATTCATACTTGATTTATTCAAAAGAAACAAAATTGTGTTTTTAATAATTCCAGGAAATAGTGTTTTTGATAAAAATATATGATTTAAAAAAATTATTAGGTGTGTAGCCGCAGAATTGGATATTTATGAAAGAAAAATATTGCAATTTTCATATCATGCAAAAACATTAAAAAAAGATAACTGCTTAGGAATTCGGGGTGTTTAGGCAGTATACTTAAATATTCAGTTTATAGTGATGAGGTATGAAGCGGATTAAGGGTAATTAATAATCTTTGAAAATCCTCATTATTTTTTAATAATGGAGATATAGACTTTTGTAGCTATGCAATAGCTCGAATATATTAATTAAACTTTGATTCTATACTCGTGAAGCCATCCGACATTGAATTTGTAAAATAAATGGATAACAAAATTCTATAACATTTTGTTTCATGGAAGAATCCGTATAGTAAAAATTATCGGTAGAAAAAAATCCGAATTCTGTAGCCAAGTCAATGTATTGTTTTCATCAATTTTTATTTCACGCAAAGACAATTTATCCCTATATTCATTACCAATGGTCTTCTGTCCCCTCTCCCCAATTTCGAGTTATCGCAAAGTGGAATTTAGATAGAGCAAATTCAATTTCATTTAGGTGTCCAGCTTCATAAAATAGGGCAATTTCATTCGCCATTCTGCTTGCCAAGCTAACCAATCAAAATGCCTTGAGTGTATAGTAAGTAATCTAACGTAATTTTTGTTATTGTCATAAGATGCATTTAATCAAAAGGGGGAGACGTAGTTAATACTATTGCACTTGCATTTTTTTTTACCATTTCATAAGTGTTTTTAACATTCAAAATTGAAAAATAAATAAATAAAAAGTCAACATGCACCGTCTTGAATAATGAGCGAGAGGCAACATTCGAGTGCAAGCCTAATATGGCGAGCGAACAGTCGGTCGTAGAGTTAAGTTAAGAGTTAAGTTATTTATCAAAGACCGAAGAAAAATTATTAAAATAAAAATTCCTCTTTTAAGAACATTGATAAAAGTTAATTTCAAAAATTTTTTAAAATTACTCAAAACTTGAACCAATTCTTGAATGCAACAGAAAGCAGTCGAATTTAAATTAATTTCTGATGCTGTTTTTTCTTCTCACGTCGCTGGAAGTTATTGATTTTAAATTCAACATATTTGTTCTTCGATTCTGATAGAATTTTTCTCACGCAGATGCTGACAAGAAGTTGCTATCCGAAGATGAAATAAGTGATGCAGAAAGAATGTTCGACACGTATGAACAGATGAGATCCATAAAGAAAGAGAGTTCGGACAAAAGTCACAAATATGTTCAAGAGATGCCACTGATGGAAAAAAACAATCAGAATACAGACAAGATTTATAGTTATTTCGATAAGGAAAATCCCGAGACTGGAAACGTTGATTTTTGGTGAAGAAATGCATTATTTATCACGAAACAATACTTTTTATTTCATTAAATAAATTTAATTTAAGATTTTTAATAATCATTTTAATATAATGAATATGTTACAATAAATGCGATAAACTGAGAATCTTGTATAATTACCGGTAATTATTCATAAGCGCCGAATTAATCACATTTCACTTATGACATGAATTTCTTTAAAGAGAATCGAATCAAAAAGACTCCATTCTTATTTTTATTTTTTGTCTGTTGTATACAAACATTGGAATTTATTTCGGAAACTCAATATATTCTAGAAATCATATAATTACCAAAAGTATTCATATAAAAAATGTTTACTAATAGAAAGATAATATAAGAAAAACCGAAACCACCTTTTACTTCTTTAAGTATTATGGGATGATACTAATGCTAATAACTATTAGCATTTAACAAACAAAAATAAATAATACAATATTTTAAAATATTATCTTAAGAATATTTTTGCGTTATTCAAATGCATCTGGGAAATACGGCTGTGGAGCATTGTGCATTTACTGGGTGTTTACAAAAATGGCGTAGAGTAGATGTTTTCCTTTTCATACTTTTGGGGCAAATGGTACAGTATTTTCTAGTAGGTAATTTTCCACTGCTATCTGCATGTACTTTTTCCCTCTTTACCAGTATTATCCATTTCTTTTAAAACAACACTATGTTAATCCAGACAAAGGAAGCGGATTATAATGCAAAATAAGTAGAAATTAACTAGAGCGTTATATATCTTTTAAATCACAATTTCAAGGACACGGAGGCAATGACTCCATAAATAGTAAATTTTGAAATGAACATACTGCACACATACTGCTGAAAAAACTACTTGTAGTTACCGAGTGATAATTGTATTCAAGGACAATAAACCATATGATAATCAGTGCCCATGAACAACACGGAGTCATTTTGACTCCCATCTCCAGTTGCGGGTTAACATAACAAAAGTCGCTGTTAACCAAATTTTCAAGTTCTAAAACAGAGTAATTTAAAATGATTGTGGTGATTATAAAATGCTCTAAATTTCATGCAAAAAGGAGGCAAGAAGATGAAATCTGAACGCTGAATAGAAAGAGGCTTAATGTTTTGTTTCGATATTGAATATAACTCGGATGATTGTTTCTGATCACGCAGAAAACATCCATTTGTTTAATTTAATATTTTCAGACCCATGAAAATGTTCCTCATGGCCCTGTGGAATATTTCATTAAGAATCCTTCGCGTACTCTATGAAATGTTCCTGCGTTCAATGCTTTTTCTCTAAGGCAGCAAAGCAGGTTTTCAACCGAGTTTACGGAATGGTGAAATCACAGAAAGGATCTCGAAAGATTCAGATGCGCCTTTAAAGTAAACTTTCACACTTTCCATTTTCTTAAATCGATTTTCATTTGACTTTCATTTCTATAAGCAAGCAAAACCCCTACCTAGCCAGAGGCCATACAGGGAACTTGATGGGGCCGCCGAAGAGCAACCCACCTAGCACGAAGGAACAAATGACACCCGATGCAATTGGACACTTGTCTACAACAAAGGACCTTTTATAGAGAACGCACATTGGTCTTTTTACATAAGGAGACAACTAAAGACAAAGGACATTTGACAAAATATCCTGAATAGAAGATTTAGACTTGAATTTTTAAGAATTCCTCGGCGTTAAGAGACATCCATTTTTTTTTTTATTTTGGTCATCCGAGTCTGTGCTTCCGCCCCAGTGCACATGCTTTGATCGCGTGATTTATAGTGTCTTCTTCTGTGCCACACTGACAAGTCGAATTTTTGTGAAAGAAACACTTTTGATGCACAAAAATACACCACGTCCAGTGTATACTTGGTTAAGATAAAAATCACCCTTCATTCGGTTAACAGAAACATGATAAATTTTTAAAATGTTGATAGATAGTTCTTCCCCTGATGAAATTATTCTATCTCTTTTACCAATCACTAATTAGTTTTTTAGTCTCATTGCTGAGTTGGATATTTGGCTCATGGTAAGATATTTTAGGGGTTTCATTTCTATATATGCATCCTCTACATATAGGTCAATAGGTGCACACATACTGCATAGGTATTACATCAATAGGTGCATATATAGAGGATGTACTGCCATAAATGGCTATGAACATGCTTTGCAATACCTGGCTCTAAGAAAACCACCAAGAAATGGGTGCTGTCCATGTCACAAAAAATATTAACCCTTTACTCTCGGAATTGTAATTCGCTGCATAAACATTTATCTAAAATAAGGATTTCTTCATTGCTTCAAAAAATAAATGCATATGAATTTTATAAGTAGAATTTGCCCAAAGAAATTAAGCTAGATTTTCTTTCTACTCCGTAGGTATTATTAACAATCAAAATTAAAACGTCAAAATGATGCACCGTCTCGAAAGATGTACGAGAAGAACCCAAAGGGTTCAAGTATACAGAAACCAACCTTTAAGCCTTCATCTATATTGTGTTATTCACAAAGAAATTGTGACCATTTTTTAATTGGGGTAATTATTTTGAATTAACCCGTGTTTCTGTCCAAGCTTATTTTTCTTCCTCGTTGAAATTTCCAAGAATGGATTAAAAATTATAAATTTTCATTTCATCCATATTTCACACTAAAACTTTAAAAAATATTGACTATTGACTTTTTTTTATAAAAAATGCTTTTAATCTTTATGCTTTTAACTCGTGAGAATAGTTCTTTTATTTATATATTGGAACCATGATCATTTGCAGCAATACTAGACAAAATCTTCATGTAAACTCAATCTTCAGTTTCAGTATTGAATTATTTCATAATTAATATGTTTACATTCACAGAATCTTAATTTAGGAAAGTAAACATTCATATATTTATTCTCGTAACTTTTGAATATTGGATCAGTTTCTACCTAACTAAAAACAATTATTATTAAAGAAGAAAAAGAATTTTTCCATTTCTGAGGATGAAGAGTTCTTTAAATATTCAGTAAATTAGAAATTTACCAAAATTTTGACATTTATCAGCAGTAACTTCAGAGAAAACGATTTCAAAAAATGTATTTATGCTGTCTTAAAATTCGAAAAGTCTTTTCAAACGTATCAGTTTCACAGTAATACAATTTCTTCTTTAATTTTCATTATTTAAAAAAAATAATTTTAAAATGCAATTAATAAAATACTATTCATTATTATAAAGAAATTCAAACCAATACAATTGTTCTCATTGTTCAACACATTCAGTTAATCTATCATAATTCTTGTTTTCTGAATTGCAAGGCATTTCATTTGATAGTATTTTTACTAATAATAAATTAAATTTATATAAAGTAAAAAAGGAAATGTGGCAACACACAAAAGATGATGCGTAGCGCGAGAATGCGATAATTTAGAAAGCCTTGTTAATCAGTCGAGATAACAGCTAGGATGGGTGCAGATTATTTCGATATAAGGATATTTAATGATATTGATGGGACAGCGGATATTGAAATAAGAAAAAAAAAGCGACAGAAACATGAAATTTTATTTTCATCGTCTCCTTACTAAAATATAAGTTTATTTTCAACTAAAATAGTGTTAAGATATATTGTTCAATAAAATGCATGTTTTAGAAGCCTAGGGAAAGAAAAGCAAATTTTAATTACTTTCCTCAAAATGATATTGTAATTAGATTCAAATATCTAATAAGTAATTAGATTCAAATATTTGAAATGTTCCAGACGGCTTAATTTTTGAAGAAATTAAATAGAATTGATAATAAAGTTTTTGTTAAGCATTAAAAGAAAATAGGGTATGCAATTTATATTTTGATTATTTTTAGATAGTTAAAAGTCAATTTTAGTTGTAAAAAAACATAAAATTCCTATGTACATTCAGTAAGTGCTCATAAAACATTTCTAAAAAATTAGCATTTAATTGTAGTACAAAATCATACACAGTTTTAATCCAAATAAATTTATATTGGGTAAAAAGGAAAAAAATTAAACATTGAAACGCCTGGAATATTTTGAAATTTTTAAAAAATATTTTGTTTAATTAAAAAAATTATCTTTTAATTAAAAAAATATTTTGTTTTAGATGTTTAAAAAATATTTGAGGTATTTATATTTTAATACATAAACATACAAAATATCATAACTGTAAATGAATAATTCACAAAAATGACTAATAGAGTTCACCTTCCCCTTATGCGAACTTCGATTGTGGATAATAGTAAAGTAATAAATTGTAAATAGTAAATTTCTTTTAAAAGCACAATTAAAAATTTTAACCCAAAAAATTGCCACTTGCAGTGGAAAGAAATTCTCAGGTATGCGAGCCAAAACAGTTCACTAACGTCACATCAAGTATCCGATACCTTATAGAAATCGGAAAACGATTTATATCTTCTAAATGAATTAATTTTTTAAATTAAGACTGTTCTCCTGTAAAATGTTTGTTGGCAAACTGAATCACGAACATCATTTTTACTTCTGTGACATCTGCCTGTTGTTGTAACACATTGTTGGCGATAATGGGACAAAAGCACCTCGATGTGCGTGCTACGTCTTTTCGAAGCAAGTGGTTAAAATTCAAGAGAAAAGTAAGTTTTCAATATATCAAGATTTAAATGACCGAAATAAAAGTTACTTACAATTTTAGTTTTTTTGTTAGAACGCTAGATCTACAATTTTTGCTTGTTTGACTTAAAAGAACATTTCTTAAGTTTGTGTTTTATGGTACAAGAGCCTTTTTTTTTGGCTAATCTGCGCAACACTCATGGTATTTGTATCAATTTATAATAAAAATCAAAACATGGGTGTCTACGAAATCCAAGTGTTTAAAAGCATAAAAATGTAAGTCATGAAAAATCGCAACAATGATGCAAGATGCATCACAGTTCAAAATAAAGTGGCTAATGTTTATATATGGTTATAAAAACCAATATTTTTAAGTATCAAAAATCAATTAAAAATCAAAAAGTTGAAAAGCAACTCGCCCAATTAAGGGCGAGATTTCTGAAAAATATAAGACGCTGTGTAGAAAATCGGGGACATTTTATAAGATTGTGTAAAATAGACAGAGGTCTGCTACAAATTAAACAAAATGGTGTTGGTTCCCTCATCAACAAATTTCGGGAGGTGATTCGAATATCACCAGTGCTCGATCTAGTTAAAAGGGTATCCAGATTTCTGCTAGATAATGTGGGACAGATCGATTGTAGGCTTAACTGTATGAAGCTTATATCGAAACTGTGCATCCCAATTAGTTTGCTGATGGAAATGCGACATATACATTTTTTGTAATCCTGAAGAGAGATCAATGTAGGCTGGAAAGTAGTAGTCAACTCAGCTGCTATATCAGACTTTTCATTTTCCTGAATTTCCACATGTGCAGGGACCAAACACAATTTTAAATAATTTGAAAGCCCTTCCATATAAGTTTGGTATACCTAAAAATTGAAAAGTAAAGGATGGCTGTGAGCATGTAAAGATGACGGGGATTCCACAACGCCCAGTGAATTGGTATATATTAAGCGACAATTTACAGAATATTTTGAAATAAACAAAGCTTTTAAAATGGGTTATTTCTGTTATAAAAATGGAACAAAATGAATTAATTTTATAAGCTATTGTAGAATTTGCAATTGTATAAATATCAAAAGTATGATCGAAACTTTTAGAACCATCAGCAAAAATTGGTTTGAACTGATGGTATTTTTGATGATGAATAGCAAAGATTTGATAAATGATATCTACAGTGTTTGGTTTGTCAAAATGTTGAGATACTATGACACTTCCACTCTAAAAAGTGAACAATTACTGGCAAATTATGGGCCCCTTCTCTAGATGTAGTTCTGAAACGAAACGAGTCGTTCTCTCACCGAATCTTAAAGGCGTTGTAAAAATGATTTGATTAACATTGTAAAAGGGATTATCATGGTTTGATAAGATTTCAAAATAATTATGGAGAGACTTTGAACATAACTTAAGATTGTTAGGAGATGCCAAAAACTCAGTTTCGAGTGGGGTGGATCCTTTCCTGTTATAGTATATAATGAAATTGAAGACAATATTAAAACTGAGAAATGTATAGAAACTTTAGTATCGATTTTACGACATCTAAAAGTAGATATGAGTAAGTCAATCAATCGAATTTAAATAAAAGCAAAGATTAACTGTTGTAAGAAGTAAAAAATTAAAGAAAATTTATGCTTGTAAAAAAATAACTGACAATTTATGCCAACTAAATGTATGAATCTATGAAGGGACTCAATGCTCAACTTAAGAATGAGATACGGCATCACGATGGCGGACTTTTGACAAAAGTTAGGGCAGTTCGTAGTATTTCAGAATGCTTGGCGAGTCATTTAATGTTGTATGGAAATTATGGCCCAGAACATAATCGGATGTATTAAAAGATACAGAAATAAAGAGCTGAAATCTACTTTAATGCCCCTCATCATATCGCCAATGATTCCAACAATGTCAATTCTAAAATAGAATTGTTAGAAAAATGCTCGCTTGTTTGGGCTACATATTTGTGACAAATGGGATAGTCACACTCAAATATATTTTAACCAACTATTTATTTGTGCATCTTTTTTCCTTACTGACGTCTCAGAAATTGTTAACTATGATGATTTTTAAGAGTTTCTGACTAAAATTGACATAATCTGTTTCAAGTGATAGCCTAATATCACTAATATGTAAGAAACAAAATATTCTCAAAACCTTTATTAAAATCAGAAATAAACCAAACTATAACAAAAAAGAAATCAAAAACAAAATTGTATTTATGTAACATACAGCATTATTTTTTGTTTAAACAAACTCGCCATCCTGAAACATAACATCTTATTGTAAATAATATTTTATCTGAAAATGAATTTTTCACATAATAGCAATAATATAGATTCAAAATCTCATTAAACGAACGGAATGTGTATTAATTAAATTCTAGAAATATTTTTTAAAAGTCGCCATTGTCATATTTTCGTCATCGATTCACAACAATCGTCATTGTACACATTTTCATTATCGATTAACGAAAATCGTCATTGCGCATGTTTCAGAAAGTGAGAGATAATCGCTGACAAAATTCCATAGTTAGTATTAAAAACATTAGTTTAACATTAAAAAATTTCAATGAACTTATGCAAGCAAAGAACAAACTAGAAAATGTTATACCATTTCAGAAATGTTTTCAAACTTAGTATCTCATTTAAGACTCGGTCCATTTAATTACATAAAAAGTTGTTACATTTTGCATACGTAGAATTATATATCAACATTAATTCATCTTAAAACAAAATGCAAATGATATGTAAAAAATTGATACTACACTTATCCAATTATTATTTGAAGCAATACCATTCATGTAACAATGTCTAAATATTCTTATCATACGAACATGTTTACATATTAACAAGAATTTATAGGTAAGAAAAAAAAATCTTCTCAGTCGTGCAAATATTTAATCAATCCAATAGTGAGATCTGTACTTTTAATTAACAATCGAAGTCAGATTATTGAAGAATTATTGGGTTTCAGGAAATTCAAGGCGAGCTCATTAACCAGGAATTCTTTATTCTGAACGCTGGCGGGAGAATGAAAGTTTGGAAAAAAGGGTTTAATGACGCGTAAAATGAATCACAATGGAATTCGTTTAAGGACAATTAAGAGGAACAAAGAGACGCATAGTGATTTATTATTAAACGCTGCTTGCTTGCATGATAATGAAAAAAAAAGCTGAAAAAATGTAGGAATAAATTATTATTAAAAAATCCTGTCGGCAACTGGAAAGACAATTTAAGACTAAAAATCACTTACCACTATTTCAATTTCTCGTTTCAAAAGGCTGAAGAGGGATTTTGAGGAAGGAAAAAAGTTTACGAAATTTTTTTGCCGAAGTTAACACCTCCTGACGCATGCGCAAAAGCGCGGTGGATTTCCGAACCCGAGAAAGAACAGTACATAAACTTTCGTAGGAGACGAAATTTAGGAATCTAGGGAGGTTACTTTTCTTGTAATTTTTCCGAGTTTAGTTTAGTTACATTAACGTCCCGTTTTTAAAGCAACACAAGGGCTATTTTGAGACAGACCTCGTAATTTTGAACCGTGGTCAGATAATGAGGGCGAAACCTGAGCTGGTATCCCCCCTTTCCAAGCTTCGACAATAACTAGGAAGGACGCTTGGCCCCGACGGATTTAACGTGCAACAGAACCACTTGCATGACGGTTCTTCAGTGGTATCAGGTCTCGAACTTGAAACTCTCTGGTTCCGAAGCCGAGATCAAAATGATTTGTCTGCAAAAGACTTGTCAATAGGCAGTATTTATATGCGAAATCCATCTACCGATAGATTAAAATGCTCAACAATAATATTAAAGTGTATTTTTGTGTTGATGTTTCAACATAAAAATTTTGATAAGAAAACTTGTGCGTTTTATTATATATCATGAAGGGTATGAAAAAAAATGTAATGCTCTTGAAACCTTTTATTATTAGAGATAAATAAATATTGTAAATTTCAAAAATGTCATATATAAAAGTAAGAAATTTATGTTACAGAAATAGTCCTATTACTGATTTTCAAACTCTTTCACTTAATTTTTTTATACCACACTTCTGGGCAAAACTGCTTAAATTGAAAAATTAACCCTTTTTTTTCCCTTTAATCAAATCATTATAAAAAAATAGCAGCTGCATCTATATATTTTAATATTAATTCAATTATGTTTAATCGAAAACTTGGTTTGTATATTAAATTATAAATAGAGGTACATCAAAAACTAAAAAGACAATACGTCTCACGAATTCTACTTGCAATGTAATGCATTTAAGAATTTTCAGCATCTTCAAATTGAAGTGTAACACTTTTTAACTGATATACATAATATATTTTAAATAAATGTATTTTCAGTTAATTGAATATGATTGAAAATACATTTATTGATAGTTTGAACCTTACACAAATATACATCCTTTGACGGTTTCAAACGAAGTTTGGCACACATGTTCGTTAGTACCTGAATGGATTTACTGTGCTATTAAAATTATTAATAGACTACTATTAATAATTACTATTAAGACCCCCTAAAACAACGAAATGAAGATTGAGAGATTTAACGTTTTTTCAGCCGACTTTTTACGTTCATCGCACAAAGAATTTTATTTACGCCATCCTAAGACTTGTTTTTCGAAAATGAGCTTTTTAGTAATTCAACTTTTATTTCTAACTGGCTTTTTCTTTAATTTTATTCAATTTTTAAACAAATTTAAAGGAATTTTATAGTAATGTCTTTTCTCATTGAAATATTAAGGCTGTTTTCTATTTAATTGCAATTAATCGAATGCACACTTTATCCAAAGTTGAAGAAAAGTTTTCTTCAACTTTATTGCTTTTGTACTTGAGTTTATGTTGAATTTCTTTCGCTGCAGATTTTGATGGGTATTTTAAAAAGCGATCTTTTAAAGTTGTTGCAATAGTTTTAATCCTCAAGCTGCTGATCCAGCAATTTCAGCGGGTTGGCAATCAGTCCATTTTCTATTCCCTCCCACGATTTTCGCAGTTCATAATCTTTATTTTTACTATTACAGAATCTTATTCTATTATTATCATCGTGTAACATATAATATCCGTTATACATTATTTAAAAAATATTTGATTTTATTTGCAAGCAACGCATCTAATTAGCAAACTATAAGTCACATTTTACTGATTTTTAGCATGAATTTAATGAATAAAACTATTTAAAACTATACAAATTAAAAATATTTTCAGAAAACACATTTTTTTTCGCGTATTAGCATCTTAAAGCTCACAGTGCATCTTACTCCCTGAAAATTATTTACTTGCAAGTAATCTAAATTTTATAATTGTTAGAATTCTATTTCAGAAGCAGTTGATATAACTCCTAATTATTACAATTAAGCATTTTATTGCGACAATACCTGTCACACCAAATCTCCTCAAATTCTACCCATTAAATCCATAATTATAGCCTAATAAATTCAAAATCCCTTCAGATAACATTCATTCAAAAAAAAATCAAAATAACTGCATTTAATTATTATTTTAAAATTTTCTTCCAACAGCAAATTTTTAATTCAGTCATCAATTTATTAATTCATACTATTTCTTTAAGTATCTGTGAGAAAAAACACCACTAAAGTCAGCATCAAAGCAAAGTCGAATAAACTAACATCAGCATATTTTTTAAATAAATATCTGTTTCTTTAACATCAAATCTAAAATTTGATCAAACAATTACACGCATAATTCTACAATTGTCTTACACAAATCTAAAAGTTTAAGTTGCATCAAAATTCAAACTTAAGCATCACTTTTTCAAACAATATTATTAACAAAAGAATTTTACTCACAGTTGGCCATTATAGAAGATCCGATTTGGTCGTCACCTGTACCACAAAATATATGGCGTTTTCATCTTTTGGTGTCTATTTTGTTCGTAACTTCTTTGATACATTTGGTATTCTGAAAATACTCAACTCGCTATCTAGGCGAGGAATTGAATTTGCGAAAACTAAATCAGCTAGAGCCCTCATGTGGCTTGAGTGTGATTCTCAAACCGACAATAAAAAAAAGACTCAACATTTTAAATATTTTTAGTTGATAATTTTACGCAACATTTAGCAGTGAGGACAAGAAACCAATTCAAATAATGAAAGAAGATGAATGCTGGCTGACTTTTACATAAATAAATCAGGTGTCACATCGCCAGCCTTGAACAGGCTGATCAAGGGAGAAAAAAATGAAGAAGCGGATAGTGAGAGAACTATCATACAATGTTAACGGATTCAGAAAATTTTTTTTAGGGTTAAATATACACCAGGCCGGTCTAATCGATGGCAACTTTGTGATCACTCTGAGTTGATATAGGAGAAATTATTAAGATACAGGGCCATTGCTTATTTCACAAACCGTGACTGCTATTTACTTTGCGCTTGTAGTATGCGCAAATTTCTCTTCAAAAAAGTGTTAATCTTTCAAAATACGTTTTTAAATTCGAATCATCGCAAATTCATCAGGTGAAGATCTCGGGGATGATGAACTGAACCCAAATATCACAAAATACTCTGATACTTCTATAAGAAATTCTAAAAGACAATTCGAAGTTGTATCAGTATTAAAGAAAATAAATGCAGGGCATCATATGAATAATCGTAACGAAAACAGAATTTAGTGTGCCCTAATTGTTCAGTATTGTGTTTTTTAGTAAATAGAAAAATTTCTAAAATCTTATGGTGAATTTCTTCTATCTTCGATACCCAAATGCGAAAAAAACCCTTCCCTATGATGATAACTCTAAATAGAATGCACATTTATATTTTCGATTTCGTACTAAGCAATAAGAAGAATATTACTAGTTTTCTTCAGTCAAATCTGAGCATGCGTAGAAAAACTCATTCCAGCTCAAAACGAGCGTCTTCACGTCTCTATTATATGTATTGCCATCATGAGGGACTAAAATCTTATTTTGAATTGAAAAAAAAAAAACTTGCCAAATTCGTGCTTTTAGAAGATGAATCACCGATGATGGCCGGCGTCCTGGTATAGGGGTAGCGCATTTCCCGTGATCTGGGCGTCCCGGGTTCGAATCCCGGTTCGGGCATGGTTGTTTTTCATCTGTGAGGTGTGTGAATGTGACCCCCCCCCCCGTAAAAGAGGGTTGTGCAAGCGAATGTGTGAGTTTCATCTTCATATGACTCTCAGAATCTACTGCACCCTCTTTCTGTAGTAACGCGGACACGACGTCATCATCATCCCCGATGATATTTAGTAGCCATAGTTCCATCTGCATTTATTTATTTTATATGTATGCAAGAATAAATCTTATGGGTAAAATTCATATCCCTCGAGAAATAAAAGAAAATGGAAAGTTCTATAAAATGTGATTAAAAAAATCGTTGTGTGTTATTATTGTCACTTGAAAAAATGACATGCACAGGAATTTAAAGCTACCAGATAACACCGTTAAAGACATACTACAATAACTTTAGCATTTTTCAACGTGAAAATTTTAAGCACTTCTTTTGTCCCACAGAGATGCTATTTATATCATTTAAAAATCATATTTTAAAAATCCACGTCATTCTTCGTATACTTCCCCATTTTTTGCCCAATGGTGTTAAGAATATTGTATCATAGCGATCTGGGTATAGGCTGGTGACGACAGATTTAAAGGAATAAAAAATAACATTGGTTAAGATTTCATTGCTATAATCACTTCACTAGCATGGTGTGGAATTTTTCAGAGAGAGTGGTAGCTTGTCCGAACTTTGTTTAATTAAACGCTATTCAAAATTATGTATTTCATACCAAAATAGCTTCAATATAACGTTTATAGGGGGCTTGATTCCACATATCCTAAAGATCAATAGACAAATTTATTATTTTTTTACTTGAAAAAAAAAGGAGAAGGCAATGTTTGAAGTTCCAATACAAGATACTTTGTTTTCATTCTGCCTCTAGTAAGCACATATGAAATTAGTAAAGACATATATAAAAAATAAGATAAAACACACAGTGATTATATAAAAAAACGAATGTATTAACCATTCACATTTCATGTAAAGCCACCTAATAAAACATTTTACGATTTAACTTAACTAAAGTAACTTTTCTTCAAACATTTTTTTAAAAATTACAATAGTATAAAATTTAAATATGTAATTGAATTTAAAATATTTAAAGAGAAAAAACTACGACTTTAGATGAGACAATATCTAAAAATCGAAACTGCGATTTCCAGTCTTTCGGTAAGGTCAATTATAGACGCAATTTCAATAATCCGCTTTTCACAAAGCTCTATGAATGTAGCTGAAAGGATGAGAAATGTTTGCAGATTTCAAAGATGGACATATTCGTTAACAGAAATGATACAGAAAACGGTATATGGTAAGAGTATTTTTCCTAAAATTCATAAGCAGTTCATTCCACTTGTAGATAATCAAAATTAAAAGTTAAATAAGTAAATTCAATCAATGCGCACGTTTAATAGGTTACTTGTTTCAATACATTCGTTTAGTAAATAAAGTAAATAACTAAGCAGTAAGTTAAAGAACAAATTAATATTAAGAAACAGTACATTGTCATCGAGAATTAGTCATTGTTGTCAACACATCAATGACTAAGCTTTTAAAACTTAATCACATGAGGAAGTGAATGGAAAATCGATTGCAACAAAAAACTCATGTTCAATAAAATCACACTAGAACATATTCTATTTTAAGCAACTCAATGTTCTGATCTAATTTGATGTAATTATCATTAGTGGACTTCCATCTATTTGGGACTACGATGTTGAGAGCGAAAACAGTCAACTAAAAAAAATTGTATTACCGTGGCGGACAAAAATAAAATAAGAAATAAATTTGTAAAAATTAAACCTGAAAGAATTAAAATCTATCAGAATAATAAGAATACTTTGTCGACTACAACAAATCGTGACATTATGTTCACTAAATTACAAACCATCTTTGGAACCAGCTACACTTTAACCATATTAACAATTGTGTCAAGCAGTTTTGATACTACATCGTTTATCACAATAAAACGAAAAGTACTATAACTGAATAAATTATGATAAGTTGGTAATGTCAAGAAATCCCTTGAGTTTTTAAGTCTCGGTTCTCTGCATATGCTTTATTGGCAGTGTACTTACTTTTTAGTGTGGTTTGATGCAGACGACCATTGATGACGTATTCAAGAACCATTCGCTTTCCTATGAAACAAAGACCGTTCGAAGTAGGTTCAGTGAATTTGGATGGAGAATTCTATAGCGGTTTTTCCCTTATGTGAAACAAGATATATAGTGAAGTAATATTTTTGAGAATTTTCTCAAAATTGGAGGGGGGGGGGGAGTGCAGCGATAATTGGCAACATATCCAAGGATCACACTTTCTTTCTTCTATTTATTTAAGGTAATGCATTGCTAAACAATGATTAGAGAATCTCAAATGATAAGTGAGAAATAAAATCGAGAAATATCGAAACAACGTATTTTTCTTATGAAAAAAATTCATGCATTAAATCTGTCATTATTCAAATTAAGATAATGCAGCAGATTATTATAACTGCAGTTATAATAATTTGCTGCATTATTGAGCAGATTCATTGAATCACACTCACCGAGTTATAATAATCTGCATGAATGTAGATTATTGTAACTCAGCGAATCTGATCATGTTTTCTAAACAAGCATCAAATTTTCATTACTTTGCATTAATTCAAGAAATGTGATTGGTTCCGTTCCACTTAAATGTTTATTGTAAGTTTTCTAAATGATTTCCAATAACAGTTGACTTCACACAAACAAAAGAGCTAATTTCGCGTAGCATTTTTTATTGCAATTTGCATGTATCATTTTTTTAAGCCGAAATTGTTCAATATTATAAGGGAATTCTTTTTTAAAAATTCTTAAATTTTAAATAATGCATTTCTAGACTCATTTTTATTTCCAAAAGATTTGTGGCTTACAAAGGACGCTACGATTTAATTAATTCCCAAAAGACACTGAGAGCAAATATTGATCCCTTTGCGGGGAATAATTTTGCTGCTCCACAGAACCCTCGAGAAATTTTCACACCTGATTACGAACGCATTTTCATCACAATTGAAAAGGTTCGCAAATTTACTTCGCGTTATTAAAAATTTTCAGGCACATTTTCACTTGTTTGTGGTTACTAGCAATACAACCGTTTTCACATTTTCATATAATTACAAAGAGTCGTGAATAAGTAGTTCTTGTAAATTAAAATGTCATGTAAATTCTGAAATTTATTTAAGATGCGTTTGATTTCAAATTTCCAATTATATGTTCTGAAGAACATAAACGAAAATGTAATATTCTCTCGAATTACAATGCAATAACCATCATTACCATTGTAGCTCAAAATGTTATGAATGCTGTAACATTCAATTTTACAATCCCCTGCGCATTTGTGAAGCAGATTAAAATATTATCCGTTCACAATTGTGTTGAGTTTTAATTTAAATTCTTCAAATATTTTAACGCAATATTTCAGATTCATATATAACAATTGTTCCCCAAGTTTTTAATAATTTATTCCTAGATTCAAAGAATTATTAAATTGGTAGATTCTATGATACTTCTATTTTATCTTAAATTTAGGATTTTTCTTCCTATTTGTTCATTTCAAATCTCTACAATATGCGAAACAATTAGCTTGGCAATAAATAGTTTCATAAATTATCTACATGTTTGTCTGTTTTCAGTGGTATATCGAAAAAATGAGCAAAATAAGACTACACCAGATCAAATATTTATTTCCTTGTAGATCAGAATGAGTACACGCCGAGGACATGCGATGAATAAATTTACAACATATGAATCTTAAATAAATAATGCGAAATAGTTTTTTATAAACATGGGCAAGTGAGAATAAAGTGTGTATATTAAAACAATGACACAATTCAAGTTTAGTCATTTCATAAATACAAGACTTTGAAGCGCCTGACGTGAACAAGAGTGAGATAAATGACAAGATAACACAAAATCATCATAATAATATTACAAGAAGTAGAAAATAGTAACATTAACGGGACATCCTTTTCAAAATGAAGGTAAGAAATGTCTTATTAAAGAGTTTCATATAAAGCAAAAATATAATGAAAGCATATTTTTTAACACTATTCGTAGAATATAAGAAACACCATAAGCGTATTAATTAGAAGGCCATTTTTTTTTCTCAAATGCAAGTAAAGCGCATTGGTTAAATTTATACAATGCAAGGAAATGGTTATGACATATTATGTACAAAATTATAATGTTAAACCGAAGTATGTAGAACATAATATATTTTTTTTGCTTATTTAATAGGAAAATATTTGTACTAACAGAATTTTTATTTGAATTTTGATTCTCAGCATTTTAAAATGGTTCCATGACTTAAAAATGTTTATTTTTTAGCTATGGAGTTGCATTATAAACGAACTAGAACTACATAACACAGAGTAGTAGCTCTTGAGTTGCTGTCACTAATAATACTATGCGCCGTGGCAAAGCTTTTTTGCTGAATTAAAAAATGCATTTAAAATTGATTTCTTCAAAATTAAAAATTAGATTTAAAAAAAATTATAACCAAATAATTTAAAATTTAATGATTAATTAAATTTAAATTTTACTTGAAAATAAATACTTTCATTTATTCATCATAAATTTTTTAATCTCATTTATAATTAGTAATCATGGAATGTAAAGTCAAATTAAATGTAAGAAATTTGATTGTATTTATATGTAAGAAAAATAGTTTTCTACAATATTTATCATTATCAAATATTTTCAAATTTTGATCTGTTGAGAGATTTTTCAGTTCCTTTTTCATTCAAATCCGAAGATTGAAAGTGCTTATAAGGCTAACAGATTTTAATAATAATATATGCAAAAATGGATAATATAGTGTTTAAATAATACATAAAAATGTTGCGTACTACAGCTCCAAATCTATGGTTGCTGTTGATAACGACGCTTTTAAAATATGAGTAAAGAAATTCTTAATAAAAAAATAGTTTTAATAAAAACTTCCAAGTTTTACATTTAATTACAATATTAATTAGCTCAGGGACAGCTACAAACCATTTTTATCAGCAACGTTTCGAAAATTAATTAGTTAAGCGAGAAAGAAAAATTATCGGAAATTTATCAAGACGGGGATATGAATACGGCAATGAAATACTTTAATTAGGGAGTAACAAACAGCAGAAATTAAGTTACTATTTCATTCTTTATTAGATTTAACTTTCATGTTTCTAGCCTTTTATGTATTTGAATTGAATGGCAATAGGTATTACAGAAAAATGCTATCTTTGCTAAAATTTCACCATTTCTTTTTCCGCGGATGTTATTAGATGATAAAACTACACGAGATTCATTATGAATACAAAGAATTAGGAACTTATAAAATAAAATTTTGGACTTTTGAAATTGTAAAAATTCAGTACCTTAACATGATAGCACTCTTACGTCATCTACTGCATGAATACTAATAAATTCCCTGATTGATTTATTCATGGTTATTACTGATGAATTCTAGCCGAAATGAGTTTTTTACAAATGTTTCATTTAGAATAAATGTTTGCTTATAAAAATATCTGAATTACTTCTTAACTCTTGATATAACTTTTTATCTTCACTTCAATATAAGTTGTAGCTCAAATGATTGCTGCTCTTAATTCTAAGTACATATTTTCCCATTAATTCCATGGGTAAAAACCCAATAATAATTAAGTCACGCAAAACACTTTATTCAAGTATAAATGCTTCTATCAATTTCTGATAAACCACGAATAGAACATACTTCGAGGAGTGATTTGTAAATGCTTGGACATCATAAGTACAAATCTTGTACTCCTATTTCAAGATGTATTCGATTATATTAACCCTCTCAGATTATTCCAATCCAGAAGGCCGAGCAAGTTGTATACTAGTGGGCCGTTTTTTCCCCCCTACCTTTTTCTTCAAACGAGGAATTCAGTATCTAAAATAACCGCACCCTTAATAACTTGCTTTACATATCGCACTTCCCTTTTGAAAAAAAAAATCTGTCAAAAGCGACTCATTAGTATAAAACATTAACAATAAAGTTAGAAGAGAAAAGGTTAATCGTTAAGAGGTAAATGCATAGCATGTTTGGTAACCCATGTTTTCATTAGTCTTTTTTTCTACAGTCACTCAAACAGAAGAGGGGGTGGTTCCAGCGGTGCTTTCTCGGTTGGTGCAACCTTCAGATTTCTTTCGTAGACAACTACATATGTCATAAAAATCAGGCATAAATTGAGCGGCATTGGTGTGTCACTTGTAGAATCAGAATTGTCAAAACATGTAGCCTCGTATCACGATAGGCACAAATAGCAATGATCTAATTTTCGTTGGCAGAAGTGATTAGTAGAATCGACATTTACAATCGAATGAAGAATGTGCAAGCAGCTGAATGCATATATTCCTGGTCAGTCTTCAGATGCAGTGATTTTAATCATCTGAGCATATAGGATCTGTCACAGAACCTTAGAAATTGCGATACTTGATCAACATTAATCTCTAGACATTCTTTGTTCAAGAGCGAATGTCGGTTCTTCAGATGCAGGGATTTTAATCATCTGAGCATATAGGATCTGTCACAGAACCTTAGAAATTGCAATACTTGATCAACATTAATCTCTAGACATTCTTTATTCAAGAGCGAATGTCGGTTCTTCAGATGCAGTGATTTTAATCATCTGAGCATATAGGATCTGTCACAGAACCTTAGAAATTGCGATACTTGATCAACATTCATCTCTAGACATTCTTCATTCAAGAGCGAATGTCGGTTCTTCTAACATCTCGCAATGATCCGATTTCAACAAGAAAATTGGATCATTGCAAGTTGAATCTAGTTGAAAAAATACGTCATACGATTCAAATTGCTTTGTCTCTTCTGATTCCCTCACTGATATTAATCGCGTTATAGCTAATTTATCCACGCCTATACACTGTTGCTAGTATTTAAGCTCGTCTTCTCAGAAGGAAAAGCACCAAGTTCTATAGCTCTAAAGGCGGCAATATACGTTAAGATGAAGTACAACCAATGCCGGAGAAACTTCCATCAACAAATATCACTACGCAAATGCCAAAAAAACAAAAAGACTCTGCCATTTCTTTGTTGGCGCAAAATGAGTTTATTTTGAATTTTTTAAAAAATAAACTAAAAACAGTGACAAAATTCAATGCTAAACCACTTTTGAAATACCATTTTTATGCAAATTGATTTCAACACCCCTAATTAATTCCTTAATTTTAACTTTACTTAAATGCCGCTTCATACATGTATTCTGATTGATTATTATTTTCAGACAATTTGGCCTCCAAAATGGCCTGACCTGAATAATACTATTAATAGCAACTTTTGGTTATGGAGTTTTTTAAAAGAGTTTTATATGCAAACATGAATATCGGATATGAGAAACGGTATCAAGTTTCAATCACAAAGAACGCTGTTCAGAAGGAAATATCTTTTTTTAAATGAAAACATAGAAGGTTCACTGAGCAAGCATTGGCATTTTTATTTTTATTTGTAAACTCAGATTACTTCAGATCAACTTCTCTTTTTATATTTTTTAGAGAAAATATTTTCTTATATTTTTTACCAGATTCTTTAAAGCGGAAATTGTAGTTTGAAAAAACATTGAAATAAATTTTTTCTTGGTTTATTTAATAAAGAAAATAGTAAAACGAAACCAACAAAAATAAGAACATATAAAGCACACACGCACTACATAAAGAGAAAAAACATTAATAATACATAGTGAAAATTGTATTATTAATGTTTATACTACTTCTTGTGGAGTCACAGAATCGGCTTTAGAGTTTTATAATCAGATGAAATTTAATTATAACAATTTTGTACATCCATTTACGAAAGAAACGAGAACGTTTTGACGTGTACAATACTACTACTAGAACCATAGTTTGACTTTTATTTGATCTGAGGGATAGGTCACAGAGTTCTTAAACTCTAAGTTTTTAACCTCTGGACAGAATAAAGGATAATGGTTCTGATATATCATTGAAATCTCATAGTGAGTAGTGACTTTCATTTAAGCATGCCTCTGTATTTGAACAAAACACCATCAGATATAAATATATCATAGACTTTTTACAAGTTGATAATAAACTAACTGCTTGAAAGATTATTATTTTCTTCTAGCTACTGCACAAAATGTCAGCATCACTTTATAATAGAGAAAAGTTAGAAAGAAACTTACGCTTTAAGGAAATAAATTTTCTTGATAACATACAGAAGAATTTCCTAAAAGTATTTCATTTTACTTTTAAAGTCGGAAAAGAAAATTAAATCATTAATAGAAATATGTTTAACTCAGGCAAGAATTTCTTTCTAATTTATCTAAATACGATATTTAGTTCAAAAGTAGTAGAGTTTTACTGCTTTTACTGGAAGCTTTTGTTCCTTGCTTAAGCTGTCTTAAATTTCAATTACTAAGATTGATTTATTAAAAAATTATAATATGGTAAAAATATTTAATTTATTCATTAGTTCGAGATACTGTGAAGGATTTACGCGTTACAAATGGAGGACTTCTAGGCTACAGAATATTTGAAAATTTTATAACTCGTTTTTGAAAGAAAAAAAAAACGGGTTTTGTTTTAGTTTAGTTATATTAATGTCCCCTTTTAAAGCAACCCTAGGGCTATTTTGGGATGGAACTAGTGATTTTGAACCAAGGTCAGATGACAAGGACACCCGCCTTCCCAAACTTCTACACCACACCAGCGGGCGAATGTTTGGCCCAACAGATTTAACGTGCACTAGATCCGATCGGGTCTCGAACCTGAAACCCTCCGGTTCCGAAGCCGAGTTCATACCACCAGGCCAAATGAATAAAGTAAACATATTTGCATATAAATCAACAAACTACTCTTTCCAGGTGTTTATTGCCGTAGAAAATTGTCCTGTATTTTAGGAAAATTTATGAGTGAGTAAGTGTCATTCATATTATTAAAGGCGCATAGCAGCTTCAAAGAGCAGGGCTATTCTCTTGCTTAAATATAAAAACCGTAAAAATTGTTTGAGATATTGGAGATATTTTACGTAAATCATTCTTCGTCAGTAAACACCAAACTAAAATAAAATGCCTGATTATTCAATGCAATTTTACCGATCATACAGAGTTATACCGCCGTTGTAAACAATGATAAGGAGAGAAATTTGGATAATACACGCAAGGACGATGAAGGTTTTGTTTGCATATATAACAATTTTGCTTGTGTGACTTGCATTATCCTGATGTTTAAAACAGACGACTTTTCCATTTCATGCCAGACACTGCGAAGCGCATGCGCTGTTACTGATGCGCGTGATTCTCCGATTTATTTGACATTATATCTTGCGCCTTCATTTATTGGCATACATGTGTAGACTCCGGTTTTATGTCTCATTATTGGGCCGAATCGATGATATCCACATCAAATAGTAGTGAGAGGGACTCTGCACAGATGCTGCCCGAGCGACCAAGAGAAGTCATATAATGCAATTAATACATACCGAAAGAAAACGTTAAGGGACACACTATTCTGCATGCTAATTTTTAATACTGCCGTTGTTTAGAAGTCAATTTTAATCGTTGCAATTGTTTCTTGAATTTAGGATCTAACTTACCTTACGAATTCGAACCTTTATCCAATGATATTTGAAATGAAGCATTTTTTTATGGTTTTAGCTTTTACGCATGAATTATATTCAATCCATTCAATGCATAAGGCATTTTATAATAAATGCGTTACTAAGAATGAATGACACAAACAAAAAGTCAGAATGAATCAGAAGACGAGACGTCGGCATTAGGTTTGAGGAGAAATGCCAGGTACCAAGCAACATATTGAATTTAGTTCTGCAAGGCATTTAGCAAAAAGTTTCTTCTGATCGTTATATGACTGTGATTCCAGTGGGCAGCAGATAGTTGTCGTTGTCCATCCGCACATCTTCTTGGGAGGACACGGTA